>BSBK01004071.1:870000-1380762 GCA_027943335.1 Chamaecyparis obtusa | reverse complement strand
AGTGTCTGAACTAGTTGCTGGAATACTCCACTGTGCTGCTGTGATCTCATCTTTAACACCTCCTTCATGATACTCTGTCAGATCTGAAATGTTAAACACTGGTGAAATATTTAGCTCAGTAGGCAATTCTACCTCATATGCGTTTCCTGAATCATGTTTCTTCAGTAGCCTACATGGTCCAAACTTTTTCATTTTAAGCTTGTTATATGTACCAACTGGAAACCGCTCCTTCCGCAAATGAACCATGACTTCATCACCAACCTGAAATTCCTTATACCTCCTTTTCTCATCTGCCTTAACCTTATACTGTGCATTCATCTTGGTAATATGCTTCCTCACCTCCTCATGGATGTTCTTCAAGTGTTCTACAAAATCTTCAGCTTCAGCACTATATATTTCTCCTTTATCTATCTTCCTCAATTCAGATGCATTTCTTGGACTACTTCCATATACAATCTAGAATGGTGATTTACCAGTGCTCCTGTTGACAGAATTATTGTATGCAAATTCCACCTGTGGTAAAACCAAATCCTATCCTGTTGGCTTATCTCCAACCAAACATCTCAGCAAATTTCCCAAACTCCTATTCACCACCTCTGTCTGTCCATCAGTCTGTGGATGATGTGATGAACTAAACTTCAAATCTATCTTCAACTTCTTCCACAATGTACACCAGAAATATCCAACAAACTTAGTGTCCCGATCTGAAACTATGGTCTTTGGCAAACCATGAAGTCTCACTACTTCTCTGAAAAACAATTCTGCTACATGAACAACATCATTAGTCTTCTTGCAGGGAATGAAATGTGCCATCTTTGAAAATCTGTCAACCACCACAAAAATTGAATCATGTCCCCGCTGAGTCCTCGGTAAACCAAGAACAAAGTCCATGCTGATATCCTCCCAAGGCTTCTCTGGTACGAGTAATGGCTGATACAACCCTGTATTCTGCTTCACTCCTTTCGCCATCTGACATACTCTGCAACTCTGTATAAACTTCTTCACATCTTGCTGCAACTATGGCCAATAATAATTCTCACCAACCAAAGCAAGGGTTTTATCACGACCAAAATGTCCAGCCAATCCTCCACTATGCTTCTCCTTGATGAGATTCTCCCTCATAGAACTTCGTGGAATGCACACCTGACTCCCTCTGAATAGCATATCATCTTGGATGATAAAATCCAGCCATTTCGTTCTGTCTAGAGTAACAGGTTCTGTACAAGCTTTCCAAGCTTCACCAAAATCAAGATCCTCTGGATATAAATTCTTGAGTTCCTTGAACCCAACCACTTCAATCTACATTTCTGTCAGCAAAAGTTGCCTTCTGCTAAGAGCATCTACAACCCTATTAGACTTTCCACTCCTGTGTTTCAAAACAAATGTATAACTCTGCAAAAACTCAACCCATTTCAAATGCCTTTGATTCAATTTTCCTTGACTATTCAAATATTGCAAAGCTTGATGATCAGTATACAAAACAAACTCCTTAGGAAGCAGATAATGTCTCCACTTCTTTAATGCTTGAACTATAGCATAAAATTCCTGATCATAAATAGAATATTTCCTCTTGGCATCATTTAACTTCTCACTGAAGTAAGCAACAGGTTTACCTTCTTGGCTCATAACAGCTCCTATTGCAGTACCACTAGCATCACAATCTACTTGAAACACCTTATTAAAATTTGGAAGTGCTAACACTGGTTGTTCTGTAACTTTTTGTTTCAACAATTGAAAACTTTTTTCTGCCCCATTAGTCCACTTAAATTCTTTTCTATCCCCTCTCATTGTTTCAGTCAAGGGTCCACAAATACTGCTAAAATTTTTGATAAACTTTCTGTAAAAGCTAGCTAGACCATGAAAAGATCTTACCTCAGTAGCACCCCTTGGAGTAGGCCATTCAAGAATAGCATGTACCTTCTCTGGGTCCATTTTTAGACCTTCTCCTGAAACTACAAACCCCAAATACACCAACTCTTTCTTCACAAAACTGCACTTCTTCAAATTAATCAGCAATTTCTCTTCTCTCAACTTCTCAAATACCATACGAATATGCATCATATGCTCATACAATGTCTTACTAAAGATCAAAATATCATCTAGGTAAACAATGACAAACTTACCTAGAAATTCTTTCAGAACCTCGTTCATGAGCCGCATGAAAGTGCTCGGTGCATTGGTTAGCCCAAAAGGCATGACTAACCACTCATACAGTCCTTCCTTTGTCTTGAAGGCAGTCTTCCATTCATCTCCTTCTCTGATCTGAATTTGATGATATCCACTTTTCAGATCTATTTTTGAGAAATAAACAGCTCCACTCAAACAGTCCATAATATCATCCATTCATGGTAATGGAAACCTGTACTTGATTGTGATCTTGTTTACTGCACTAGAATCTGTACACATCCTCCATTCTCCATTCTTCTTTGGTGCTAATACCACTGGTACAGCATAGGGACTCAGACTCTCACGGATCAATCCTTTCTGTAACAGTTCATGTACTTGTCTGTTCAACTCCTCACCTTCTGCAGGTGTCATTCTGTGTACTGCCTTATTTGGCAAACTTGCTCCTGGGATCAAGTCCATCTGATGACTGATCTTCCTGACTGGTGGTAATCCATCAGGCACGTTATCGGATACAATATCCTGAAACTCATTCAACAAATCTGCAACTTCTACAGGAACATCTTCTACTTCCTCTCTATCAGCTTTTGGAATTAAAGCAAAATATACATGCTCATGCCTCATACCATCTAGGAAATTTCTTCCATCAACAAAAGTTATCCTTGCATTACCACATACATTTTCTTCAGTCTCCTTCAATGGTTTTAGCTTATGTCGCACTCCATCCTTTGTCAGGGAATAGGTATTCGCACGACCATCATGTACAGCACATCTGTCAAACTGCCATGGTCTACCCAACAACATATGACATGCATCCATAGATATGATATCACACAATACCTCATCTTGGTATCCGCCAATCTTGAACTTCACCAGGCATTGTTCATTGACCATGACCTTGTGGTCATCCTGTACCCAGGCAATCCGATATGGATGTGGGTGTTTCTGTCTCTTGAGCTTCAACTTTGTCACCATCTCTTCTGACACCAAATTGTCAGTGCTTCCACTATCAATAATCACATCACAACATTTACCTTCGCACTTGCACCTGGTGTGAAATAGGCTCCTTCTTTGCTCAGGTTCATTCTCACCACTCAACAGGACTCTTCTGTTAATCAACGTTTCTCCTCTTTCAGCATCTTCAGAATTTGATGATCTGGCATCTTCATCTACATGTGCAACTCTGGCCTGGCCTTCATTTCTCCTATCTGTTCTGCCTTGGCGCTGAGGACATTCAAATGCCCTATGACCTTCTTCTCCTTAGTGAAAACATGTTCCACGGAAGCCACCTCTTCCAGATCCTTGTCCTCTTCCTCTTCCTCTCTGATCTCTATTATTCTGATCCTGGAAGTGATTGGAATTATTTCCTCGCTGATTCTGACTACTACTGGCCTCATCCTTCTTTTTTGGATCCTCATTTCGGCCACCATATGACCGTCCACCAGATCGTCCACTGCGACCTCTTCCATTTTGTCTGCTCTCAACCTTCTTGTTCAGCTTTTCCTCTACTTTTAGGGCAAACTGGTATGCCTCTTCAATACTGTTCATTCGAACCAGATTCAGCTCCTCCTGAATGCTTGGCCTTAACCCATTAAGGTATCGGGAAACTTTCTCCTTATCAGCTTCTGCGTGGCCTGTTCTGATGAGAAGTCGATAGAACTCCTCTGTATACTCCTGAACAGATCTCTCTGCTTGCTTCAAACTCTGCATTTTCTTCAGTAGGTCAAGCTCATAATCAACAGGAATGAACTGTCACTTCAATTTATCCACCATCTGATCCCATCTCGTGATTTTCTCCTTTCCCCTTCTATTTCGCTCCAACTGAATCTCTTGCCACCATATCTTTGCATGACCTTTCAGTCTGGCCTTTGCAAATTTGACCCTATCAGGATCCTCAACATCTTCATACTCAAAATATTCCTCACATTCGTTGATCCAGTCGATCAATTCTTCTGGGTTAAGATTTCCAAAAAATGTAGGAACCTCAATCTTAGGTCTTTTCCCAATCTTAGAAATGGCCCGAAAAAGTCTTTCTTCCTCCTGGTTCACAATTTTGACTTCTCCTTCTTGATATTCTTCTTCGGCTTCATCCTCGCTTTCATCTCTGACATTAAGATTCATTCCTCTGTGAATCTCTTCTTGCAATGCTCGCACTTGTCTCTGCAGATCTCTAACCTCAGGTGTTACAACACCAGCTCTTCCGCCACGTTCCCTTCGTGGAGGCATTTTCGCGATGCGTGCTGAAACCCTAGCCACGGTCCTGGTGCAAATTGCCTCACAGTCGGCAATCTGTTTACACACTCAAGAACTCCTGCTCTGATACCACCTAATGAAGGGTGCTCCCCTTAATACCACAAACACATAACAGAAATAGAGAAACAACAACAATATGCAAGAACAGAAAATTGGCTTCTTATTATCTCCACAAATGTGGAATTACAAACTTTCAGAATTACAATATGCAAAGCCACATGGGCATCCCCTTACAATATTCTGTAGGACAAAGCCTCGAACTATTACCCAGATCTACTACCCAGAACTATTCTGAACTGCCTAAGACAATAACACAGCCTTCCTTATATAGGCAATTTTCCACGACCTGGAAGGTTCCAGAATTTTAGCCAATAAGGCCGACCAAACTTAGAATTATTTTATTTTACATTTTATTACATCATAGTCGGCTCAAGATAACCTTTGAAACTCGAACAGAAATTTTGAAAAAAATTATTTTCTGCCATTTCGGGTGGCCCAACTTCCGAAGACCATAAGTCATCACCAGTTGACCCGATCGGCTATTATAACCCCATTTCAGAAATGCCACGAAGCGCTCTACAGGCTTGACTTGCGCAAGCGCCCGTCACCCAAATTTTTGACCTCATCCAGGGCCTCTAAAGCCTTCAAAACTGAGTTCAAAGTTTCTGTACCCTGCTGCCAATACCGAAAATCTTCAATATCTTCCAATATACACTTGATCTGGCAATGAAACTTTACTGGAAGGCTTATATGACCAAAATGAACCTCCAAGAAAGAAATCAGATCATTCTGAGCACATGCGAAAATTACCAAAAAATAGTAACTTTCCATAAATAGCAGCTCTGCACAAAATAGCCCTTATTGAATATAAAAATAGAAATATTTTTGGGTGATGCAAGATTGCTCTTACACCCAGGATGCTCCTGCATCAATATTTTAATTTTAATTCAATTATTGTACAAATATATTTTCCTCATGTTTTCTATCTTTATCAAAGCTACTATAAAATTCAAGTGTGTATTTGATTTTCAATTCCACATATTTAAATGAAACAATTGAGTAGATTCCTTAGAAATTTTTATATTGACCCATTTAATATCTATTTATTAAATTTATTTATGCTAATGATATGATACATATATATGGTGTTATTTTGTCAAAAATTGTTATATAAATATTAAATTAGTAGTATTGGTATATTAAGTCAATTTATTTAAAAACCTTAGATGTATTATTTTTGTTTTTTAAGTGTTATTTTGCTCAATTTTAGAAATATTTCATTTACCATATTATATAGAAAAATATATTTTTTAAATATTAAATTTATATTTTAGCTTTATGTCATCATTCATTATTGATTAATTCTTTAATTTTATTTTTCTCTTCAAAATCTTAACAAATATCATGTACTCTCACATTTCTTTAAATTTATTTTAATTATGAACATGTTTAATGTGTAAATGATTATCATAGTTGTAATTACATGGATTCCAATTTTCTTGCAATTTTTTGAGTGCTTCTAATCAATAATGGGATACTTCAATTAATTTAATTGGAAAAAATTACCCTCCTCATAAGCCCCATAATAGAAAAAGATCAATTGTTTAAAATATTCAAAATAATTTTTTTTTTTTTTATCAAGGGTCAAAAAGGTTTTGAAGGGACCTAAAACCCTATTTACAAAAAGTTTCCATCAACAAACAATCAAGAAATAGGTAGCCAACCCACAACAATAAATAAGAAAAATAACCAACTAGATAAGAACTAATTTAGGATTTTCAAGGCCCCTATCGCTTTAGCCTTGAGTTGGGAGACATTTAATGAGAGCATTTTCATGTCCTTCAAGTCTTGGTTTGACTACTCAACAACTCTTTTGAGGTGAGATTGTATGTGAGTATTGGGTCCTTTGTCTTCCTTTGAAATAATCTATTTGCCCTTATCTAAAGCCTCTACATCCATAAATTAAAACTTAGCTTCATGTATTTTCTCAATCATCTTAGTCATAACCAACATATTGTCAACACTACTCTTAATAGATTTGTAGATAAAATTAATCAAAGTTATGAGAATATCATTGATTTTCTTGTAATTAGTTTCCAAATGAGAAACTATAACCTCATAGTCCTCTTCATTTTCTCAACATCCTCGACCACCTTCTAAAGAAAGTCAACTACATTTATTCCTTCATTTTCAATCCACAAGTCACCCTGAGATTAGATTTTCTCAAAGTTGTTTTGTAGAGATTGCAGTTCCTTTCATGGTTACATTCTATCTTGTCTTATTTTGATCTAAGCTATACTCATGATGTGATTATGTGACTATTCATATATCATTATTTTGTATTGGAATTGTGAGATGCACATACTTTTAGTTATATTATTTTGCTTATACATATATCACTATGGATGTAGATGCAAATTACACTTATGTTTTAGTGATGATCATATATGGATGACACCCCTATTGTTATGTGACATTCAAGGCTATAAGATGATATTTTGGTTATTTTTATCTTACTATGATTTCATGTGATTTGATGATGTTTTTTCTAGTGGTTAGTGAGATGTTTTGGTTGATAGATTGGGTATGTGCTATTTTTCATCTAGATTTGTGCCTTACCATGTTTGATTATTATCTATTTTGAGTTTCAATTTATATATTCTCTATTGTTGTAAAAATGGTATTTAAATGTTGCACTTCCCCCATGATATGCTTCTTGTTATATGTTTCATTTAGATTTCTTTAAATGACCCTTGATTCTCCTTTGGCACAAGGTGATAAAGGAATTGACCTATCATGATATTCTTCTTACTTCTATTTGTATCTCATTTCTTCTATATGCCATGTACATGTTATGTTGTAGATGTCGTATTATTTGTTAATGTGCCTTTGTGTTGTCTAATTGGAGATGACACAAAGCAGTAGCTACCATTCTTTTTTAGTCTTCACAATTCCATCAAAAAAAAAAATTCTTTGTATCTCTTGTGTGCTCTTCATCCATTGTGCTTATAGTTTTTCTACCTTTGGGGGATGATGTCAATTCATTTTGATATAATTCTATTATAAATGAGTATAATATGATTATACTTACCCCAAAGTTAGTAGATCCCTTTTGTGTTCTCTTTTCATGTGTTTCATTTCCCTTAGTTTGTCCTTGCTTTGAGGTATCTCATAGTGGAAACGTCTCTTCTGGGTTCAATGTTGGAAGGAGAGAACACTAAGAGGAGGGGGGGTGAATCAACATTCTACAAAATTTGACCTTAATAATCCAATTCACAAACCACTTAATATATACTATGAAAATAAGTAAGCATGAATAAAAAGAAAGTAACCACAATACCATGATAACATAAGGATTTTTATCACACAAAATTTGTTTTGGGAAAAAAATAATAGGTATGGAACCCACAAAATAATGTACTATGTAAAAAACATTATACCCTACTAAAGGTAATGTAATAAGAATGCACATGCATTCAAGCACACTACCTAGAAATCACTACTCAATTACATTTAGGGTTACAACCCTTTATAGATGACTTGTTGCATTACAAGATCACTACAATGATCACACTAAGTGTTGAAATAATGAAATAACATCTAATAATGCCTGATTATAATTTCGCACAAGCACAAATCTTTGATCTAATACGATTAATCTTTGACTACATTATCTCAATGTTCTTTCTTAATCAGAGGCTCAAATTTGACTTCCTTGCATCAAATCCTTAACACCACAACTTCTCCCATCCAAAAACAACATATTCAAATCCTAATCCATCAATCTTATAAGTTTGTAGCTAGTCTCATTAGATCACACCATGTTGGATCAAAATGTTCTAAGGAAATGTGAAACTTTTGGTCAACAAAACTGCCAAAACCAAATTTAAATTTCAATGTGAGCCAAAATAATCATGAAAAATATCTATAAATGTTACCTTCTATTGTTATATGGAGCCTAATCAGACTTAGAGGCTAATTTTTCCCACTTTTACCAGTGCATATTTCCCCTAAATTATTCAATAGGGGTTTGGGGGTAGCACCCCCAAGATGGGCTCATGGTGTATTGCCCCTTCTAGGGTCCCAGGACAGTACCCCTAGCGTTCTCCCTATCACGATATAGGGTAGGGTCAAGGGGTAACACCCTGCAAAGCCAAAATAAATTTTATTATTGTATAAAGGCACCAAGAGTTATCTTTCTATTGGCTGACATATTCTAAACCTAATTTTGTAAATGACAAAAGGCTTGATAAAATGGCTTATGGTTAGGGTTTTTTATATATGAGAATTTGGTAGCTTCTTGTAGCAATACTGAGTTTTAAGGGATTGCAAATTGTAATCAACTAGAAATTACTAGATAATAATGTTGGACTCTCTATTTGGTGGACATAACCCAAGATGGGGTGAAGCACATTAAATTTTGTGCCTTATTTATGTGTGTGTTTTATTTACTTCTCTATTTTATTGATCAAATATGCATCTTAATTATTAGATACATATCTTCTCATCCTAACACCTCCATCATTTGAACATGTATAAAATTTACTACCGAAACCTATTTACCACGTCCTTTAATAGATTCTTCAACCTAGTTGGCTATTCTGACTTCCAAACACAAATTTTTTTATATAGATCCATGTAACTTTCACACTAGGTATCACAAAACCTCTAACTTATGGATTAAGTATCTATATACATCAAAAATACTATCCTGATGTGTGCAACCAAAATTATAAATCTGGAAGAGTCTACCAAGCAAAATATTGAACATTGGTAGAACACTTTGTTCATCATTTCCATACTTAGCCAATTTCTTGCTATGGACCTGTTGGTACTCTCAAATTTGGCCCAAATTTGGAGTGACCAATTCAAAATTTTCTCTAAGGCAAGGTGAGTACCCCTGAAAACCTTTCAAAGATGCCTACTTGGAGTGCAAGGAAAATGTGACCTGATGATTTTCATGACATATCGATTCAGGAACATGTGCAAAACCTATCATGGAGTAAATGGAGTGGGTTACAACTTTCAATTATCAGTTTTGATGAGTTTTGGAGATAGTTGTTTAAAGGTGTTCACCTTAAATCTGCATTTTGCATATTGCCTGGTTGTAGCAAATGGCCTACTTTGCATGCTTGCATTTTTTACCTGATAGTGTTTCATGATAAAACGATGGGTCTGAGGTGTTTTAGGAATGAGAGAAAATCTTCAGTTTCATTTGTAGATTCATATGAGTTCATATGATAGGTTTTCTCAAGCCATTCTGTCTGCAATTAATTAGGTTTCCTAGGATGTGAAAGTGCAGATTTCTGAATGCCCTACTTTGAAGTCTTGCAACTTGCACCGAATCGAGTGGGATGGATAATTGAATATTAATCTATATTCTAATCATGAAAATGTTCCACCATGAAGATTTTTAGGCCATGATGAATCCATTTGGGTAATTTGTCAATTTGATTCCGTTTGCGGTTTCTAACATTTTAATGAAGATCAATTGCACAGTTTAGTCGGAGGCCCTGTTCGTGATGTTGTATCTTGAATAGCGTGATTGGTCATGACATGTGAGTTGTTGCATTGTGTGGTAGGCATGAGAGAGAATATGCATGCCAATTTTCAGCCCCCCATGTGCCTGGTAGACCTATTTTCCAAAGCCATTTCATTTGCAGATTAAGTTTTACTGAGTATGCACAGTTCAATTTTCTAAGTGGCATACTTTGGGGTCTTTCCATTTGCACCCAGTTCGAGGTCAAGAATAATTAAAGGATGATCCATATTGTAGACCTGGAAGAGTACTTTTCTGAAGGTTTTCAAGTCTTTGCCAATCCATCTAACCACTTTTCGAAACCAATTCTAAACCCAGTTTATGCATATTTCGCTGTTTTAATCCTGAATATTTATAATGTGCTAACTTTGGTGTTTAATTATAATCGGCCACTTGATCTTTTGGGTGAAATGATTATGGATCCATGTACCTTGTATGGGGGTGAGCCAATGCCCAGGTTGCCAGTTCGTGAAAGTTTCAGTAGGTGAGTTTTTGAGGCCAGTTCTAAAGGTGATTTGTGTGAATTGAATAGTGCTGGCAGGATCAACTTCAATAAATAGCCACTTTCAAAAATTTGTAACTTGCTGTTAGATGAATGTTTTTAGATGGCGGTTGTTTTGTCACATTCCTTGCATAGGAGTTTCTTTCTAGTTTCAGTGGCTCGCCCTCAACTTGCTATTTGATATTTTTTTATCTATGTCCTTCCAAGGCTGTTTGCAATGGTTTTCGGTCTATGTTTGCAGAGCATTTCTAAACAAGCATTTTCAAATTTGAAAATCTCTTGGCTCATTGATTTTTAGGCAAGGTCATCTGATAGGGTGAATCTCTATATTACAAGGTTCACATCTGCCAACTCTCAAGGTCCAGTGATAAGTTTTGCTCAGTGTTTTAATAGCAAGAGTGGAGGCATTTTATTCAGATTTGGTAACTTGGTGAAGGTTATTAGAAATCAAGTTTTTATGTGTCTGGCATTGTCTAGATTACATCCAGTTGGTGGAAGTGTCATCCAGATCACTTTCGAGGCTAAGGTGTTTGAGTTCGAAAAAATTTTAGGCCGGACCCACTTGGGGCCCGACTTGCCTCATTGTTGTTATTATTAAAGATAACATAATGGATGATCCTGGCATTGTAAATGATATTTTAGTTGATGATGATATCTCAGAAATGGATGATTTACTGTCAGAGGATGATTTTTTCAAAATATCACAAATGAATAAAAAAGATAGGAATTGGCTCGAGCATAAACATGAATGTGGAGGGGTGAGTTGGCTTGTGGTGTTACAAATAGAAGTTGTTTTGGCTACTCACATGTTGATCAAATCTATAGATAAGAAATCATATTGGTGTTTATAGGATTGTTTAGAAAATCTGAATCTTTGCCATCATTACGAAAAGATGCAACCAGATGATAAATTGGAGTTACACATATTTGCCATTGTTCTTGCATATTGTTTTCAATGTTCAAGTTCGGGGATGTTTTAGTTAATAGGGACTTCTATTTTGGAGATTGTATTACTCATACCTTCAATAGAGAGGTTGAGAAGGCATAAGATATGGTTGCAAAGATGTTTTGTTTGACTTTATAGCCTCACTCTTCTTACAGAACTGTGGAAAATCAATTCAGATTTTCAAAAGTTGTACCACAATGATCATATTGTCATTGTAAATGAACTGGTGAAAGTGGTGTCAATTGAACTCATGTAGAAAAAATATGAATGTGCTTGTCTATAGGCTATGTAGGAGGTGAATGTTTTCATATAAAAGGGGATATGCATTTAGACAGGCCCTTGCGTGCCATTTTGAAGAGGAGTTGGTGCGCATGAGATATGGGGAGTGATATATACCGTGTGCTCACTCAATGCACTAGTTATATGACATGCTATGGCTTTGAGCTATGTTATATAGAGAGCCAACCTCTGTAAAATCTGTATCAAATGGACAATTCTGACCCCACCTGTTGACAATTTGGTCATATGCACCTTATCGCATTTTAAGGTGGCAATGGACATGAGTGGCATCTAGGATTATTGTTCAATGGTTCATCATTACTAATGCTTATCAATAATAGACTGCAAGTATTAAATAAAAATGGCACAAGACAAAAGTCTCCACAATCGAAGGGGAATGAATCGGGAGAGGAGCTCACACCATTTCTTGCATCTCTGGATCTTTGCCTCACTATTGGATCCTATTTTTCATTTTTGGGTTTGTCAATGGAGTGTTGATTTGTGCTAAGAATTTCATAAAGCTCAAGCATTGGGGGATTATGAATTATTACGTCATACTCTCCACTAACCGCTATGGAGACCACTAGCCCATTCCTGATCGGTGAAGGATGTCTATATCCAGCATTTAGATACCACATGTTACTTGGCATTTTTCAGTTTGGGCACATCATCAATATCCACCCAGACTGGATTGAAGGCTGTTTGGGAATGTATGGGGCTGTGCGTTCTTTACATGTGTTGTGTGCATCTTGTTTTTGTGATTACATGCCCTTTTTTTTGGGGGGGGGGGGGGGGTATTACCAAATAGGGAAGAAGGATTGTGGCATCCCCTGTCGTATATCATCGTGGCACATTAAGACATGGCATAAAGTGGATGCAAACAGGCTAGAGCATGCCCTTTATTGGCGCGTACCCTTCTTCATACACCCTGCACTCCTTTACATACCATGATATTGACTTGAGTGGCACTGTTAGAGGCCAAGGGCATTGCTAGCAAGACCAAAGAAGAAGAATGAAAGGTTGTTGTGCGCACCAGGCATTGTGCGCCAGCAGTATAATAACAAGGGGTTGCATAAAATGGAGTTTGATTGTCCCACATTTACCTAGTTTTACTATAGTAAGTCTTATAAATACAACAACGCACAAGAGATAGGTAAAGTGAAGAGGAGAGAGGACTCTGTGTGTGGGGCCTCTTAGGCTTGTGTGGGCCCAGGTTATTTATCCACGCAATGTGTATTTTGATTGAAAGTTTATAAAGTGGGTTTCGATATTTCCCACATTGGCCATGTGAGGGCAAAACAAGATATTTAAAAGACTAAGTTCACAATATGCTAGTGTCCAAGTATGGATGCAAGGTTGGAGATAGCTCATATGCACATGAGGACTGAGGTGCTCGACTGGTAGATGATGTAGATGCTAACTTGGCGGAGTGGGCCCACACACAGGCTAAGGTAATTTTGATGAAGTGCACAGTTTGCAGATCCACTGGCCACCTCAAGATTCACACCGATGATCGACGGTGGTCGCATGATCACAAGGGCTGAATTCAACCCTTGCGATCATGCAACAAGGTGACATGTGGAAGCTTCGATGAGGTGGTGAGAATGTACAGGTGGATGCCCAGTCAGATACATGAGCCAATTAGAGAGTGACAAGTGGCACGACCGGTGATGTGGCGATCAACTTGGTGAGGTGGCGATGAGGTGGTATGCTAGACCAACCAGATTGTGCCATGTGGCACATGTGGGACCCACCGAATTTTAAATCTATGTGCAGAACTGATAAAGTCCAAACTATGTGCAAATTTTGAATTTAAGGAATATGACAGTTGTTGATGAAGCTGAAATTTGAAAATGCTCCTGGAGATTGAATTTTTCCCTGAATATATAAGTATAATATATTGTTGGGAACACTGCAAAATGACAGATTGAATGACATGGGTTAGAATCAGTTTTGGACAAGCGGGAAGGAGCAATAAGTGCTTTTGTCTCCGAGGTTAGTTTTGGTGGGAAAAGAGGTTGTTTGTAGAATTTTCTTTCTGGAAGTAACAAGTGTCATAGTTGAAATATCTTTTAGGTCTTTTCCTGAGGGATATATGTGAAATCTTCTCATTATTGTAATGGTTCCTAATTGTCTGGTTTTTTCTTAGAATTGGTCCCAAGTGCTCTATGGGCTGGGTAGGAGATGTAGTCTTCATTTTTTGTTTAGTTTCATAACACCAACTAATGACTTTTCTCTTAGTCTAGGATACAACTGTATTAGGCTAAGTTTTCATAATAGCATTTTGTTGATTCAACTAACTATCCAGAGAGTTTGCATTTTAAAGCACTTTGTGTATACATGATGATATGACATTTTGAATAAAATCCAACATTTACATCTTTCCTATGTGTGTTCTTTCTTTGAGTTATGTGTTGATATTCTTCAAGTTTGATCTAGGATCAAATTAAATAAGCTCCATATATAGCACTGACTCTTTAAAGTTTGTAGAAGGATACCAGTAAGTAGTGAGAATTCAGGAGTCTTTTGATAAAATCCACCACAGGGTGATTAGTATTTTCAAAGGATAAAGATCAATCAAAGTTCAGTATATTTATTTATGTATCACAATTTTGTAGTGAGGGTATTACCCAATGGATAAGGCACTAGCCAACAGTGAAGCTAGTTTATAGAACTCAATGCTTGATAGGGTTCTATTGTACTCCCCCATTTGATACAAATTTATCGAGAATCTATGAATTATTGTGATCGACCTGTTCTGTCTCATCTAATGGTAATGGAGAATCAATGAATGAGTGGTTCTCATTTGGTATTTTCTTACCATCCATCTATTATATTTGAATCCAGTCAATGATTAGTGAAATAGGTTTTGTTTTACTAGATTAGGAGCACCCTCCTTGGTTTTGCAAAGCCAGAAGTGTAGAGGGCAGTCTTGTCCCTATAGTTGGTCTAGTCATCTTATAACTCAATATTTGAATCTAACTCATCCTTAAAATCTATAGATGTATTGGTTGCTTATGAAAGTATAAAGTCCAGTTTGAGGAACCAACAGGAGCATTCTAACTTTCAGTATCATCTCCTACTGCAATGTGCATGTGAATTTAGGGTTTAGTCTCCATCAATGATAACACCAAAGAATCTATTCATTTTATCTTTCCAACATTCAACTATACTCCTTTAAATCCAATGCTCTTTTAAGGCATTAGTAATTTCTTTAACATGAGACCTCTACTTCTTGTTTCACATTTCAGACACACACAATGATTTAATGCAATCTCTTATACAAATGGCTAAGGAGATAATTCTTTCCTTTAATTCATCTTTACATTACACTATCATGCCTTGTCCATTATTCAATTGTTCCTTAGACTGGCCTACCTTTTTAAATACCTTTGGAGGCTATGATTTCCTTAGGATTACTCTCTTTTTCTAGATCCCTTAATGAAAATAAATATTTCCTTAATGATTGATCCTCTTTAGGAAAATTTCCTAGTGGACTATGCTTTAGTTGGTTATCCTTTTTTGATGGGTTGACTAGCATCTCATAGGTTGCTAGATCTTCAATTCCATCTTTTACTAATTTACATGGTCCATAGTAAGTCAAACCTTAGTAAGCTAGTTGGTCATCTTTCTCTCTCTCTCTCTCTCTCTCTCTCTCTCACACACACACACACACACACACACACACATTTCCTTTTTTTATCTTGGTTTTGGATTTTTTGAGGACCTAAGTCAATTGGGGCCTTGGTGTCTCCTTGTCTCCTTGACCTTGATAATAGTTTTCCCTATGCATTAATTTACTTGACCATGAGCATGATGTTGCCTCATAGTTACGTTAAAGTGGGGGCTAAATGTACCATCCTAAAAAGTTAGCACATATAATTAGATGCACTATGAGGCCCTATTTTTCTAAGTTCAAGATTTCATGTCCATTATGCTTGATCCACCAACCTATCTTCATTTACTTTGGCATCTTACCTTTTTCTATGACTCCCCATTTCAATTTGGGTCTATTTTCCTATTTAAAAAATGCCTCTAGCATTCTATACATAGATATACAATGTCTTGGGCATTATACACCCTAATATTTGAGCCCAAATTTAAATGGGTAGCTCATTGTGGGTTTTGGTGGGAAATTGGATTTGTGGTCATTTCTCCCAAGTCTTGACCCCTAAAATGTTTTGAGAGGTATATAAGTGGTCTATGTCTCCTCATTTTGGTAACCATGATAAATATTTTAAAGTTCTCTCCTACAATTTCTCATCCAAGGATTCAAGATCAAGTCTCAAACATGCTTCAAACACCCTAAAGTATTTCAAAGGAATTTTTTTCATTTTAGCAAGCTTCTCTCCCTTGATGGAAAAGTAGAGTTCTCAATCAAGAAAGACGATCATTTTGTCCATCTACATGCATTTCATTCATCTATTCTTCAAGGCAAGAGTCCATCAAGCATTACAAAATTGAAGATCTTGTAGAGGCATTCATAGATCTATGCATTTTTTTAAGGAATCCTTGGTTCCTTCCTATATCCCAAGGTTCAATAATTATAATCAAGCAACATACAAGAATTCTCATGAATATGTGCAATCTTGATATTCATTCATGAAGGTATATACATTTACAAGGTAGATCTAATATTTACCTTTATATTTACATTATTTCCTTTATGCAAATTTATTTACATTTCAAGGTTGGTTCTTAAATAGGGGTTTAACCAAGACCAACTCCTTTGAACCTAATAATTTCCCATTTTGTGTGTGCAAGAACAGGTTGTGAAGCTATCATCACAAATCTGGAAAGCAAGATCCTATAGACTATCCTGAGAAGCAGACGAAAGTGTAGGGTATACAACCGTCAAGGCATTCTATACCTAGGTGAACAATGTCTTCTATACCCTTTGTATCTTCTTCAAACTAGAACTATAGGTCAAATCTATTCTCTAGTTATTTATCTTGTATTAATCAGCCACATCCCCTCAAATCTAACTCATCCCAATTCATTATTAGCAAAGGATCATTGACCCATTTAGTGCTTAAGTCCTACTTGAACCTATTGAGTCATCTTCCTTCTGATTATGCAATTAGAAAAAGGTGGACTACCTATCTATCCCACATTTCATTCCCCCATCACCAGATCTAATTTTTTTCTTAGGGTACACGTGTGAATACACACATACATACATGTATATATGTATGTATGCATGCATATATATATATACACATGTATATATATATATATATATATATATATATATATATATATATATATATATATATATATTGCCTTTAAGCGAAATCGGCTTGTTTATAATGGAAATCTCTGCTCTCCGAGACAGACTATTTATCACACCCAAGCCTTTCTGTCTGAGATAAATTTTATTCATTGTTTGGGTTTTGAATTGACTTTCAGTTTAAGTTTTCCAATATTTAGAAAAAAAAGTGTAGGCATGAATGGGTTGACAGAAAGTTTGGTAGAGCAGTTTGGCTGATTATTATCCTAACAATTTGTTTTGTTGTGTTGGTCATTTCTTCTAAAGAAAATGCTCTGAAAGGTCTACGTTTGAATCCCTCTCTGCGCGGGATTTGTATAAATCCGACTTAACAATGGTAAGCCATTGTTGGTATTCATCTCAGAGCTCGACACTCTTTTTTAATTAATTGTATAATCTCTTCGCGGTTAAGTTTATTGTCGATTATCCGGAGTGTATTTATGATTTTGTATTATTTATTGTGCAGGAAGAAATCTGTGATTTAATAGTCGAAAATAAAATGAAGCAGCATCCTCTTGCTAATCTTCCCCCGTCTCTTCTTTTCATATTGTAAAGTTACAGATTAGATTTTCTGAAACGCTGGTGTCGGACAAAGTGAGAAACATTGCCCCTCTCGTCAAAGTCGATAGACAAGGATGTGAGAAACATTGCGATCTGTGATGGAAACCTTTGAAGGTGAGAGGCCACTTTTATAAACGTGAAGATTTATATTGGATCTAGTCTTTGGTAGTGAGCAATATACTATATATAATTTTATGTTTTTTAATTAGAAAAAAATAATTTGCACGCATCTAGAATTTCCAACTAAAAAATTAATTGTTTAAGGTTAATATTTAGATACATTAATTATTAGAATAGAATAAATGTTTTTAAACTTATAAATATTATATTAGAATTTGTAATAGTGAAAGTTATATATTTATGTTCATTTTATTAGAATATTTATTTATTTATTACATTAGAATACTTTTATGTAATAATTTATCTATAAATAGCATTTATTTTATAAAATCTGGTTTATGAGATGATCATAGTTTGATTTTACTATATATATTTTTTTCAATCTTGATGTCACCATTATTTGTTGAGTTCAACATAATTTATATTTAATAATTTAATTAATTGCTAAATCTTTCATTTATTATACAAGTTCATTTATGCAAATATAAAGTTGACTCTTTGAGTTTAGACATTAAATCGCAATCTAAAATCAAAATCCTAATTTAAACATTGCTAACCTTTTAACTAGCTATTGTGAGTTAACTTCAAAATGAGTGAGTGAATTAGTGAGATATGCTGTTGCATTTAAGAGCATTTATCATTCATTTACTAATGATTAAGGATTATGAAAATCACTATCATAGAGAACTCATATTAAATTTGAAGCAAAATATTAAAAAGAATACATTAGTATGCATCATATTAGACATCCCATTTAAAATTATTTTTAAAAAAACCCCCTACTAATCTTACAAGGAGATGATTACAACTCTCTAATATTAAAAAAAGACAACAACAAGATATAATAATATACACTCTAAAAAACATTTTAAATAAATATTTAAAACCTCAAATCAATATTCAATGCAACCTTTGGTTAAGAAAAACAATGATAAAAAATAATGACATTTTAACAAATCACTACAAATCTGTGATGTGCTCTTGAATGAATGAAATGTGGTTAATCACTCAAATGCATAATAATAAGTCTTTAGAATTGACTTGTCAAAAATATACAAGGGCAAAAGGATTTGTAGGTTTGAAGAGAAATGGAAATGGCCAAGATTAAAAGGTAAACACAAAATAAAAATGGAAGATTATTAATTTAAAGAAATTATTTTTGGGAGAGCACTAGGTGGTTTATGACGAAGGATTTAATCGATTTAATAAGATCACCTGTAAGGGATTTAAGCTAGGAAAAAGAGTAATTTATGGACTTAGATTTTTTTTAAATGTCTACATTTTCCTCCTCTTTGAGATGATGTTGCATGATTTGGAAGAATCAATGGCGTTTCAAAGAGAAAGAACGCATAAATGTGGGGATGAGATGGGTGGAAAAAGAATGAGACTCATAAAAATGAGATGGGGCTTATAAAAGTTATAATAGGATGATGCTCCTTGAAAGACTATGTGGCTCATAAAAAATCACATGAATGGGCTCGTAGAAAGACAAGTGAAAGAGAACCATTACATGAAATAGTGCAAGTAACCTGACTTTTGATATAGCACTTGATGTTGTGAACCATGGTAATAATACCCCGTTGATGATGGGGTGATATATAAGGACATGAGATCATATGCCTATCAATGCAAACTAAGATCTCAAATTTTGTTGCATAACATTGGAAGATGAATAGGTCTAGCTATAGCAATGATAGGGGAGCTAGCATTAGAGATTTTTCTCATTTGTTGCAATAGAAATGAGATTGTGGAGTTTGTGTAGGAGATCTAAAGTAGAATATATAAAATATTTGCTATAGGAGATTTTATTTCTAGCTTCCTCTCTAAACTCAATCTAGAATAGCTTGAAATTGTTCTTCAATAAATTATTCTAATGTTATTTACTTATTCAAAATTCGTACCTACCTATAAATCTTTAATTGCAATTTTGTAGCCTTTTCGTTGTCACGTTTGAACTTCCACACATAGAAAAATGAAAAAAAAATGTTGTGTTGTATAGAGGTTTACCTAATTCAAACCTCATGTTGGTGTTCCTACCTCCAAAACAAATATGATGATGAAAATTTTTGAGTCCTCACAAGGGTAGAGGCTAAACAAGTAATGAAATTAAATCACATCAAGTATGAAATAGTTCGCATCAATTCTCACAAAAGGATTGATAAGATAAAATGAAGTCCGAAAACATGTCAACACATTATTTCATTATCAAGAATCACAATGACGTAGTTGGTCATGATTGATGTAAAAAACTTGTATGCTTAAATACTTTCCTCCTTGATAAAAGATATATGGTTAATTTGATCAAATGTAATTAAAAATGTTCTTAGGATGGATACTTTTGAAATGAGAGAGAAAGTTGTATTTATATGAAACTTGCACCTTTTTCAAAATTAATCTTGGGGGAAGGCCAACAAAGCAAGGTAAATTTTTTACTATTTGCAAAGTTCAATTTCATTGATTAAAAGTTGATTCTAATTGTTTGGATAGTGGTATCCAGTACCCTAGTCTTAGAAAAATGAGCCAAAAAATAATTCATGAATATGAGAATGAACAAAGATTACAAAAATGCTCTCAAAAGTGAGAACAAACAAACATAAATTAGGAACATCCACAAAATTGGATCCAAACCTAGTGTTGAATTATTATTTTATATAATTTATGACACTATATTTATCCTCTACTTTAGTGAGAGTATTAACTTACACTCATACTCATGATGAATTATAGAAATCTATTTTTTCATCAAGGAATTGAAGAGGAGAGATGAATACAATCTCAACAAGGTGGTATCCCCTGAGACTTGTGATCTTATCAATGTACAACATCAAGACAAAAGGAAAACACAAAGTGAGAAAATATGATCAACATTGAGAACATGCATGGAGCCTACACAAGGAATTCCATCTAAGACTAATAAGATCCATAGAATCCCATAGGGAATCATACAAAGAATAAGGCAATAAATCTAGGACTAGTAGGATCCTTGGATACTTACTGGAGTCATGTTACAAACACACAAAGCATGGCCTTAAGGACAAGAAAGATCCTACTTGATAAGTTTACTATGAATCATGTCTACAAAGAAGGTTCATAAGTTAGAAAGCTAGCAAGTTTGTTATGTTAGGTGGCTCATGAACAAGTGAAGGCCTCATAGGGTAGTAACAAGTCTCCAAACTAATATATATATGTGTGTGTGTGTGTGTGTGATATTTTCAATGTTAGTGAATTCTATATTTAGGAGGCATACTATATTGAGGATAAGCTCACTTAGGGAATGTTTGAGCTATTTTTTATTTTCCTAATTATAGACTAGGTTTCTCTTTGTTTTTTCCATAAAGAAAGAATTCATTGTTTTTCATTCATTTTTACTCTTTTCTTTTGAGGAATACATAAAATCTTTTTTGGCTACTCTCATTTGTGAAAGATGTTTGAGTTGTTTCTTAATCTTGCAGTTGCTTGTGTTACAAACTTCAACATGGTATCAAAGCATGGATTCAACCAACTCCTCAATATTTGAGGGTTTATTTTCTCAAAAAGCATTACAAGATCACTAGATCTAAACTTCTGAGCTACTCTTTTTATTGATCTAAAGGTGGGGAATTTTTTATTTACTTTCAAGAAAAACATATTTTATGATCTTGTTTGTTGTAGCCAAAAATGTTATATCACCTATCACTTCATCAAAATCAGATCATTGGTTTTTCAATTTTTTACAATATGATATTTAGGGTGACTTCTATCTTTGACAAAAAAAATTAATGCATCCTAGAGGAAACAAAAATCAACCACTACATATAAAGTGGTCAAAATAATTAAGAATAAACTATTCATTTTCCAAAATATGAGTAGTTGACCTTTTTGGTCAATTTTTATTAGAACATTTTGAAAAAACTGTCTATACAGTCATATAGATTTGTACATATGCTAAAATAGTTGCTTAAAGAAGAATACATTGCCAACTAGAGAATATTCTATCACCAACCTCCAAGAGAATATTTTGTTAGGAAAAGTATTCCATTTAGTCCCCTTTTCTACTTTTTACACTAGCTATTTTGTAAATTGAGCATAACTTTTCAATATAGTGAACAAGATATGAATAGAAAGTTCATATTAAGCCTCATCGGAAGTATTCTTTTTAAAATTTTCTCCCAATGTTTTATTCTTGAGACTTAAATCTTCATTTTCTACTTTTGAGCTCATATTTTTTTGTGACAATCTTTGATTTTCATGACACTTGCAATGTTGGAAAGGCACTTCAAAGTTTTTTAGACCCATTCATGCATATTTTTTAGAATCTACCATAGGGATATTTTCTTTAGACTTTCTTACACATTCTAATCAATTACTTAGAGTTAAAAAAGACCTTCTTGTGGGAGGTGAATAAATTTGATCTAATTTGCATGCACTAAGGTAATTTTTCTTTTCATTTGAGGAGGTACCATGACTTTTTTGTTAATCCTTTAGTTGTCATCCAAGATCAAAAATTAATTATGAGTCTTGACAACATGGCATTCTACAACATGTCATGTGGCTTGAATTCTTTCCTTATTTATATCGACTAATACATAAACCAACCATATGGAGGGATAACTATGATTCTAGAGAATTATCAATGGGTATGAGTTATTTTTTCTAATGCTAATTTTAACACCATATGTGCTTTATCAAATGTTGATTATCCCCACACACTTTGGACTGAAGATCAGGAGATCTATGGAGACCCTAATATCTCTCCATTCCTAGAGGACATTGTAACAAATTATCTCTCTCCTTACACATGAAAATTTTATGCCTTGTTACAATGGTACTTTTGATGTGCTTGGGAATATCACCATGTCCTAATGGATTGGAGCCTTATCTCTTAGTTCTCACTCCTCATATTGAGATCACAACTACATCTTCTTTTTTCCTTCATCAACTTAGAATTGGTACATACATGGCCTCTATTGATTGAATATAGAAATACATTAATCATTCATACACAACTACTTGGGATTTGTATTTTGCATACATATCATCTTTGCTTGTGGATTCTTAGATTGCAAATTTGAAAGATTATCTAGGGATATTAATTCCCTCTTTTCTGACAATGACATCATTTTTATTATCTCACCATCTTCATCACTTCCAAACATAGTTAAAATTGAGATTCATATATCTTACAAACATATCATCCTTATTTTTGGAGTCTCAAATTGTAGTTTTGGAGGATTATCTTAAGGACATTTGTCTCTAGATTTTAACAACCATGTTAATGTTGTTATCTCATCTTCATCACCCATGGATCTTATTCTACATCATTTTAATTTTTTTAGAATCCTAGATCCTAGATTCCCACCTTCTACATTAATTAGGAATCTACTTAATTAGTTTGTGGTATCATTATCCTTCATGGACAATATGACACTTGAGCAGTTTCTAGAGGCATATACTCTTTAGATTTGGATTCAAATTGATTCTTCTACTTAATGAGAATGGCTTCTCCAATCTCTAGTGTATTTCTTTATTCCTAAGGAGATAAATGTTATTTGAAAGAAGAGAACCATGTTCTATCTTCAGGGATTCATCATTGGAACATGAACTACTTGTCCATGGGGGATTCATATTCTCTTGCTTCTCTTTTATAGGGAGATGTGTATTGTACTCATGTCTAAAAAGCATTATTTATGGGCTTAAATTGAGTCCTCATTTCCTTCCATCAAAAGTGCAATTATTTGATTGTCTCTTTTGGAGAGGGCTTTTTTCCCATATGGTTTTCTCCTTTTCTACAGTAGTGAGAGTGCATCGGTTTTTACATGGGTACCTACATCAAGCCTTGTTTTTAGGACCCATTCATTTATGTTTTCATGCATTCTTTTGTTCCACCTTAAGTCTTACTTAGGGAGGTGTTAGTGCATTCTATATTTAAGAAGCATGATATAGTTAGGTTAATCTCATCTTGGGCTTCTTTGAGATGTTCTAATTCCCTAATTATATATTAGGTTTCTCTTGCTCTTTTACATAAATCAAGCCTTCATGATTTTTCTCATTCATTTTGTACTATTTGATTTTGACGAATAATACAAAATCTTATCTTGCTATTCTTATTTGTGGAAGGTGTTTTTTTTTTAATATTATAGGTACATGTGTTACAAACTTTATCTGATCACTAGTTGTATTATTACATAAGATTAATACACTTCTTCCCAAATTTAGTTAATTTTATCTCTTAACATTTTTTATAAAAGAAAAGGCATTATGTGTACATATTGTGATTGAATTTAACATTAATATAATCTATTGTACGAGAAGCAATAATTACTTTGATATTGTTGATCTCTTATAGAAGGTATATCTTGATTTTGCAAATGGTCTTGGAGGTTTAAGTCTATTGGAAGCTTTAACAATCTCCTTAAAAATATCCAATTTTATCTATTCTCTTAACGCTCGGTATACCTTGGACTATGTTTCCTTTCTCTCTTTATGTAGTTTACTATCAATTAATCAACTTACACCCTTCTTGTCAAAAATTCAATGGAGGAAAACTACATATATACATGATATTATTTTTAGGGTAGAATTATGAATACATATCTCACCTGTAAAACTATTTCAAGCATAGGCATTTGCATTGATCATCCATGAGTTGTGATTTGGACGATCCACAATGTCCACATACAGTTCACCATCGTAGAGTAGTTGAAGTTTTTTCTCCATGCGGCGTTGAAATTCTTACTTGGAAAAAAGTTTGGATGACTTTTTCTTATTCGCCTTATGAACGTATGTGTAAGATAAATTAGAGAAAATTCAAGGATGGACAAATGAAATTGCAGGGAAGCTTCATCCTTGGAAGTTGCAAGGAAGCTTCCTTCACAGAGGTGAAGCATTTGGACTTCCCAGGAGGTCACCCATCCTAGTACAACTCCAGTTTGAACACACTTATGTATTAAATCTTTATTTTTCTTTTTCTTTTGAAAAAAATAAAGTCATTAAAGATTAGAGAAAAAAATTCTAAGTTAAAAAAAGTAAGAAGGTTTATTGTTTTTGTAAAAACCACCAAGATCTAAGAGATTAAATTAAAGAACAATAATAAAATGAGCCCAAAGTCAACCATTCATTAAGATGAATAAGAAGTGTACATATAGATGTGAGTGATTGGGTTGAATCATAAGTCGAATCCAACACTCAATGAGTGGTGGTGAGTTGTCTCCCACTAAGGTAGGATAAGGTGTTGAAATGGAATCAAAACCTCTCTAATCGACTCCTAAATGTCGACAACTTCATGAACACGTGTCAAGTAAGCATAGACAACTAATTAGACATAATAAGCCTAAGTGTAAATAAATTAAATATATATACACTAATAGTTTTGTTACTCAACATAGAAAAACAAAGATTTAAGAAGTTTAATCATTGAACCTACACAACTAAGAATTGGGAATAGGGAGTTTCAAATTTAAACATTTCAATTGTGATTAGCTTCAAACATCTATTTGGTAAGACAATCCACAACAATATTCCATTCGCAAGCAATATGAACAAAACATGTAGAATCAAAGTGTCGAAAAGAAAGACAATTCACTTATCAAAGATGCCAACTACCAAGAAGTTTCTTAAAAATGTCATTTATTCAAAAAGATAAACCAAAATCCTGTAATCCATCTAACAAATATTTTTCTTATAACTCAATTCACAAGATTTCTCTGAAGCCACAAGGATAGCATATACCTCCATCCTAAAATTAACATCAAACCCCATAACAAAAGAAAAAAAGTCAGCCAAACCATGACTATTACACCTAATACCATCAATCCCAATTGCACCAAGATTACCTAAAAAATGATCATTAGTATTTAATTTAAAAAAACTCAATAGAGGAGAAGACCATTTACCAATTTTATTAACCTTTGGAATTTTGTCTTGAGAGTTTTCTTTTTTTATCAACATTATCGTATGCAACCTCAAAGTCTAAAAAAATATAAGCATGGTGTACAAATAAATATATGGTAGGATGATCTTTGTAGAATTATTTATGTAGTGTATTTTAATGTGTTTTGCAACAAACAATCAATAATTATATGTTTAACATTTAAAAATAAAAATAGATTTTTTAACAAGAGCTCTGATAGAGCTAGAGTCCCTATCTTTTATAAAAAAATGGAAGATAGATTTTTTTGCGTGGTTAAAGCATAGTGATTGAATAGGAAAAATAAACAAAGAAAACAACACAACTTATCAAGGAGAAGAATTAACAATTATTTGCAAATATATCAATGTTCAATATCTCCACTATTAATACATTAGGTCGCCATAGTTAGGTTAGCAAACATTTGTTGTAAAATATAACCATGTGTCTCCCAGATACAAATTTATAATTACATTATAAATATTCTTACACTTTGTAGAACTTAGCTAAAAAGATGTTGATAGGAAGCAACCTAGACTGTAATACACTCTCCTATGATGATACTTGGACTCTTTGATTTGGACATTTTTATTATGATGGTTAGAACTATATGTTTACAGTTATGCTTATTTAGAAGATGATATGCTTATCAGATGTTTAGATACACTCATTTATGATTATCATTCTATGTTTATGAAATTGGAAATCATCTATCTTTATATGTTTTATAGAGCTAACCCAAGGATTTGTATCTAACCATTATTATACATGATGTCTCATGTTTTCATGTCTGATGTGTTTTCATGACTTAGGATGAAGTCGTAGTTAGTCACTTAGTTGAGGTCCACATGATGTATCGATCTTGGTCATGTGTTTGCATATGTTTGATTGGATGTATATATATATATATATATATATATATATATATATATATATATATATATATATATATATATATATATATATATATATATATATATATATATATATATATATATATATATATATATATATATATATATATATATATATATATATATATATATACATACATGTGCAAATATATATATATATATATATATTTGCACATGTATCTTTTCTCGATGATGCGGGATTGTAGGTACCAGACATTGTCTCCACCTGGTCTCACATGTATGAGAAATCCCTCAAATCCTCGATCATTATTGTTGTTATGGAGATATCGCCAAGATTCCATGAGAAGGAACTTTATCTCTGACCCTTTTTAATCCTTAGGTGGGGAATTCCTAAGTCAGTCCTTTGTGTTGATGATGCATTATTGTTGTATATCTTAGTTTGTTGGATTATGTGGATCTTGTTGCTTGTTTCTTACATTTCATAGAGGTTGATGTTGTGATTGGTAAAGTTAGATTGTGTTATGGTATCTTTTATCTTATGTTAGTAGTTACCCTATATATATATATATATATATATATATATATATATATATATATATATATATATCATGATTATATTTTGTGTAGAATAAGATTCGGTATAGATTATTAAACAATAATATTCATAATAATTGTAGATGTTTATGATATTAATAATAATGTGTCTTCATTATGATATATGTACGCATAAGCATGTGGGTGCACACGTGTGTGTGTGTGTGTGTGTGTGTGTATATATATATATATATATATATATATATATATATATATATATATATATATATATATATATATATATATATATATATATGTATATATATATATATATATATATATATATATATATATATATATACATACAAGTAATTGTGTTTAAAATAATATTAATAAGTAAATGATTTACTTGAGGGACTAATTATTATATGGTAAAATCTTTTACCATAGCCTAAGAACTAAGGTAATAATAATAATAATAGTAATAGTTATTATTTCCTTTCCTTAAATAAAGGAAACTCACATTAGATTATTATTATTAATAGATTTAAAATATATTAGTATGCTAAATCCCTTCTCGAGAATGGCTTTAATAAATTTAATTAAGCCTAAACTATAAAGAAATTTTTGGTTGGGATAGTTGCATCAGTTGAATTTCCCATGCAACTAATCCTCCAACCTATTTACGGGAAGAGGCTTTGGAAGAATGGGAGTTGGCTGAAATAATTCTCTGATAGATTTGATCATAGTTTTAGATAGGATATATTATGGATTCTTAGAGTATTCAGGAAGAGGGTGGTGTTTGCATTCAAAAGGATATTGGTGGAGTGTTGGAAGTAGGCTAAGATTGATAGATTCTCCTTCCTCAATAGTTTTCTCCACTAGAATCTATTAGGAATGGGAACACTGAGAGGGGGGGGCGGGTGAATTAGTGTTCACTGTATTTTACTTTTTGCTTTAATCTTTAAAATAAACTTAAATGCTTAAGTACTAAAATAAACATCCACATAAACATGAAACATGAAATCAACACATGACACCAATATGGTTATGGGGAAACCCAAATAGGTAAAAACCCTAGTGGGAATTGACACCCACTAATATTCTGTACTAGTGTTTTGTGATCCTTGTTAGAAGATCCTTAACCCTGTTAGGAGTTTCTTTATAATGCATTAAGTACAGTAGACCTTGTCAAGGGTCAGACCCTATTAGGATTCTTTTACAATAGTCCTTGTTAGGGGAGAGGACACATTGTCCAAGAGATCACTGCTCAAGTGGTGAAGGCTACAACCTTCTGATCTCAGATACACACTATATCTGCTGGATGAATTGTCACTATGACACTGCTTGTCAGATCAGTTCCTTTGATGCGCTGATGCTTTGACCTCTTGCAAAGCTCTAATACATCTTATAAAATCTTTGCACACTTTTCCTCTACTTATCACAACTCTATCTTAACATCCATGCTGAATACTATGGGCACACCTTATATTTATATGCGCATATAGAATAAACAACTAGGTCGGCCCTTAGACCTATTACATACAACGCTTCCAATTTAATTGGCTCAAGAATGTTTAGAAACAAACATATATACATGTCAGAAACCTAATTCCAATAGGCACATAGCCTTTACATCATTAGAATATAATCGCAACACAAAATGATCACAGTCAGCTGCATACTCTGTTCTTCACTAGCACACACTGGCTATGCAACTTCAACTACTTGTATCTTCCTCATACTTGCATATCTGATTATGCACTCATAGACTAAGCATGACTATAGTCTAACCAACTTAAATTCTAGGGTGCACACCATAATTCTTCCGTACGCATGTGTGCTGATGCTCTGAGCTGTAGGAACTCAGTACATTGTCTAGTCTTCAACACTTAACCAATTTCTGATCTTGTCATCAAGTGCGTTGACTCCAAACTACAATATGAATTTGTTGCCATAATGAAAACACTATATTAAGTCATATACATCAGTATAGCCAACTTTCCAACAATCTCCCCCTTTGTCATTGATGGCAATAAAGGAATATGGCCAAGTTGCTAACTATCCTTAATACATTTTTTTTTTGTCTTCTATACATACACTTATATCTCCCTATACATATTATGATCCATATTATATACACAACTCCCCCTTTGACATTAATGAAAAAGGTTTATCAAAAACTAAAACTTTAAAAACTTACTGTGATAACACATCTAGATATGCAATCTGCAAGTTCTGGATCTCTTTCTTCCAAAAAGTTATCAAAGAATTGACAATTTGGAGATGGGTGCATAGTGCATACTGCATCTTCTCCATCTTCTCCAAATCTATGGTAGGACCTTGATCATATGTCACCATGGTGGCATTGATCTCCTTGATATTCTGATTTAGAATGTCTAATGAGGGTGCAAGACCATTCCTCAACTGAGTCTGTCTAGCCCTTATCTTTGTCATCTCTTTTTTTGCCTTCTTAATTTTGTCTAACTATCCTTGGTAGAAATTATTGCAAATGTTTACATCCACAGATGGATCTTCAACTAATTTCTTGATGTTATCTATCATGGCTTCTGCTTCTTATACCTTTTTGTACAGACCACCAGTTAATTTATCTTGGTTCATACATTCAACAATTATTTTCCTTCCCTTTGCAACAAACTCCTTAAGGGATGCTTGACCAACTTTTAGTGAGCTTAGGTCAAGTGCATAGTTGCTAACCAATTCATTAAGCCTTTTCTTCATATATTTTCCTTCTACAAATAAAGATGCAGATTCTTCCAAGCTAGAGAAGTTTCCTTTGAACTGTGAGATCACTGAACTCACATCATCAAAAAAGTGTATCTTTGACACTTTCTTGTCCTCTAGCAACAAATTGTTTAGAATGTTTATTGATTCTACCAAGAGGGGATTCCTCATCACTTGTTTTTCTTTGGCCTTTTCCATGGCTAGGACACTGAATTTTATCATATCTTCTTCTCCCCAAGAGTCCAAATTGGTTGTGTCAGGTGTCAAACTTGACAATAATGCAGAGGGTGATGGATTGATGGGAGTGCTATCCATTATTTCTTCCTTTAATTTTACTTCATTTTCTTTCTTTTCTATTCCTTTTTCTATCTTTTCTTCTTCTTTTCCTGTGATGTCTTCAATCAAAATTTCTTGTGGATTTGGAGAATTTCTACCACAAAGAATTTCAGCTTCTTGGGTGCTGACAAAAGTTTCCTCAAACTTGTCCAGATCCTTATCTGTGGCCACGATGGCTATCTCCACATTATCAATGATAATTGTGCCATATTTTGTGACTCTGTAGTGGGCACAGACTTATCTATCTCTGATTGAGCTTCTACTACATGCACTGAATCTTGAGGAATTGTAGATTGTACTTTGATGGTTTTTGGCTCTTTGGTAACCATTGTGGGTATAGGTTTTGTGGGCGCAGTAGGTGGATACATGTGCTTGTCCATGAATACTTTGTCAAATGCCTTCTCTGTCTCTTTTGATGTTAATTAGAAAATTTTGTCCATTATGTGAAGTGTTCTTAGTTTTGTTCGAAGATGTGGCTTTACCAATTCTAACAACAATGATTTTTCTTCTAGGGAACATACTGGTAGACTTTCATCTAGGATCTTTTCTCTTATCCTAAGATGTTCTTTTATGGATTGTTTCTTTAATGACTCTAGGATATTCCAAACTTTGTCTAGAATCATTATTTTCATTTCCAAGACTGTTCTTTTGAACTTGATCATATGCTTTATGATCATACCATGAATCTCTGACTTGTCAATTTCATTGAATTTATCATAAAAATTCCCTACTTGATCAATTCTTCCCTCATCAACTATTATTGCACTTAGCACTTTTAAACTAGGTTTGAAACCTACCTCAGGAGGAGCTTGAGTGTTCTTTCTGATTCTTGTTGCTCGCAAGGATGGATGACTGGTGCTAACCTCTTTCTTCCTCTTTTCCATTGTCTTATACTCCAGAGGAGTAGTAAGGTCAATGGTTTCCTTGGGCGCAGAAGGAGTATCATCAGTTTCATCCTTTTGTTCATCAGATTTCTCTATCTTTACCTTCTTCAACTTTGGATCATGTGATTCTGCCTTTGCTGCATCTGCGCTCTCCAATTCCAAAGCAATATTTTGTTCTTTTTCTTTGTCTAGATCTACTTGAGATACTCCATGTATTCTCAAGATCTCTGAGGTGACTTTAGCAACCTTTCTTTTTGTTGCGGCACTGTTAAATTTAGCATCTATCTCTCTTGTCTTTTCCTCATAAGTTCCCCACCTTGGCTCATTAGGATCAGTAGGAGCTGAAAGCAATACTTGAGCATATGCTTCTAAAACTTTTTCATCTACTTCATATCCAAGTGGATGAATCCACTTAGTTCTAGGTACAATTGCCTCCATGCAAGTTGTATCTATTTCAACTATAAAACAAATAGTATCCTTGTATTTCTCAACAATGTTTTCTAGAATTCTGTACCTCATTTGCATCTTGGCCCTGAAGGTCTTCAACTCCAATGTTATATAATATCTTAATGTACTCTTAGTGGATGCCTTGTTAGATATCTATGTCATGGTTGGAATGGACTTGTCCAAATACAAATTTGATACTTTCCTAACTATATGAAGGTACATGTAAATGATCAAAGACCCAAACCTAAATATCTTGGTCTTATCATTTTTGATTGCTTTGATGTTATCAATCAACTATGCACGCAAGATCTCACACAAATTGAACTCTCCATCTTCCTTCACAAGTCTAATGGCTGCTAGAATTGTGCCCACAGACACACTATTCACCCTGCTGGTGTGATGAAACCTGTATCCAAGTATCATGGACATCAATTTGATGTCATCTTTCTCAATAGGCTCAATTTTCATCCCGCACCTATCACTCCTTGACTTACATGTTTTCTCAATAATTTTCCTGACATCCTTGCCCACATGAAGGACAACACCAGTCTTAGATAGGATTGTCATCTCATATATTAGGTCACTAGTGATTTTTACTGGCACATCACCTATCCAAAATAGGTCATCATGAATTCTACTCAGAAGTATTTTAATCCATTTTGTCTCATAGAATTCATATGACGTAGCATACTCCACTATAGGGTGATCATTCCACTTCGCATATTCATCCAAGAAGGTTTTTTCTGGTTTTAACATGGTTTCCATGTGCGCTCTTAGTCTATCCAATCCTACTGGTTCCTTCTTATAGTAAATGTATGCCCTAATGTCTTCGACATGCATAACACCCATAGGCATGTGGGAGAATGCTCCCTCTAAGTCATCTAGGGTAGACTTAAATGGATGCTTTGTAAACATGTATCTTTTCTTTTTTGCAACATCAAATACTATGGGAGTAGCCATCACTTGTTTGATCACTTTCCAAATGTTCTCTAAGATAATCTGAAGACTTCTAAATCAGCACGATGAACTAGGGTTTCTGCAACTGATCAATTGTATTGTTAATCATTGATAGATCAATCTGTAAACCTTCACAATAACTTCTAAAGCTCTTTCTGCTCTTCAATCACTCTGAATTTGAATGCAATGAATAATCAAAAAGCTTTCTATGTACTTAAAGTGAAAATTCCGCCATTGATGCTTGTCGCGTAAACCAGGCTGTCACTTCAAAATTTCTAACTTTTGTTCTATGAACAATTAGTATGTGTGCTCTTGCATGAAGATTCATTTAATCTCCAAAAGCTTAAGTCCAAAGGCACATACTCTAAGACTAAGTATACCATCCATGCAGGGGTCTTGAGCTAAGTTAGCTCCCCCTATGACCCTGAGGGCCATTCATCCAGATGTAGAGGGTGCGTCCACTGTGGATGCATCCAATACATTCTCATCAACTTTGTCCTTCTTTCCTTCTATCCAAATCAAGCTTGCATCCTCTTAGGCTTTCACAAACTTGACTTCACCTTCGGGATCCAATACTGGATCTTCAGTCTTTTTAGGGCTTTCTTGACCTTGCATCCTTGATCTACAGAACTTTGAGATATGTCCAGCCTTGTTACAGGAGTGAAAAATGACTGGAGGCCTTATATTCCTCGGTGCATTGACATGAGTCACCAATTTACATTGTCTCATTGAGTGACCATTATAGTTACATATCTGTACAGTTCCTTGCTATGTGTCCATGCTTGTTACATGCAAAAAAATTGTGATCTACTGGCTTGCGCTCATTCTTAGGTGGTTCACTATTATCTTTGGTTTGTTCTTCAATCTTCTTAGCATCAGTAGATTCTTTTTGTGTATCCTTTCTTTCTCGCATGTTGCCAATCTAATTTTTTGCTACATTGTATCCAATGTAGCTAGTATCTCCTTTAGCTCTTCTTGTATACAATTGAGATTTTATCAAATTAGAACTGGTGTGCAATTTGTCAATATGATTCTTTGCTTCTTTCAATTCAGACTCCAAGCTTTCTTTTCTATTCTTTAGCTCCAAGATTTCCATGTTTGCTTGTCTTAGTTCTTCATTGAGTTGAAGGTTATCTTTGACTTGTTCATTATAGACATCCTAATTGTTAATTAGTTTATCATCAAATTCTTCAAGCTGATCTAATAAGGATGCATTTTCTTCTTTCAGTTTCTTGACCATTATCCCCATTTCATTGGTGGAACATTCTTTCAGATCCCTTCTTATATTTTTGATAACTAATTGAGCATCACTGACTTTTTCTTTTAGTTCTTCAATTTCTCTTTCATATTTGTTGAGGTCTTCAAGAGCAGCTTCGAGATTTCTCTTCAGATGTTTCACTTCTGCCTTTTCCATGATCTCCTCAAGTGGTTAAACTTCTTTTCTAAGGACCAGAGCTCTGATACCAATTGTTAGGAATGGGAATACTAAGAGGGGGGGGGGTGAATCAGTGTTCACTGTATTTTAATTTTTGCTTTAATCTTTAAACTGAACTTAAATGCTTAAGTACTGAAATAAACATCCACATAAAAATGAAACATGAAATCAACACATGACACCAATATGGTTATGGGGAAACTCAAATAGGTAAAAACCACGATGGGAATTGACACCCATGAATATTCTATACTAGTGTTTTGTGATCCTTGTTAGAAGATCCTTAACCCTGTTAGGAGTTTCTTTATAATGCATTAAGTACAGTAGACCTTGTCATGGGTCGGATCCTGTTAGGATTATTTTACAATAGTCCTAGGTAGGGGAGAGGATGCACTATCCAAGAGCTCACTACTCAAGTGGTGAAGGCCACAACCTTCCGATCTTAGATACACACTATATTTTCTAGTTAAATTGTCACTATGACACTGCTTGTCAGATCAGTTCCTTTGATGCACTGATGCTTTGACCTCTTGCAAAGCTCTAATACATCTTATAAACTCTTCACACACTTCTTCTTTTCTTATCACAACTCTATCTCAACATCCATGTTGAATACTCTGGGTGCACCTTATATTTATATGTGCATATAGAATAACCAACTAGGCCAGCCCTTAGACCTATTACATATAATGCTTCCAATTGAATTGGCTCAAGCGTGTTTAAAAAAAAAATATATACATGTCGGAAACCTAATTAAAATAGGTGCATATCCTTTACATTATTATAATATAATCGCAACACAAAATGATCACAGTCAGATGTATACTCTGTTCTTCACTAGCACACATTGGCTGTGCAACTTCAACTACCTGTATCTTCCTCATACTTGCATATTTGATTATGCACTAATAGAATAAGCATGAATATAGTCTAACCAACTTAACTTCCAGGGAACACATAATAATTCTTCCGTACGCATGTTCACTGATGCTATGAGCTGCAGGAACTCTATACACTATCCAGTCTTCAACACTTAACCAATTTCTGATCTTCTCATCAAGTGCACTAACTCCAAACTACTATATGACTTTGTTGCCATAATGACAACACTATATTAAGTCATATACATCAGTATAGCCAACTTGCCAATAGAATCCAGGTAGGAGCTATCATGTAAGATGCTCCTTCTTATTTGATTGTTTGATTGCCTTTTTATCTGTATTCATGTAGTCTCCTATGAGTTTGCAATGTAAATAAGAGACTAATTTATTATATCATGTCTGTATTCTTATGTGAAATGGATTTAGGAGAAAGGATAGTGATGGTATGTTATTGCATAAATAAATGTACTTTCCTTGGTGTGTTGATGTTATATTGATTGTCTGCTTGCTAGATTAATGTAGGACTGCAATTTAGATTGTGATTATGCTACTGTATCGGGTCTACTTTGTGGAATGAGCACTACTACATTTGGGGCCAAATTTTGATAGAAGTTTTTGATGGGTAAATTTTTATTACAAATTTGGTGTTTTTTTTTTGTAATAGGCCCCGATGATGTTGGTATTCTGATGGGTGTTTAATTGACCATCAAAATTTTGACAGATTTGGAGTATAGATAAAAAATAAAAGTGAAATGGCCTCATCATTTTTATTTTGATTGGATAGAGGGAGCAGGAGAAAAGGAGTGAAAGCTGAGCGCGGGAGAAGGTATGTGATTTCTTCATCTTTCAAGCCTCTAGCATCATATTCGAATGCATATCATTTTATTTGATCATGAATGCTCTTTGAAATGACCGCATTCTATTGGTGTTGTGCCGTAGCCAGTGCTTTATCTCTATTATTTGATGTTATTGGTGCTTGTGCTCAAGGATATCGATTCATTGTATTCAAATGTTTGGATTCACATTTGTTGATATTACTGGCATATATGTTTAATGATGGCATTGTAAATTCCTGTCACTGAAATGACCACATTCTACTGGTGTCATGCCCTAGCCTGTGCTTTCACTCCATTATTTGATGTTATTGGTGCTTGTGCTCAAGGATATCCATTTTTTTGAAATGTTGACTGTGGTTATCAAATGGATAGCCTGTGAGCTTCTAGCCAGGTGCCATTTGTATTGATAGCTTAGGGCATCAAATTTATTGTATCATTGATAGTTGATACTTTGTTAAAAGGAAATAGGACAAAGAATGATTTTTATTTAGTTTCTCTATTTTGATCCCTAAGTGGCTTACAACCCTAGAGAAGTATATGCAGATTTATGGATGCAGTTGCAGGATACATAGTAGTCGATAATTCACAATAAATACATGCATCCAATTTGAATAACAATTAATACAAAGAACTAGGATCCTCCAATGGCCCAATCATCCAGACCTTGACTGTCCCCTCAACCAGTGACCCTTCAAAATTGGGTTATCATGCAATCAATGAGTGATCCTTCATTCTCCTGGTGAGCTTCTAGGTAGGTGCCATTTTTATATTTGATAGCTTAGGGCATCAAATGTATATTGTATCATTGATAGTTGAGACTTTGTTAAAAGGAACTAGGACAAAGAATGATTTTGATTTAGTCTTTGTATTTTGATCCCTAAGTGGCTTACAACCCTAGAGAAGTATATGGAGATTTACGGATGCAGTTGTAGGATACATAGCAGTCGATAATTGATAAGAAATCCATGCATCCAATTTGAATAGCAATTACTACAAATAAATAGGGTCCTCCAATGGCACAATCATCTGGACCTTGACTGTCCCCTCAACCAGTGACCCTTCAAAACTAGGTTATCATGCAATCAGTGAGTGATCCTTCATTCTCCTGGTCTTCCCTGCATCCAAACATATTGGAAATACACAATACAATGATAACAAGTCTTTCACAATCCACCTTGCCTCAAGGAACACTATCAACCATCCCTTCCACATAGCATTTCACTATTTTATGAGTGGATTGTGCAGGAACATTTAACATTAAACAAGGAGCAAACTCCTCAACACATCTTGGAAACCATTGAATTCAATAATAAATGAAACCTAACACCAACACCATTCCTTCCATAGTTGCAGGATACATAGCAGTCGATAATTCACAATAAATCCATGCATCAAATTTTTATAAGGATATCCTACTAATCAATAGGAATTTTCTTGAGATGACCAATGATTATGCATTTTGATGGCAGTGTGCTAGCTCAAAAGGATAATATAAATCTAAAACAATTTTTTCTAATTTTCTCAAACTATAAATGTGGTTAAAGGGAAAATATTATGTGGAAAACCTACAAACCAAGCTAGCAAATGATTGTACATCAAATTATTCCTATATTCATTCAAGTATTGCTATGCTTCAGCTACCTGACCTTTGAGCTTCATCTAGAGGAATGTGTGGCTTTAAGATAGAGTTACTTCTTGGGCCTTACAATAGGGTGGAATATGATCAAGATTTGTTTAGGCTGTATCTTTGTTAGTCCCATTGTTAGTTTCTTCTAGTTCATGGTTTGAATCTATTATGGTTGTGTAAGGGATTTGTAGATGTTTTTTCTAACATAATTATTGGACATCATGATTGGAACAATTGGTTGTTGGCTATTGTACACATGAATCATATTTGTCAATGGTTCTTTGTGTTCAAGAATGCACTGATCAATCTTTGAGATTTATTGTCCCAACTTTAAAAAAGTGACAAAAGATATAGTGAGTGCTATCTTTTCCAAGTGTTTTGTGGGTGCCATTATCTTCTAGGAGTAATTGCTAGAACCAAATTATGTTCTTTGCCTCTAGTAAATATTGCAGACACAACCATCTTCTTGGTGAAGGATTTCTTCCATCCCCATGAGGCACTATTGCATGGTTTCCATTCCCTTGTAGTATACTGTGTAATACCCCAAAAATGGGCTATATGTTCATTAACCTTCTATATCAACAATTCGAATGAAATCGACATCAAAGTCCTAACCTAAGGCACATGTAAACATCATCGAATCATAATTGATTATCTTAAATTTTGCATCGGGGAATATTCCTAGTAATATTCCTAATCATCATAATTATCTTTAATTTAATGATTATTTGGCGATAAATCACATTTATCCTAAAGTTTGATTAATTGAATATTTTCATATTTAATTAATTAGATTTAATATCTTGCCACTTAATTGTGTAATTAAATTTAATTCTATCTATTATTAATTGTATTATTTAATTTTGACAATAAATCCAATATCCTATGAATAATTGATTAAATTTTTATTTAATTAATTAAAGCAAGTTGTCATTATTTAATAATATAGTTTTTAATAAAAGTTTGATTAAATAATTGATTAACCCATAAATCAATTATTTATTTTAAAAAATCAGTTAAGTTGAGCATAAATCACTTTATTTATTTATTAATTCATAATTATTATGCACATTCAAAAGAAACAGTTAAACTCCAAATTAGAAAATCAATGCAAAGTATTGACTTTTTAGAACTCAGCATCCTTTTGGAGTTGAAAAAGTTGATCAAAACTCTAATTTGAGTTAAAAAGTTGTTTTTGCATGATTTGCATGTTTTTGTGAATTAAAATTACCTTTATTTAAAAATAACTCAAAAATCAACCTGAGTTATTTGAGTGATTTATGGCTTTTTCTCATGCACCTCCAAAGCCTTGGATTTCTATAAAATTAAAGCCTCAGCTCATCTCAAAGCATCTCATATTTTTGCACAATCACGTTGGAGAATTGAAATTTGGAGAATCAAAGCTTATTGCGAATCAAGGCTATTGTGAGATCAATTTGTTTTTTTTACATTCATTTAGATTCATTTTCATATCATTGTTAGATCATTTTAGCATATCAATTTCCATATTAGCATAGATTCCATATCAAATTTTCATATCATTGCATAGAAAATATAAAAAAATAGCTTAATTGCATTCAATTCATATCTAGATCAATTGCATTCAAATCCTTCATCTAGGTGTCATCTATGTCACTGATCTCGATAACAATCTGAGAACATTAATCTCACACCTACTAGAAGGCAATAAATCGCTTGGTTAAATTAGATTTCAATTTTGCATGATTTTTTGCTAACCTCTAATGTTTTACTGAAGTGTTGTGTCTACAGATCAGGTACAATTTTCACACACACATTTCTGGCGCCCACCGTGGGGCAACCCACCTTTACATGTTGTTTTTGATTTTTTTTGGAGCTAAAGCCCTAAATTACCTCCATCAACTCACGGAGGTACTCAACATACCCCTCATCAATCTAATCCAGGGAGTCCACAAACTCCTACCATGTCTCAAGCAGGGACAAATTTTGGCTCTCAAAGAGCTCAATCTCAACATGGTGCAGATCAGGAACCCACACCTGAAGAAATTGCTCAATATCAAAATGATGATAACTTCAAATGAATGATGAAGCATTTCTTGAAAGAAGATAGAGAAGCATACTTTTTACAACTAGCTCATCAAGGAGCTAAACTTCCTCCCAACTTTAATGTTGAAGATATCTTTACGCATGAGGAAGAAACTCCACTCACAGCTATGATGAAATAGATACATGCTTTACAAGTCAAATTTAATAGCCTTGAGAAAGAAAAGGAACCCAAAGAGTTCTCCATGGAAGCTCTATGCCCTTTTCCTTTTGACAAAAACTTGTATATGCCACCATTTCCAAAAAGAGTGGGGATGCCAAAGTATGATAAGTATGATGGACACTCTGATCCTCAAGATCATGTCAGAGAATTCTGTACACAATCAATGGAGTTCATGCATGAACCAACCTATCTGATGCATTTCTTCCCTCGATCTCTAGGGGGAGCAGCCATCCATTGGTTCTCTAGACTACCTTCTACTATCAAAAATTTTGAGGAGTTGATCAAATTGTTTTATCAACAATACTCCTACAATATTCAGCACCCGGTCACCATGATCGATATTTGTAATCTCAAGCAATATCCAGGGGAACCATTCCTAACATTTCTCAAGAGATGGAGGAAGAAGCTCTCTCTATATGCCAGATCTATTCCAGAAATGGAAAAATTGGAAATCTTCATCAATAACCTTGTTCCAGAAATCAATTATCCCTTACAAATGCAAGATCATACATCTTTTGACAAGATGGTGGATAATGCTATCAAGATCAAAAAAGTGCTTGTGAAAAAAGGAGAAATCACACTTCAACAAGACAAGTACGAATCAGGATCCAGTTCTAAAGACAAGAACAAAAATTGGAACAAGAACAAAGGCATCATCATAGATGGCATTGTTGACACTGTTCGTGCCCCATCAAAGGCACCAGCCTACAATCTCACTCTTGGTACTCAAGCCATTAAAGCTTCAGAGCAAAAGTCTTCTCAAACATTTCAAAGGAAGCCAAAATTCAAAAAATGGGATAAACATAAAAAATTTACTCCTCTAGGAGAGTCTTTAGAATCAGCTATGAAAACTCTACTGGCTAATAACATCATCTCTTTACCACCAATCCGACTGAATGCTCAGGACCCCAAACCAATATGGTGGAAGGAAAATGAATTCTGTGATTTCCATTGGAGTAAAGGTCACAAAACTAGTAGTTGCTATCACTTGAAGCATACCATTCAAGATCTGATCAATAGTGGAGACATCACAATTGACAATCCCATGAGCAATAACAATCATACAACATTCACAGAACCATTTCTGAAACATGGTCAAAAAGTTTCAACTTCTCAGCCTAATATAGGGGCAAAAGTCAACTATGCCTACCCTGAAAATAATGCTGTCATCAATATGGTTGAACCATGTCTCTCTGAAAGTTGCAATGTCATCACAATTGTACGAAGAGACAAAAATCATTCCTCAACTAACACAGTTACTCTATCACAAGCTCAAACGCATCTGAAAGGACAAATCCCAGATTCATCAAATGTCCCTAAGGTGCCCTTCAATCTTTCATCTACTTCTAAACAAAAGGCTGCTTCCAAATCTTCCAATCCAAAGGATACAAGGCCTACGTCTTATAACATTGTTCAACAACTCCAACACACTAATGCAAAAATCTCCATGTTTGAGTTGCTTTGAATATCTCCAGCTCATAGAGCCATTCTCGATAAAGCTTTGCTCAGTTCCAATGTTCCTGATGACCTTGATTTAGACAGGTTCCAGACTATGGTTGGACATCTTACATCTCTGCAATATATCTCCTTTTTAGAGGAAGATGACAACTCCTTGAGTCACCCACATAATCAGCCTTTGCATATAGAATTCTTGATCTAGAACCATAGAGTCAAACGTGTGTTGATAGATGGGGGTGCTAGCCTAAACATTTGTTCTTACAGCTTGATCACACAATTGGGATTTTCAGAATTGGCTATTGATCCTAGAAAGAAAATAACTATCAAGGCCTATGATGAACAAGAAAGATCTTCTAAAGGCACCATTGTCTTACCTATCAGAGTGGGTCCAGTTATCAAAGATACCATCTGTCAAGTGCTTGATCTACCTTTGGCCTACAACATCCTTCTAGGGATACCATGGATACATGAAATGAAAGCTATTCCTTCTACGTACCATCAATGTTTGAAGTTTCCTTATGAAGGGGTAGAGGTTACTATCCCTGCAGATCTGAATACAACTTGCAACACCTTGAAGGAAAGTGCAGATAAGCTTGTACCTAATAACAAAGAATCTTCCATTGAACCAACTAAAGAAGCATACACATCTAAAATGGAAGATCTTGCAAAAGAGGTTAATATCAAAGAAAATAGTATGGGAGAATATACTATCGAGCCAGTCTTATCTTTGACATCTCTCCCTATCTCACCTAAGTCTAATGGGAAATCTTTGAAACAATCCAAACCAGACTCTAAAGCACCTCTTGAAACATATAAAAATAATTTTGTAGCAAAAGAAGTATCCAAGCAAGAATTTGAAGAGGATGAGGCTGTGCTATCATGGCTATACAAAGATGAACTTGAATCTCAAGTTGTTCAAACTGGTGACTCTGTAGTCTCCAAACTCCCTTCCAAGTCATATGGTCCAGGAGATAAATTAATAGTTAAGATGGGATATTCAAGTAAAGGACCTCTAGGAATTAGAGGAAAAGGTCTTGAGGTACCTCTCCCACATACTGGTAGAGAAAATAAAAATAAAGTTGGCTTAGGCTTTAAGAAGAAACCCTATCACCTCAAAGGTAATTGCTCTCATGTCATAGAGTAGATCGCACTAGGGGAACCTCTTCTTAAGAAAGAAGAAATAGAACCATCCGATAGTGATTCAGATAGTTCAGAACTCATCCCCTATGAAAAATTGCCTAAAGAGATCAAAGACCTTCTTGATGATAAAGATGATCCTATCAAAAGAATTAATGTAGTAGAAACACAAGAACCTACTATCAATCAAGAGATAGTTGCAACACAAGAACTAGCTAATCTTGAAAAAAATCAAGAAGAGGGAAGTGGTAGTGATTCTAAGATAGATTCTCATGAGTATGAATACAAATCAGAATCTGAGGGTAACCCTTCTTGGGGTATTCACCCTGACTTTACTCATGTTCTAAGATTTCCTAGAGATCTTGAATCAAAAGCTGAATCAAATGACTATGAATGGGGAGCCATTCCAGAACTAGATGAAGATGAGCTTATCATAAAGAAACATGTTGATGTTATTCACCACTATGCACCTCAAACCAATGTAAGTCTAGAGCGAAATGATGAACCTATCGAGTCTGATCCACCTATGGCTGAATTGGACTCCCACGATGACATTGAGCCTATTCATGAATTGGATGTCTTAAGTTGTAGTATCACCTTTGAACTCAAGCATCAGGTTAGGACCAATGATGACAGATCCATATCCATAAACACTATCTCCCAATCTTTCCCTACTTTGACTATCAAATATCCAGACCTTATTGATCAAACCTCCATGAACCCGAGCCATGGTATTTATACCTTCCCGAATGACTATGCCCTTGCTTGCTACCTCAATGCAGTTGAGCCTATGAGTACTTCCATCAGTGAAATGAGCGTCAGCATGACCGAGTCGGACATCAAATATCTTAGTTAGAAAAACAAGAATAAAAAGAAAAAGAAAAAGAGTTCTGAGGGTGAAAACCACTTTGTGGCAGTCTCAGAACCTACAAAAGTAAAAATAAAAGACATATCCAAAGGTGAAAACCTCTCTGAGGTGCCTAAGGATGAGATATTTGATGTCCTTCTGAGTCATTTACAGGACAGATCTCCAGTTCTAATTGTGCCCACTCAATCCAACAAATTTGGGTACAACAGAGGAACCACAATTGGTACATGTAGCACAATCATTATCAGAAGAAGAGAAGCAAAAATTTACAACATTCTTAACAAAGAAGAAGATCAACTTTTCATGGAAATATTCAGATATGCCAGGATTGGATCCTAATCTTATAATGCATCATTTATCTATCGCTCGAAATGTCAAACCTGTCAAGCAAAAATTGAGAAAGATGCATCCTCATGTTGCACTCTTGGTAAAAGCTGAATTAGAGAAGCTCCTAAATGCCGGATTCATCTGAGTTATTGACTATGCAGAGTGGATCTCTAATATTGTACTTATTTCTAAACCAGATGGATCAATCAGAGTGTGCACAGACTTTCGAGATGTGAATAGAGCATGCCCTAAGGATGAATTTCCACTACCTAACATTGATATGATAGTGGACATGACTATGGGTTTCGAGATGTATTCCTTAATGGATGGTTTCTCTGGATATAACCAAATAAAAATTTCTCTAGAGGACCAAGAGAAAACTGCTTTCACATGTGCATGGGGCACCTTTTGCTGGAATGTCATGCCATTTGGGCTTAAAAATGCTGGAGCTACATATCAAAGAGCAATGACATCTATTTTCCATGACATGATGCATCGAACTGTGGAAGATTATGTTGATGATACTTTAGCAAAATCTATGATCAGAACTGAACATCTAAAGGACTTGAGCACGATCCTAGACAGAATGGAAAAGTTTAGTCTCTGACTAAATCCTAAGAAGTGTGCTTTTGGTGTCACTTCTGGAAAGCTCTTAGGATACATAGTTTCAAAGAAGGGTATTGAAGTTGATCTAGCTAAAGTCAAGGCTATAATAGAGATGCAACCTCCCATGAATATTAGTCAAATAAGGACGTTGCAAGGAAGAGTTCAATCTATCAGAAGATTCATATCATAGCTAGTAGACATATCACAACCTTTTACAAAAACATTACATAAAGGTGTGACCTTTGCATGGAATGAAGAATGTGAGAACAACTTTAACCATATCAAGAAGTATCTATCAAATCCACCTATCTTGATGCCTCGTATTCATGGGAAGCCATTGATCTTATATGTCTCCACAACGGCCACATCACTGGGGGCATTGCTAGCGCAACATGATGAAGAGAAAAAGGAAAGAGCCATTTATTATATAGGCAGAACATTGGTGGCGTATGAAAAGAACTATTCTATGATTGAGAAAGCTTGTCTCGCTGTGATCTTTGCATCATAGAAACTAAGACACTATATGTTAGCTCATACCATGCATCTAGTAGCAAAAATTGATCCACTAAAATACCTACTCAGCAAGGCTGCCCTCACAGGTAGACTGGCTAAATGGGTCATGCTTCTAAGTGAATTTGACATTGAATATGTTGAAAGAAAAGCTATAAAGGTCAATTTATTGCTGATCAACTAGCAGATGCACCCATGTTTGATGACACACCAATGCAAATGGAATTTCCAGACTCCTTTATTATGCACCTATCTTCTAGAGAATGGAAATTGTTCTTTGATGGCTCCTATCCATAGAATGGATCTGGAGCAGGCATATTGTTCATAACTCCTCAAGGATACTCCATCCAAAAAGCATTCAGATTAAAGTTCCCCTGCACAAACAATATTGCAGAATATGAAGCCCTTTTGAATGGTATGAAAATAGAAATTGAATGGAGAGTAACAGAGCTACACATTCATGGAGACTCTCAACTTGTTATTCATCAAGTCAATGATGTGTACCAAACTAAAGATGAAAATCTCATTCCTTACAAGTGAATGGTAGATGATCTTAAGAAATATTTCATATCTATCACATTTGAGCAAATTCCTAGAATGGAGAACAAGGCTGCCGATGCAATGGAAACACTATCTACTTTATTACAGTAGCCTAAACATGAGCTATGCTATGAGTTCCTAGTGGAAGCACTCTCTTATCCTGCATATGACTCCCCTGAAACCTGCATGATCTGCACTATTGTAGGTCATGATTCATCTTGGTATAAAAACCTATTTTCCTATCTCCAAGACCAAATCATTCCCGATACCTTCAACCGCCATGAAAAGAGATACCTTATCTGTAATGCCTCCCGATATGTCATCATTGGTCATGATCTATACAAATGAGGTCTAGATGGTACACTACTTAGATGTTTAGAATGGGAAGAGTCTCAACGTGCATTAGAGGAAGTCCATGATGGTATTTGTGGGTCACACTCAAACGGTTTAACACTAGCTTGAAAACTTATTAGGGCTGGGTACTATTGGCCTGAAATGGAGAAAGAGGCTATAAAATTTGCTAAGAATTGTCAAAAATGTCAAGTGCATGGCAACCTAATTTATGCTCCAGGTAGGGATCTAATTCCCTTTACAACATAATGGCCTTTCCATCAATGGGCATTTGATCTTATCGGGATGATTCATCCTCATTCTTCTAACAGACATACCCATATAATCACAGCCATAGATTATTTTACAAAATGGGTAGAGGCTGTCCCTTTGACACAAGCAACAGGGAAATAGATATCTATGTTCATATTGAATTATATCATATGCAGATGTGGGATACCTCATTCCATAATCATAGATAACAGTGGGCAATTTAGGAATAAAGACCTAGATGATCTATGTGCCAAATTTAAGATCACACAACATTGGTTTTCTATCTACTATCCACAAGGGAATGGACAAGCAGAGGCTTCTAACAAAAATCTATTAAAGATCTTGCATAGAACAGTAAAAAAAACTGGCAGAGACTGGCATCTCATGATTAATCCAGCTCTATGGGCCTACAGAACAAGTATCAGAACACCTATTGGGGCTACACCTTTCACTTTAGTTTATGGGTCTGAAGCGGTATTGCCTATTGAGGTTGAAATCCCATCACTAAGAATTAGAATGCATGGTCTAGTAACTGATGATGACTACAAAGTGTCTAGGTTGCAAGAACTGGAACTACTAGATGAGGGCAGACAAGCAGCGTATGATCATCTCAGAGTATATCAGAAGAGAATGTCTAGAGGCTACAACAAGAAAGTTAGACACAGAGAATTTCAGGTTGGCGATCTAGTCTTGAGAGAAAATCATAAAAATCAATCCCATCGAGAATGCAAGGGGAACTTTGAACCCAACTGGCTGGGTCCCTTTGTCATCACTGCTACTTTTGGCTCTGGTGCCTATCAACTCTCAATGACTGAAGGAGAACAACTCTGAGAACCAATCAATGTTCTCCATCTGAAGAAATTCTACACCTAAGGCATTTAGTCTATGGTAAAATGTCCTAAAAAAAATCATAAAAATTAGAAAAAGTCTTGAAAAAAATGACCATCTTGGTGAAAACCTAGCAATAGGCACCTTGATGATTTGCAAAAAAATTGAAAAAATGAAAAATACAAAAAAAATGAAAAAAAAAAAAGTGCCTTGGTGAAAACCTGGAAACAGGCACCTTGGTAGCAAAAATAGAATCTCTGCCAAGATGGTGAAAACCTGGCAAACGGGTGCCACTTGTTTCAAAATGCTCCATCTATCAGTGCAATCTTGGTCTTTCCTAGCTTTCAGTCTTTCTTTAGTTTGTGCATATCAAAAGGTTTGTCTTGCATTTCTAGTTTTTAATAAGTCAGTTTGTCCACCAATCTGCTCAAGTGTCTGTATCCTATCAATGTTTAAACTTGGGGGCAATCAATGTCATATCCTATGGTCTCCAGTGTATCTTAGATGTATCATATCTAGTCAGAGTCATATTGAAGCTTCATGTGAGTCAGTCAGTAAGTCTTGTCTCCAGAAAGGATTTTGCATCGACAACAACAATAAAAAACAAACTGAAAATAATCTATGCTTCATGCTTTTATCTCCTTGTATGCTTACTGATTCGCATTGAGATTTTTGCATATTGTGTCCCTTCGAGCTCTTCGATGATGTCCTTTATAGGATTTAGAGAGTGATGACTGGGGGCATAATCTTTTCTTTGTTTTCTTCTTGTATGTGAAAATCTAACAACTTTGGAAATTCTGGATTGAAATGGTGTCCGACTGTAAGAGCCTCTATCTTGAATTGGATGGCCATGCGTACCTCGACCATTGATACTTGGAAAATTCAAGGAAGTTTGATCTCACTATTGTCTTTTTGAGTGAGTTCTTTTTCCTACTGTGAAATGCAATCTTACCTAAGGATGTGAATGATAAAGGGTCACTACGGGTAATTCACATTGGATTTAGAATAATCTCTTGGCTGTTTGATGTGTTTGTAATGCAAGGTGTATTCAAGTCATCAAGACGTTTATGTTTTGATGCTCAGACAAATTGCTATATCAAAATGGACATGATATTCAAGTCATCCTGGTGTTTGTGCCTTGGTGCTTATATCTAATCCGAAATTCTAAAAATAAAATCAATATTCATATATCCATGGTTGTTGACCAGTGGGTGTTGTATTGATTCTTGTGCATACAAATCGATATTCATATGTCTATGGTTTCATAGCTAGTGGGCATTGTATTGATTTATCTGGTTACCTAAAATTTCAATGATGATAACAAATTGACATATGATCAGTGACTAGGTCCTAGGTCTTAGGTTGCATTTCATTTTGCATGTCTCATTGCATTTTGCATGTTGCATGATCTCACAATGACTAAACGAACTTCAATGCTTAAACAATTCTTCAATCACCTCTTCCAATCTAACAAGAGCTGAATCCCACATGAAGGTTCCTCCAATGAAATAGCAAGTAGAATCCTTTTTCGGGATCAAAATTCAAATCTGAGATCATTCATATTATTAACTGCTTGCATATTCGACCTTCTATCATCACAGAAATCTAGTATTCAACTTAACTGATTATCTAACATCAAACTATCAAAATTTCAACTTGGTTAACTATGGTCAACTCATGGTTTAACCTAGTCAAACTTGGTCTTTTGGGACCTTCCAACGATGCATAATGCATTCTTGAACGTGTATAACCACTTCTCAAATCAGTTAACATGCTTCTAAACTCTCAACGCTGACTTTTCTTGTCAGATTTCAATTTTAATCCTGAAGGGGGCATGGTATTGCATATCATTCAAAGTCTGTAATCAAATTTGAAATCATATCTTTATGGAAATCAATATCTTTCTCAGTAATCAAGACAACAACCACGTCTAGTTACTGATTCATCAAAAAAGACCTCATCGCTTGGGGCAAATTTATCGTCACTTGGGGCATATCAGATTCATCAAGATCCATATCAATCTGGTATTCTCCTAATCTTGTAAACTGTATTAATTTTTGCAACCATCAGATCATAGTGTTCTTTCCTTGGTTCTTCGGCAACTGAAGGGTTCGGATGTGATACCTGCTAGTTCTGCTAAGACAATCGAGTCTAGAATTGGTCACTCACTTCTTTGCAATCCTAAGGTTTAGAATCAGGCATTTTGACACTTTTTCACAATCATAGGTTCATTCGCTATTATAGTGAACATTATCTTTGGTAATTCAGGACCTATTATCTTCATATCAAATCAATATCAATCAGCTTCTGTCTCATATCAATTATCAATATCAAACATCAGTTTCATAGCTCTATCAAACACAGACTATCTTTGAACCACTGCGCTTCACACAGTAATTCAAAGAGGGGCAAAATGTAATACCCCAAAAATGGGCTATATGTTCATTAACCTTTTATATCAACAATTCAAATGAAATCGACATCAAAGTCCTAACCTAAGGCACATCTAAACATCATCGAATCATAATTGATTATCTTAAATTCTGCATCGGGGAATATTCCTAGTAATATTCCTAATCATCATAATTATCTTTAATTTAATGATTATTTGGCGATAAATCACATTTATCCTAAAGTTTGATTAATTGAATATTTTCATATTTAATTAATTAGATTTAATATCTTGCCACTTAATTGTGTAATTAAATTTAATTCTATCTATTATTAATTGTATTATTTAATTTTGACAATAAATCCAATATCCTATGAATAATTGATTAAATTTTTATTTAATTAATTAAAGCAAGTTGTCATTATTTAATAATATAGTTTTTAATAAAAGTTTGATTAAATAATTGATTAACCCATAAATCAATTATTTATTTTAAAAAATCAGTTAAGTTGAGCATAAATCACTTTATTTATTTATTAATTCATAATTATTATGCACATTCAAAAGAAACAGTTAAACTCCAAATTAGAAAATCAATGCAAAGTGTTGACTTTTTAGAACTCAACATCCTTTTGGAGTTCAAAAAGTTGATCTAAACTCTAATTTGAGTTAAAAAGTTGTTTTTGCATGATTTGCATATTTTTGTGAATTAAAATTACCTTTATTTAAAAATAACTCAAAAATCAACCTGAGTTATTTGAGTGATTTATGGCTTTTTCTCATGCACCTCCAAAGCCCTAAATTTCTATAAAATTAAAGCCTCAGCTCATCTCAAAGCATCTCATATTTTTGCACAATCACGTTGGAGAATTGAAATTTGGAGAATCAAAGCTTATTGCGAATCAAGGCTATTGTGAGATCAATTTGTTTTTTTTACATTCATTTAGATTCATTTTCATATCATTGTTAGATCATTTTAGCATATCAATTTCCATATTAGCATAGATTCCATATCAAATTTTCATATCATTGCATAGAAAATATAAAAAAAATAGCTTAATTGCATTCAATTCATATCTAGATCAATTGCATTCAAATCCTTCATTTAGTTGTCGTCTAGTTCACTGATCTCGATAACAATCTGAGAACATTAATCTCGCACCTACTAGAAGGCAGTATATCACTTGGTTAAATTAGATTTCAATTTTGCATGATTTTTTGCTAACCTCTAATGTTTTATTGAAGTGTTGTGTCTACAGATCAGGTACAATTTTCACACACACATACTGAACCTAATTTAATACAAGTGTGCACTATTTTGGGTTCAATAATTTATGGCCCCTACACTATGGTTGTTAGCCTAATTAAGACATGCCTACCTTTGCATATAATAAGAGGCCAACATGAAACAAACATCCAGACATTAGTGGGTTGTTCCCTGTCCATAATTTATTATTTAAGTGCTAAGTGATGATGGGTATATTGTGTAATTCATACCTAGTGTGTCTCTTTCTTTCTCTCTGCATTTCACATTAGGAGTATATGTTATAAAATACTAATGAAATCAACTATAGGTCAAATCTAATCAAAATTACAATATAAAGATTAAAATAGATCTTGAAGAAATATGGGAACCATTTTTGACAGATATTGTACAAACGAAGAGAATACTCCAAAGAGGAAATGCTTCAATGTGGAACAATTGAAGGACAATATTTTACTTTTATATGCACATCTGCAATTTTTTTGATATATTTCTAAGATAACAAAACCATAGAAAGAATAGCATATAGAAGAAAGTAAAGAATAATGATCATACTTTGAGATATTGTGGAAAATTAAAGGAAAGAATGCTTGGTGGGGTTATCATGCAATTAGTGAGTGATCCTTCATTCCCCTCTTCCAGTGAACCTTCAAAACTAGGTTTTTATTTAGTTTCTCTATTTTGATCCCTAAGTGGCTTACAACCCTAGAGAAGTATATGCAGATTTACGGATGCAGTTGCAGGATACATAGCAGTCGATAATTCACAATAAATCCATGCATCCAATTTGAATAGAAATTAATACAAAGAACTAGGGTCCTCCAATGGCCCAATCATCTGGACCTTGACTGTCCCCTCAACCAGTGACCCTTCAAAACTGGGTTATCATGCAATCAGTGAGTGATCCTTCATTCTCTAGGTGAGCTTCTAGGTAGGTGCCATTTGTATATTTGATAGCTTAGGGCATCAAATGTATATTGTATCATTGATAGTTGAGACTTTTTAAAAAGGAAATAGGACAAAGAATGATTTTGATTTAGTTTCTCTATTTTGATCTCTAAGTGGCTTACAATTGTAGAGAAGTATATGTAGATTTATAGATGTACTTACAGGATACATAGCAGCTGATAATTCATAAGAAATCCATGCATCCAATTTGAATAGAAATTAATACAATTAAATAGGGTCCTCCAATGGCCTAATCATCGGGACCTTGACTATCCCCTCAACTAGTGACCCTTCAAAATTGGGTTATCATGCAATCGGTGAGTGATCCTTCATTCTCTCGGTCTGCCCTGCATCCAAACATATTGGAAATACACAATACAATGATAACAAGTCTTTCAAAATCCCCCTTCCCTCAAGGAACACTATCAACCATCCCTTCCACATAGCATTTTACTATTGTATGAGTGGATTGTGCAGGAACAATTAACATTAAACAAGAAGCAAACTCCTCAACACATCTTGGAAACCATTGAATTCAATAATAAATGAAATCTAACACCAAAACTATTCCTTCCATTCACTTCTACCAAGAATAAAGCATTTAATCCATTCAACATTACATATAATCATTAGACAGTTACATTTCCTGACTATGTAAATGAACAGTCACGACCAAAATGATCAAAACTACTTTCACCCTTGCACAAGCTATTCCTCACTCTTAATGAGTTATAAACATGCCATTGTTTTAGTTTTTCTTGTGAGTTATGATAATTTTTGTAAAGATGTCATTGGTTCAGTTTAGTCTATTCATTTTTGTCAGAAAAATCTTCATTGTCTTCTGATTGTCTTCTTTATATAGTAGCATGTATTAATTGGTTGACAAATAAAGAAGCATTTAGACAATCGAAAGACAGTCGGAAGATTTGGCTGATTAAGAGTGAGGCTTTCTTTAGAATCTCATATAAATTTGGCCGATTAAGATGAGAATAAAAACATAATTCATTAGTTAAATTTTTCAATTTCATGTATTGTTTCTCCTATTTATTAGGTGCATGAGTTGAAGGTTGAATGTAAGAGTCTTATAATGTTGTGTTACCTTAAATCTCGAGTTTTTGATACTCCTATAATGATCTTTCTCAACAGGTATTTTATTCTATTGTTGTTTTTGAATAACATATTGGGCAAATACAAAATTGTGTACTTCTACAGGACAGTTAACACAAAATTGAAGCGTCAAACAAGACTTGATCAAGTTGTAGGTGGAATGTGCACTCAAATAGTAAGTAATGTAGAATAACAAAATAAGTAATCTGTCGTGTCTACATTTTGTTATTTTATGAGATTACATCCATGTTCTATATTCACAGAATGGTTCAAAATTGAAATTTACAATTCAATAAAAGTACTGACAGGTGTTGTTCCTTGCACCCTCAATCAACAACTTGCCTCCATTTTATTTTGATTTACAAACTACTATATTATTTGAATATCTTTCTTTCTTGCCACAATAGGAAAGAGTTTGAGGTGGAAGACTACAATAATAGAAGTGTTTCAATTTGGTATGCTATACTACAACATCATTTCATAACTAAGTTTTCAATTTCTATATATAATTAGGTTATAGATAATCTAAGTGAAGAAGCATCATGTCAGACAATCCAAGTGAAGAAGGTAATGGGGATGCAATCAATAGATTGTGGTCGAACTTGAAAAGAAAAGGCAATGGAAAATGTTATTGTCCCTGCAATAATTGTAAGGGCTTAAACATTAGAAGATTGCTAATCAAAATAGCTAAGAGACATTATAGGGATAATGGTCACATTGAAGGAGGCTTTGATTATCATGAATTGGTAAGTTTTTTATTATATTTATTTAACAATTAATATATATATGAAATACACCTGATGATGAGATCATTATCATGGTTTATTTGTGTTCATTTTAATATAGGTCGACCTCCCTAGGGGAGTATGTGATATGGACCATGGAGGTGTGAATATTGAGAATATGGCTTTGGAAGTGGAGGATCATGGAGGTGCAAATATTGAAGCTGAAGATTATGATCCCATGGAAGATGACAATGATGTGCCAGATGATGGTACTAATACATTGATCCATGACACATTTGGTATTGGTATGCTATGGTATGTCATATATGTCATTATAGTAATTAAATGGTGAAACATGTACTATAAATATTGTTAATATTAACAACATATATTTTTTTCTACAGATTGATAGGTGAGTTCTTGTTACCACCATCGAATATTCTCCCTTGCTCCCAATGATCATATTATTTATCATAAAGAACATGAATTTGCAATAGAATGCCCTAAATGTCATACGAGTAGATATCAAATAGATCAAATAACAAAAAAGGTGCCTCACAAGGTTCTTCGTTACATCCCCATTATACCACGTTTGCAAAGATTATTTAGGTGTAATAGCTTGGCACAATTTATGGATTACCATGCACGCAATAGGAGTCAAGATGACATTATTCGAATGCCTGCGGATGGTTCTATATTTAAGGACATAGAGGAAAAGTGGCCACACTTTATCGAAGAACCTCAAAATCTCAAGCTTTCAGTGGCAGCCGATGGTGTCAATCCATTTGGAGAGCTAAGATCTATTTGCACTGTTTGGCTTGTTTTTGTCATCAACAATAACATTCTTCCATGGATGTCAATAAAGAGGGAGCACATTATGTTGGCAATGATTGTTCCAGGTATTTGATCATTTAATAGTTATCTGCATGTAATTATAAATCTTGTAGTAAAATGGTCACAATAATTATGTAATGTTCTTCATTCAACTAGGTAAATACCAAGTTAAAGATATGAATATTTATATTGAGCCTCTTATCGACAAGTTGGTAGAGTTATGGAAATGTGTCACTATGTATGACATCTCTAGACCAATAGGAGATAGACAATTTCAATTCCATGCAATGCTTGTATGGACAATACATGATGCCCCATGGCTAACACATTTTTCTGTTATGTTATGGTGAATTCAAGTTGCACATGATAATTCTAAAAATAAAAATTAACATATTTAATCCAATTGTATCATTACCTTGTAGGTCTTCAAACAAAGGGAAAATTTGCATGTCCAGTTTGTGGTCCAAAGATGAAATCTCGTTATTCAAAAAGTTTAGGAAAGCAAGTATTTGATGAGTATAGGTACTCTCCACAAAAATCATAACTATCAAATTACCGAAAAACATCTTTTCAATGGGAAAGAAGAGACTGCATCTATGCCACGGAGAATGACACCTCACTTATGGAAGTTGGAATATAATAGAATTAATCGTCAAGGTACTACCATTCTACCTAATGGTTTATGTTTGAAATTTGTATATTTTTATTGTGTTTTGTTTGCTGATTATGTGATTGATGATCATGAATGTCGTCAAGGCAACACTACTGAGCACCTTCCAAAGGGACTAAAGAGTTATCCCAGACAATTTAGTAGGTTGCCCTACTACGAGCAACTGCTTGATGTGCATTTGTTTGATACTATGCATATTGGAAAGAATGTAATGGAGACATTGTGGAAGATATTGGATGGAAGGTGTGACAAAGAAAAAAATTATCAAAATTTGTAGCGACATTCATGAATCCAATCATGCAATGAAAAATTTCATCGAATCAAATAGAAATGGAGAATGGATTAATACAAGTTCCCTTCTTTGGTTATTAACAGAACAACAAGGTGATGCCATAAAAGAAGTCATATAAAAAATTTGATTTCCCATAGGATTTGGTACAAACATAAGCAGTACCATATCAAAGAAAGATGAATTTGGGCTAGGGTTGAAAATGCATGATTGGCATACCTTCATCAAGGTAAGTCATGTTCTTTTATATTTACAATATATTTGTAAACTGCATGTACTTCTCATTGTATTACATGAGAAAAGAATGACATGATTATTTTTATAATTTTTGTAGTACGTGCTACCCCTATCTCTCCCAAAGAACTTCAACAATAACATCAAACAAGTGATATATGATCTTGAAAAATACATGAGGTAAGAAATGATATCTATTCAATTTTTTGTATATATATATATTATAAAGTCTTGTGTTTATATATTTTTGTGTCTTGAATGTCTTGTAGGTGGTTGTCATCTAAAGAAATCCATAGAGAAGATATAAAATAATGGAAGAGAAGAATTCCTCTTCTAATGTGTGAAATGCAAAAGTGTCTATCTTCAACCTTTTTCAATGCACAAGAACACTACCTCATACACCAAGTTGAGGAGATTGAAATGTGTGGACCCGTACACACTCGGTCAATGTGGATGGTTGAGAGGCACTTGAAATTTTTGAAGGCTTTGGTTTGGCAAAGAGCACGTCCTAAGGGCTCTATGGTGGAGGGATATATGGTATATCAGACTATGGTGTATGTTACTGAATATCTTCCTTTACTTGCAGCAAAGATCCATATAGATTGCATTTGGGATCTTGACACCATTAGAAAATTTGAAGGGGAGTACTTGGTGGGGGAAGGCAGAATGAGGAAAGTGAGAGGTAATAAATTATAAGATGTTATTGTAGCTATTAATTAATTCTTAATTTTCAAAATTAATCGGTTGTAAGTCATCTATTTATTTTTTGTACAGCTGCTCGAGAGTGGGATGCAATACATTTGTATATTGCAAACAATCAAGATTGGATTACGAAATGGATTGAATGATGTCATCACTTAGGTCACACATTAGCATGGGAAGTTGTGTCTTCATTGGTTAATGAAGCTCATTGTAACAGAGATCCAAATGTTACCCAAAGGAGAATTTATTAATCACTCGTACATTTATGAACTCTCGATGCATTAATTTATACATGTTTTACATATTTTTGTAGGTCAAACACCACAAGGCTATGTTTTGCAATGGTGATAAATTTTGCATCAAAAAGTTGGATGACACAAAGAAAACTTGTGATTCTGGGATAAGTGTAATTTTTCAGGTGACTAATATTTCATCTAGAAATGACTTACATCCTTGAGAGTCTGAAAATTGATACTATGGCATTTTGGATGATATACTTGAGTGTGAATTTAATTCCTTTAGATTAGTTCTCTTTGTCGTCAGATGGTATAGGCTACAACTTAATCAAAATGATCCTGATAGAACTGTTATTGAACATGATAATGGATTTCCAATGATTAATACAAGGTCATTTGAGCCAGTTGGGGATGAACCCTATGTTCTTCCAAGCCAATGTGAGTAGGTATTTTACTCAGAGGTTCCGCATAAATTGGGTTGGTCATTTTTTGTTAGACATGATCCAAGAGGAAGGCCGATGAGGTATAATGTGATGCAAGAAGATTGCGAACAACTAGAAGATGATGTAGATGATGATCATGAACAACAGTTAGTCGATGATGTTCTTGATGCAACTTTTCTTGAAGAAGAAGAAGATGATGATGATGATGATGATGCTACTGATGATGCTACTAATGATGCTACTGATGATGATGATGATGATGATGATGATGTTGTTGATGATGATGTTGCTGCTGCTGCTGCTGCTGATGATGATGATGATGATGCTAATGCTGATGCTGATGATGATGACGATGACGAAGATGAAGACAATGACGGTGGTGGTGATGATGTCGACGTCAACGATGATCATGGAAATTAGTTGGATGAAGAAGAAGATGAATGACATGAATGAAATGTACAGTTACATGACCACTGCTTAATCTATTTAATATTGTTTTCTTGATAGAAATGTGCAGTTATGCAATCAATGCTTAATCTAATTAATTCATGATGTACTTACTATGGGATTCTTATGGTTTTTAATGTACTTACTATGTGGTTTTGAGTATATGTATCATGAGTTTTTTAGCTAACATTAGATAATTGAATTACATATGTAGGTACCCAGACTCCTTTCATGAGCATCCCACACAGTCTCATGGATCGACAAACTAACCTCAATATTGATGATGTGACTAGATCAGGTAAAGAGCTATACGATTATGGCCTATAAAGTACTAAAATACTTTAAAATGTTTAAAATGTTTTTAATTATAATAAAATGTTTTGAATTTAACCCTTTTATATGTTATTGTAGATGAGCCCCCTTTGCATCAATAGAGAACTAGGTGTGCATTGAGATCTAATGAGAGGTTAGATGATCATGATGATGATATCGATACTCATCTTACAATTATATCTTAAAAAATAGAAATCAAAAGAAAAAAAAGAAATGATTGTCATCTATGCACCTTAATTGATAATGACTGATTTTTATATGCCAATGAATTTAATTATGTGGTAGTGAATGTTCATAAATTCTATAATGTGTTAATAAATGTTATAGTGTGATAATTAATGAATGTCACATTTTATTAATGTGTGAATGAATGTTATCATGTGATAATTAATGAATGTTACATATTATTAATGGACAAAATAATGAATGAATGTTAGCTATTAACAGGGAATTTAGAGTGATGTTAGGGGGGGGGGTGGGGCCAAATGAGCTTCCACCTTCACATGGTTGGCCTTGTTTAGTACAAAATATAAAACTATTCTTGAAACAAAGTGAAGCTCAATAAGTGTGTTCCTTATATAGGGTCTCAAGTGTAGCTTTTATCCCACTCTCAACATTGCAAGGCTTCAAATGGTGTTCTGATATTGGTTTCTCCATCTCCCACTGACATCTTATCTTTCTCCTAAGAACTCTCACTAAGCTATGATACATGGATGAGCAGAAGATGTCCCTTATAGGCTACACATATATAATATGGTAGATCTAGGGAACAAATATACTACAACATAGAATGAGTCAACTTGAATCTATAGTTTCTTCATTCACAATGAAAATTCAAATTACAAGCCATATTTTAGATTTAATATTCATATTTATCTTCATCATGATCATAGCCATCACGGTCAACATTTGGCTCAACTTCATTTGAACCACACTTCATGTTGGATTATAATATATTGACACTTACACCATGAAGAAGACATGATTAAATAGAAAGAGAGGACCAATTGAACCATCTTGTGGTCAGTCTATATCACATTGAGAAACAATGTCAGGACTTGAAAATCAAAACAATCAAAAGTTTCTTCAAGACCATGAATGATCAACAACATTTCATTAGAAAACAAAACACTAATCTATATTATCATTAAGCCATAAAATATGTTTTTAAAGTTTAGAAGCATATCACAAGAACTTTCAAGAAACATAGTACTATCCAAGGACCAAAATGAATACCCTCCAAATGATTATGATTATGTTGATGTTGATGTCTATAATTTATGTCTAATGATTATGATGATGTTGATGTTGATGTCTATAATTTATTTCACTTACTGATGCTTGCCTAGATTGAATTTTGAATTGCCAGGTTGGAGAATGCTTTCAAAGTTTAGGGTCTGTTCTACATGATACTCTTAGTTACAGCTCAAATGCAACTCAACATATTTTTGATGTTGGGCAACCCAATGCAGAAACTCATCCACAGGTGAAATTTAATGTTGTGAATCTTGGCATTGTTAATGTTATTACTTTTCCTCACGTTTCATATTTGTGAAAATGTTTCTTGCTACTATCTTATTATTATCACAATGTTCTTTGTTGTGGGGTAGGAGGTCTATCTTCATTGTCTTCATTGTGGGGGACAGTGAAGATTTGTCTAACAAATAGCAGGTCTTCTTTAGTATCTTATAATAACATGCTAAACTGATAAAGGTGTTATGGGCATTTAATCTGCAATTACTAATAGACTAAGCATATTATTACTATGCTTAATGTTCCATTTAAATGCATTTAACACAAAAAACAAATTTATAAAATTGAACCAATGGCATGTTTACAAAAAAGATGTGTTGAGGAGTTTGCTCCTTGTTTAATGTTAACTATTCCTTCACAATCCACTCATACAACAGTGAAATGCTATGTGGAAGGGATGGTTGATAGTGTTCCTTAAGGGAAGGGGGATTTTAAAAGACTTGTTATCATTGTATTGTGTATTTATAATATGTTTGGATGCAGGGTAGACCGGGAGAATGAAGGATCACTCACCGATTGCATGATAACCTAGTTTTGAAGGGTCAGTGGAAGAGGGGAATGAAGGATCACTCACTGATTGCATGATAACCCCACCAAACATTCTTTCCTTTAATTTTCCACAATATCTCAAAGTATGATAATTATTCTTTACTTTCTTCTTCTTTGGAGTATTCTCTTTGTTTGTACAATATCTATAAAAAATGGTTCCCATATTTCTTCAAGATCTATTTTAATCTTTATATTGCAATTTTGATTAGATTTGACCTATAGTTGATTTCATTAGTATTTTATAACATATACTCCTAATGTGAAATGTGGAGAGAAAGAAAGAGACACACTAGGTATGAATTACACGATATACCCATCATCACTTAGCGCTTAAATAATAAATTATGGATAGGGAACAACCCCCTAACCTCTGGCTGTTTGTTTCATGTTGGCCTCTTATTATATGCAAAGGTAGGCCTGTCTTAATTGGGCTAACAACCATAGTGTAGGGGCCATAGTATTTTCCCTTTAACCACATTTATAGTTTGAGAAAATCAGAAAAAATTGTTTCAGATTTATATTATCCTTTTTAACTAGCACACTGCCATCAAAATGCATAATCATTGGTCATCTCAAGAAAATTCCTATTGATTAGTAGGATATCCTTATAAAAATTTTATGCATGGATTTCTTGTGAATTATCGACTGCTATGTATCCTGCAACTATGGAAGGAATAGTGTTGGTGTTAGGTTTCATTTATTATTGAATTCAATGGTTTCCAAGATGTGTTGAGGAGTTTCCTCCTTGTTTAGTGTTAACTATTCTTGCACAATCCACTCATAAAATAGTGAAATGCTATGTGGAAGGGATGGTTGATAGTGTTCTTTGAGGGAAGGGGGATTGTGAAAGACTTGTTATCATTGTATTATGTATTTCCAATATGTTTGGATGCAGGGAAGACCAGGAGAATGAAGGATCACTCACCGATTACATGATAACCTAGTTTTGAAGGGTCACTGGTTGAGGGGATAGTCAAGGTCCCCATGATTGGGCCATTGGAGGACCCTATTTCTTTGTAGTAATTTCTATTCAAATTGGGTGCATGGATTTCTTGTGAATTATCTATTGCTATGTATCCTACAACTACATCCATAAATCTGCATATACTTCTCTGCAGTTGTAAGCCACTTAGAGATCAAAATAGAGAAACTAGATCAAAATCATTCTTTGTCTTATTTCCTTTTAACAAAGTCTCAACTAGATCTATTAGATTTCCATAATCCATATTAATGCTAGTATCAGTTTCTGGGTTTGATTGTGTATAATTTTTGCATCAATGTTAAAGATAATACTACATGATCCATCATATCATGTTCTTTTCTCTCTAGCATCCTGATGATGGATCATGTAGTATGATTTGAAACATTGATGGAAAAAAGTATACACAATCGAACCCAAAAATTGATACTAGCAAAATCTCAACTATCAATGATACAATATACATTTGATGCCCTAAGCTATCAAATATACAAATGGTGCCTACCTAGAAGCTCACCAGGAGAATGAAGGATCACTCACTGATTGCATGATAACCCAGTTTTGAAGGGTCACTAGTTGAGGGGACAGTCAAGGTCTAGATGATTGGGCCATTGGAGGACCCTAGTTCTTTGTATTAATTTCTATTCAAATTGGATGCATGGATTTATTGTGAATTATCGGTTGCTATGTATCCTATAACTACATCCATAAATCTGCATATACTTCTCTAGGGTTGTAAGCCACTTAGGGATCAAAATAGAGAAACTAAATAAAAATCATTCTTTGTCCTATTTCCTTTTAACAAAGTATCAACTATCAATGATACAATACATTTGATGCCCTAAGCTATCAATACAAATGGTGCCTAGCTAGAAGCTCATGGGCTATCCATTTGATAACCATAGTTAACATTTCAAAAAAATGGATATCCTTGAGGACAAGCACCAATAACATCAAATAATGGAGTTAAAGGACAGGCTAGGGCATGACACCAGTAGAATACGATCATTTTAGTGACAACAATTTAGAATGCGGTCCTTTGGCATGTATTAAATATAATATAATTTTTAGCATATTATTATCATTCTATTTCTTTGTTGTAAACATGCCATCGGTTTAGTTTTGTAACTTCATTGTTGTATGAGTGGATTGTGCAGGAACAGTTAACATTAAATAAGGAGCAAACTCCTCAACACATCTTGGAAACCATTGAATTCAATAATAAATGAAACCTAACACCAACACTATTCCTTCCATTCACTTCTACCAGGAATAAAGCATTTAATGCATTCAACATTACATATAATCATTAGATAGTTACATTTCCTGACTATGTAGAGGAACAATCACGACCAAAATGATCAAAACTACTTTCACCCTTACACAAGCTATTCCAAACTTCAAGTAAAATGAGAAATATGCTATATCAAATCATTCATATTCATAGTAACCATTTGAAGGATCATTTTGTCAATGAACCCTCTGACTGTACCCCTGCGGTAGAGAAAGGAAACCTCAAAATAGAGAAAGGAAACTTAGTAAAACCAATCTATGCCAATGTTTGTGAGGGTAAAGTCATGATAAGTGCCTCTCAAACCTCTCCAAACATGTAATATTGTCTTTAAATACTTTATTGATCTCTTCTAAACATTAACCAAATCAAACTTACATTTGAATCCACACACAATAACCCCAAAATGAAGGGTTTTGTATCCTTTAATGAATCTCAATCACTGGTAGCACATGGAAAGTCAAACCATTAGTCTCTAAAGCATTCAATAAGTGAATGGATTGTATTTAATACACACTATTCCTTCCATTCACTTCTACCAAGAATAAAGCATTTAATCCATTCAACATTACATATAATCATTAGACAGTTACATTTCCTGACTGTGTACTAGAGGAACAGTCAGGAAATGTAACTGTCTAAATGATCCAAACATTTGAAAATAGTGAATCGATATCCTTGAGCAAAAGCACCAATAATATCAAATAATGGAGATAAAGCATGGGCTAGGGCACAACACCAGGAGAATGCAGTCATTTCAGAGAGCATTCGTGATCAAATAAAATGCAATGCATTTGAAATTTGCAGTCGAATATGATGTTAGATGCTCGAAAGATGAAGAAATCACATACCTTCTCTTGCACTTAGCTTTTGCTCCTCTATCCAATTGGAATAAAAATGATGAGGCCATTTCACTTTTTTTTTTCATAGCCAAATCTTCCTTGTACCACACGAAGAACATGCCATTGGTTTAGTTTTGTAATTTTTTTTTTGTGTAATTAGTAATTGGTAGATTAAATGCATATAATACCTTTATCAGTTTAATTAGCATGTTATTATCATATCAGATAAAGTATGTGTAGACACAAAAAATTGGCAAAAGGCTTAAATAAATCAAAAAGTGCAATCAAATCATCAAAATAGCACGAAAAATTAATAAATGGAACAAAGGCAGTTCAAATCAAAGGAAAATTCAATTAAATGATTAAATAAAGCTTGAAAAAGGGAAAAACACTACAAAATGGATTAAATTCAATTAATGACATAGTTGTTGAAAGCAAAAAATCAAAATGAACCTCTTACCCTTCATGGCTAAATTTAATTACTTTAATTAATTAATAAATCATAATTTCCCTCAACAAAGCAAATTGGAGACAAAATGGACACAAATCACTCACTTTTGTTGAAATGGTCCAGCCTTTTGAAACCATTTAAATGATTGTCCCCTCCTTGTCCCCCCATTTATGGACAAAGGAAAGCCAATTGACCTTACCCAAGCATAACCATGATCAACTCACTCTACCCCCTACCCTTGGGAAATTACTATAAGTATGAGGCATTTTAGAGAGCATTTCCATCTTAGAATTTCAATTGAAAAGCATTGTTATTATATTCAATTGAGATCATTTCTAAGAGCAATTGAAGCATTTGAGCATTTAGAGTTATCATCTTAGCATTTTATCATTGCATTGTTATCAATGGAGCTAGATTAAGCATAAATTCATCATAGAATAAGCATCTAGAAGCATCATAGCAGCATTATTCTCATTTTAGAGGTGTCACTAGTGAGGATTTGCAGTTGAGAGCTCACTTACCACTTCTTTCTAGAGATCCATGAGATGTTGATAGATTAATTGTGCATTGATTAGATTAGTTCTCACTCTAATTCTTGTTGTTCTTAGTTAATCTTGTAATTTCATGAAGGTGAATAATATCATCACACAGTATGTTTAAGAATTGATGGGACTGGTCCTTTTGTGTGTATTAAACATAATAGAATTTTTAGCATATTATTATCAATCTATTTCTTTGTTCTAAACATGCCATTGGTTCAGTTTTGTAGATTTGTTTAATCTGTTAAATGAATTTTTCGTGAGGAGGGGTCTTGTTCTCAGGAGATTGATGAAGATTGTGCACCTCAAAAACCAATTCATAAGGTACCAATCATGTTTCCTATTCGCTTATATTTTTGGATTGGTAAATCTCCTTATAAGTTTCATGTCCTTTCTTTTGATTACTATGGATGAGATATATATATTACATTTAACATTCAACTTCTTTACATTTTAGAACATGTAGTGTATTTTTTGAGGATTTTACCAAATCAACTTTTAACATAAACCAAAAACACAAAATTGATATCTTGCCCTTTCAACTTGACAAAATATTTGCATTTGACCAATAACTGCAAGCAATTGAATGATAAATCCACATACCTGTATCTTTGTAAAATACCTGGAACATCAAAAACATGGCTAAGTGGTTACTGCCATGATTTTTATCTACTGAATATGGGAAAAAAAAACACCCAAAAAAATCGAATAGAAAACATGATTGGTCATTTCAGAGAGCATTCATGATCAAATAAAATGCAATGCCTTCTCTCGCACTCGATCAACTTTCACCCGCTCATTTTCTCCCACTCCTTTTCTCTACAAATGAAATAAAAATGATTTGGCTATTTCAAAACAGTGAATCGATATCCTTGAGCACAAGCACCAATAACATCAACTGTTTTGATATGTGGCTACCCTAATGTTGGCAAGAGTTCTTTTATTAATAAGATTACTGTGCAAGCTTGAAGAAGCGATATATTTTGGCAAATGAAGAGTAGAAAGATGATGATATTCCTGAGATCATGGATGGACACAATGTTGTAGACAGAATGGGAAGACATCTTTCTAGACTGGCCTTGGATCCTTTGACAATTGGGGTAGGATCCAGACCCAGGCTAAAAAGATGTCTTCCTTCCTATTGTGGAATTATCCCTACTTTAGCCTGCACTCATTCCTCTTCTCAAAAATGTTTATCTAGAAACTTTGGATACTGTTTCTCATCCATGCACGAAATGTGCTAGTGATCATATAAAATTACTTTAGGCCTCCAGTATTGATGAGATGTACAAGTGTAAAATGTTTTTGTGAGACTGGGATCAATTTGTGCAGTGTACATAAATGCAAGGTAGTGATTATTCTCGACGATTGACAGGTAGCTAGGACAGTAGCTAGGACTAAACATAAAATAGCTCAAGAGACCATCATAGGTTCTCTCTTTCTTCAGTCTATATTATTGACAGAATGTTTTACCTTTCATTAGCTCATCAAATCCGGGGATTTGAAAGAATTTAATAGAATATTTTCATGACAATGTATATTATTTAAGTTGACGTTGCACGAATTTATCTACTTCGCACACTTGTAGACTATGAGGATGGCTTTAAAGAAGCATGGCCATCCATGCTTCTTTATCGCCGTCCTCATAGTCTACAAGTGCATGAAGTAGATAAATTCATACAATGTCAACATAAATAATACACATTTTCATGAAAATATTCTATTAAATTCTTTCAAATCCCTGGATTTGATGAGCTAATGAAAGGTAAAACATTCTATCAATAATATAGACTGAAGAAAGAGAGAACCTATGATGGTCTCTTGAGCTATTTTATCTTTAATGTGCATATCCGTTGGTTTTTTGACACTTAATCATTAATTCTGATAGAAGTTCTATGCATTTGACAAATAAAATGTCGGAGAAAACTAATTTATGACAATAGTTCTGACAGTAATGCTATACGTTCAACAGGGAATCTGTTGGAGAAATAATGAAGGACTGTCGCTCTTCCGACATTTTAAGTGTCGCAAATAGAAATTTTTTGACATAACCTTCGATATTAATGCCATATCACCGACGGGTATATCTATTAGAATTATCACCGACGGGTATATCTATTAGAATTAAGTGGAAACTATCTCTATTCCAACAGTTATAATGTTGGTAAAGATATCTTTTCGACAGTTAATAGGTCATTGTGTCAGAATTCTGATGGATAAACCGTAGAAAATACCATAATGAAGCTGTTGTTGAAATGCAAGTTTCTGACATGAAATGGTGTCAATAAATTGATGGATACGTCTTCTGTCACAATTTCCTACGCAAAAATGGTGACGGACCCATCTGTCAAAATGCCAACAAATGAGCGTTGCAAGTCCGACAAATGGCCGTCGAAATTTGATGCCAAATGTAGTAGTGGAGATAGTTTAGGAAATGGATATTTTTAGATGCATAGTTTTCTCAAATGATTATATAATTTATTAAGAGATAAATGTCTTAATTTTGGCATTGGATGGAGTCTAGATACTTCCTAAGATTCTTGTTACATCTTCTTATATGTCTCAGGGGTCTGTAGGAACTTCCAAACCTTAGGAGTTTGTAGTTACCTTCATTGGTTGCATTCTATCCTAGAAGCCTATTTTCTATTCCTAGATCTAGAGTAGGTTTAGGTTGTAGATATAATGTCTTTGAGGGCCATTTTCATAGGGAAACTAGGAGACATCAAATGGGTCTTGCCCAGAATATGCATCCATTGCGCCCATTTTGCCAAGTTTTACCTGTAACCTAGGTCTACAAGTTGGTTTTTTGAAAATAACACATTCATGACCAACTGCGTAGTTCCCATGATCTAATGCGTAGCTTGAGACCCCAATTATGTAGTTCTATGGCCTAACTACATAGCTTCTCCTACCAACTACGTAGTTTGATGCCAGGCTTGGGATTAGGTTAGTTTTGAGGTTTTAGGGTCCCCAAGTGATATGGGGTTGACCCTAAGTGTCTTTAGGGAATTTTGTGGAATTTTTCCTTTTAGGCATATGTTGTATGGTACATTTAGATGCATTTTTAAGCTCCATGATGTGTTTAGGAATTGGGATTAGGGTTTAGGGTTTTCTGGTGGACTAGGGCTATCCTATGGCTTCCTAATCATTCCTAAACGTTCCTTATCTTTCCTATTCTTGAATGTAAGTTCTTAAATGTTTATATGACTTGCTTTACTTCATGTATTGTGTGTATGTGATGTTTGGGTAAGGGTAGAAAACTTAAGAACACTAGTTGAGTGGCTCTCAATTCGGGGTTGGGGCCCTAAGTTGCTAGAACCAGGATAACTGACTGATGAGCTATTTTAAAAAGTGATAACTTAATTAAAACTTATGGGGATGGGAAAAAACACTAAAAATATTAATGTATGCCTTTCCCATGCCATTAGTGCTAGTAAAGGATATGGATGGGAGTGGGAGAAGGTACCTATGTGTAGGTATGACTGAATGGCGCTTGTCTATAGGAAAGGCATTCGGTTCCGCATGTTTCTACATGGGGCCCGACACTAAGAGTGGATACTAATAAGAAAACCAAAGGGGTGAGGGCTATGCGATGACACTCACCTAGCTTTTCTCTTAGAGTTTCTACCTAGTCTTGGAACCCTTTTGGGAAAGGATTTGTACTTTGATTTTCTTTTTAGTTGTTATTGGGAAAAGGTTACCCCAACCCTAGGATGGCCTAGTCATCACTTCTTTTATGGACCTTGGTGTTTATATCCTAGCATGGGGGAGTGGGCCTTTTGGTATCCAAATGGTTGGGTGGTAAATCTTTTTATCAAGGTACCTTTTTGCAATTGCAATGTGTAAGGATTCTTACTTGCTCATTGTTCCAGTTTCGAAGAAAGAAGACTTTGTACCTATCTTTCATTATATTCAATTAAATAAAAAGTTAGTGTAACCTCCTAAGAGGAGATGAATGTAGTGCAATCATCATGGTGTTTCAAATAGATGTATCTTGTAATGGGTATATTTAGGAAAAAGAAAAGGGAAAATGTGAACTTTATGTAAATCAGGTTTGTTGAAAAAGAAAAAAAGAATTTCTTAAGTTTTCAAGAAAAGTGACACATTTCTCATTATTGTTGATTAAGAAAAGCTAGATGAATCTATTATGTGGTATTAAAGCTTTAAATTTTATATTTTTCATAAAGGATACTTAGGAATATAGATGGATTTAAAATGTCAAATTGAAAAGGAAGCATTTATATTTCTTTTTAAAGGATCTTCAAATGATATGATGTAGTTTCTTTAAGGGTTAATATTAATGTTAGTACACTTGATAAACTTAAAGGGAATGTTCATATACTAGTAGTGAACCTTGGGAGGAATCTAAGTTAACTTTGTTTATGTATTGTTCGTATAAAACTTTTAAAAGTTCAATTTTTTCCATAATTCAGTACTTAGGTTTTCTTTTCTAAGAGAATCTTTGTTCTCTTCCCCGATTCCCTTGTGGGGTATGAAATATTTGGTATCAAAGCACTAAGTTGCTACACTGTAGCCCTATAAATTTGGCCTGTGCTTCTTAAACTTGTTATTCATCTAAGGAAAAACTTAAAACTAGAAGCAGACTAGGACACTTAAACTTATCATTCTTCTTACTTATGGAAGGATGCCTTGTGTAACCTATAGTAGAAGGGGAGGTGCCTGAAATACCCCTCCTAGATCTCAATAGGAAAGTTCTCAAGAAGAAGAACAATACGAGGGTAGGGGGGATCAATATGATAACCAATTAGGAGGTTTTTAGGGGGCTCAAGTATAAGAGCTTTTACAACAAATACTATAGAGGCTAGATGTAGGTTAGGATAGGGGTCACCATGGGGAGACTAATGCCACTCACCATAAGGAAAGAGAAAGGAGCCCTAGGAGGAAAGATCAGGTAGTAGAATAGGACACTCTATGTGCCTCTCACATGTGAGACCTCCTCAGGACTAAACCTAACCCATTTAAAGGAACTCAAGGTGGATCTACCACCGAGACTTGGCTATTGGATTTGGAAAGATTATTTTCCAGGCATCCTTATAGCAACAATACTAAGGCTTAGTTTACAGTCATTCACGTTAGAGATTTTGCATCTACTTGGTGGGAAATAGAGAAAGAGAAACTTCACCTTGATATAACCACTCTTTCATGGGAACTGTTCTTAGAACTCTTTCAAGCCAGATTTCTTTTTGATCAATGGAGGTAGGAAAGAGCCGAAGAGTTTCACAACTTAAGGTAGTAACTATGTTAGTTGATGAGTATGAGTGAAAGTTCTTTGAACTCAAGCCATACTTAGGATATAAGGATGATGAACCCATGCTTACTCAAAATTTCCTTAGAGGCCTCAATGGATGATTGGTGAGGAGAATACAACTCTTTGAACCTTAGACAATTAATGATGCAGTCATCAAGGCTCGTATTGTGGAGAAAAATGCAGCCTTAGGGTTAGGAGGTCAGATAGGTATCCATGGAGGTAATGCCTCTCAAGGTAGAACAATATTCAAGGGGAACTAATCTCAAGGAGCACCTAGTCCTAAGAACTATCCTTCTTCATCAAAAGGAAGTCAAAACCACTAGAAAAGGAAATTCTACAACAACAACTTCAACAACAAAAATGGGGGTTCTCAGTCAACCAATTCTTGCAACTGGTAGCGTGCAAAGCGATATCCAAACCCTCAACCAGCTCAAAGTATGCCTCAAAATTCTATTTGGGGAAGTTATTATCAATCTAGTGCACCCTCCATAGGGAGGAATCTTGCTAGGAATATATGATGTTACTCTTGTGGGAAACATGGTCATATTGTTGTTAACTGTCCTCAAAAGTCTACCCCAATAGCTAGCTATAGACAGGTTGCTTGAAAACTCATAGTAGGTGATGTGGGTAGAACTCATTAAGTATTTTCCACACTAGATCACATGTAAGATGAACATCAGGGATCAGTCATCGAAACCCTAAGTTTTTAAAGGGGTATCTCTATGTCTATGCTATTTGATTCAAGAGCAACAGATTCCTTTATTTCTCCTTCTTTAGTAGAGCAGTGTGGGGTGATGACAGTAACCCAGGTAGATAGGTGGCAGGTCAAGATAGCCTCTAGAGAAATAATAGCCTCTGACTCCTCTGTCCATGATTGCAAGTTAGAGCTGTGTACTCTAAATAGTGCACTTCTCTAAGTCATTACATCCAAGGGAATCCATGAGTGGGAAACCTTAGAAATTGACCTAGAGCTCCCTATGAATGGAGTTGCAAGGATTTTAAGATTGCTCTTAGCTAGAGCTATAAAGCGTATGACCTTGCTAGTCAACCACACAATGGGAGATTCAAGGAAGACAAACGCAAGAATGTCAATATCCTCAAGAATCAAAATGAGAATGCAATGCAACTAGATTAAGATGAATATGCAAGTATGTAAGCTAAGCTATGAAATGAAATGAAAGTATTACAAAGCCTCCTAATTAAGCTAGATGAATTAATCTAAAGCATAAAGGAAACTAAGCTAAATATGAAGCTATGAATGCCATGATAATGCAACTATGTAAATGTAAAAGCTAAGAGTGCTCCAAATCTTCAAAATCTCCAAAGTCACCTAGAAAACCTCTAGCATAACATTAGTATTCAAAGATGCATATATGAAAAATGGAGAAGAGAGCTTTTCTTTTATAGGAAATGAAAATCAATGGATGATGGAGATTAAGAGGTAAAAGATTTAATTAAGGGTGGAGCATAAAAGAGGAGCAATCCATGTGCACAAATATCCTCCAATGATAAAATAAGAGTTGACTTTTGTGTCCATATAAGACAAAAAATATTTTTTCTCCTTTTATAAAATAAGAATAATGCTTTATTTGTGCAACTTAGGATAAGAGGAAAAGGTGGGGGCTTTTTATTTATTAAAAGGGGAGGAAATTCCTTTTAAATAAATAAAGACTTAGGATAAAATGGTTAGCCCATAGAAAATAATAAAAAATGATATAATAGGATTTGATCAAGGAAATTGATGTGATTGAAAAAAATGTTGATTTTTGAAAATATTGATTCAGGAAATTGATAAATTGCTAAATGGGGGTCCAAAGTCTAGGCGACCATTTTAGGGTACATACATTTGCCCCTCTTTGACTAATGTGAGGTCAACTCAGGATCACATGTAGTCAAAGAATGAAATTGAAGTGTGAGATTGATTTGGGATCACAAAACAATCTAGACATGTGATCATTTTAGGAACACGCTGGGACAAAGATAAGCTGAAAGACAAGACCAACACCATTGCTGTTGAGTGATAATAAAGTCTAAAAATAAGAGATAAGAATCGAAAGACAAGACCAAAACTATTGTTGTTAAGTGATAATCAAGTCTTAAAATAAAAATCTCAAGCGGAGCTGAATGATAAAGCTGAATCAAAGATTAAAGCTGATAGAGCTAAATGATAAAGCTGAATCAAAGATTAAAGTTGATAGGTACTACCCCCTTGAAATTAAAATTGAAATTAGGGAGAGGAGAAATAGTAAATTGATAAACTTGATCAAGTCACTAGAAATCACAATCGAAGGATGGGGGATGATAGGATAATCATTAAGTAGTGAAGAGATGCCCCAATTTGACTAGGTTTGCCTGAAAAGGATATAGGATGAAGAAGAAGTTAAACCTTAGAGAGATGAATTGAATGAAAATGAATGAAAGATTCGAAGGTTGAAAGAGATGGGGGTGAAAATGAAGATGCCCCAGCGGAGATCGAAGAATTAGGCCTTAAATGATCAGCCAACTGCGCAGAAGAAGAGGAAAAATTTGAAATATGATTTTGAATATCAAGATTAACTTGGATTTCAATTTCGAGTCTGAAAATGGATCCAGGATATCGAAATTAGCTAGGGGTGCAATTTTTGCACAATTTTGAGGTGTTTTGAAAATTAGGTCAAAAAGTCAAAATGGTATAAAAGGGGTAAAAAGGTCATTTTCAAAATCATTTGACTTATTGTGATTTGAAAATCTTAAGAGCTAAGAGAGAGAAGATGGCCCAGCAAATAGCAGTCCCAGTTCATAGGCATCGATTTGAGCGCGCCTAGTTGCACAACCGGCCTCCACAGTATGGTGCCTCGGTATGTTTTTAGAAAAACTTGCCCTTGTTGAGTCATTATGAGCATTTAATACATTAAAACATGTTTTTAACGATTTAAAATTTTTCAAAATTTTTCTTGTATGAAAAGTAATGCGATACTTTAGAAGTATCACATCCTTTGAGGGTATCTATCATGCAATACTTCGTGGGTCAATATAATGTCGCACTGATATGGAATCCAATCTTGCACAACACTGGATGAAATATCATATGATACTATGCAAAGTATCGCAGGAACAAATACCATCGTATTACTATTTTGCAAAGTATCGCATGATAGTTAACCAAAAAAAATAGTATAGAAAAATAACATGTTATAATATTTTTGAGCAAAATGACATGGGTCTTGACAATGTTTGGCATTCTTAAGATATCTTGTACTGATTTTAGACATCCATCATGATATGTTCTAACATTGGGTTTGGATTGATGGCTTGTAGGAGTTCTTTTTGGCACTGTTGATCAGAGTGCTGAAGGTTACTGGGTTACGATATGTCCGAGATCTGGATGATCTAGGTTGCGCAAACTTGAGGGCGATGGGCTTTGGCTACTTGCTGAAGTTGCCCCACATTCGAGCTGACCATGGGTTGTTGACTGTGCTAGCTGAGAAATGGCATAGCGAGCATAACACCTTCCATCTACCTACTGTAGAGGCATTGATCACTTTGGAGGATGTCTATCAGATTCTCCAAGTGCCTAGCCATAGCGATCCTGTAAGTATACTCATGTTTATAGATAGTCATAGATGTAAAGTTTCCATATAATAGAAACTGACATGATTGTTTGTTGGCACATGTATACTATGACCAAGATCCTACCGAGGGATGGCAGGCCATCCAGGGCATGTCCCAGGATGTTACCATTATTGATAGACACATCAGCTGGGATTGATTGATGGCTGATTTTGGCGGGGACTTCCCAGTGTTGTGTATTGTTGCTTCCATTATTGCATAGACCCTTATCACTGGTAGGAGTCAGAAGGGTTTTTCACTAGGATGGGGTAGGTTTTTAGTAGATTTGGTAGCACATCCATGATGAATAGCATGGGGCTTGGCCATATTGGTTGATATGTACCATGAGCTCCATGAGATTGTGTACTATGAGAGCAGGACATGGGTGTGTGGTGCTATTCTAGCACAGGTGTGGGAATGGTAGAACATCGCTGTGGTGCATCCACATGTATAGCCAAGGGAGAGGAGACATCCCTTTATCTACAAGTATGTAAGATTCTTGTCACAACCTCATAGCAAGGATGTGACATACTATAGGAGGGTACTGGATGAGCTCACCTCATTCTAGTGGAGGCCATACAGAGCTGTGGAGGTATGGGGTGATGTGGAGGATGAGCTAAGCTATATGTTATGCAATTGGCCACTGGTAGGTTAGCACATAGACATTGTGGAGAGGTTTGTTATTACTCAGGTATGGAGGCAGTTCGGGCAACAATAGAGAGTGTCTATAGAGACTACTACATATGCCTGGGCTAGGGATGAGGAGGGTCAGGGTTGGCTATCGATGCTAGATTACTAGTAGGAAGTACATGATACATCAGCCATATGGAGAGAGCCATGGGACTATCTCCTAGATATGGCAGATGCAGGGGCTAATGCAGCCTATAGAGCAGAGCGGCAGTGAGCTCCATTTCCTAGGTTCATGATACTTGATGCATAGCCAATAGCTTAGGGAGATGATGGTGATGATAGAGATGGAGGGATGGTGGGGGGAGAGGGAGAGGGAGAGAGACTAGTTAGAGCTCTTGATCAAGTGGCCAAAAATAGCCATGGGGACATGGTTTTGGAGATGAGGGAGATGACATAGCAAGGCCATCTTGCTGAGGGTCGAGTGCTAGGTAGGATCAACCTGTAGGGGGAAAGGACCTGAGAGCTAGGATCCAAGCTCTAGAGATGGAGATGTAGTAGTTACGCATCACCATAGCGGTCAGAGAATAATTGCTAAGAGATCTAAGAACTGAGCTCGAGCGATGAGATAGAGCTATACAGGCTGCTACGGTAGAGTTGCGGAGAGAGGCAGCGCGGGCCGCATACTATCATGGGCTCTACATTCAGGCTGTGCCAGAGGGTCAGAGGGCACTACCCTATTCTGCTATAGCTGGTAAATTAGTTATGGTACCAAATGTAGCACCACCTCCTCCTCCACCAGCCCCACATGATGGTGCCAGCCAGAGCTAGTATTAGGATTTTTAGATGTTTACATATCATGAGACTTTGATCTAGATTTTTGGGATCTCATATTGTATTTTGTATCATGACATCATTATATATATGAGATTACTAGATTTGTGATGTATCTGTGTATTTGTCTCACGTGTGATGGATGTATCAGTTTTTATATTGTCTTGTCATATTTCTCAAAATGTATGGTATAAATGCTCATGTATACTCTCTCTCATAGATGTATGTTTAATTCTCATGTGTATGATATAGACTCATGTTTCTAAAAATGATTTCTTTTAGGATATAGATATGATGATAAGCTTAACCCCTTGTGATTGACAGGAAAAGGATGTGACGTAAAAGACAAGGAGCGAAAGACATGATCGAGAAGAAGCAAAAGGATGAGCACAATTGACTGACTGGTCCATGAAAGATAAAAGGAGAGCTCTCTCCATGCACAAAATGCAAAACTAATCTAACATGAACCTAGAAATGCAAGCTCCTATGAAAAGTGGTTGACTTGCAAGGTCACAATGCTAATAGACATCTAATAATCATCATCAAGCTTTATTGGTAGCATCATAAGATCATACAATACTCACTAGTATGACTATGGGTATATGAATATGATCTATATCAGATAGGAATGTGGAAATCCCACCTAGGCATCAAAGAAATATAGGTCAAGATGACTAGTGCAATGAGATTACCGAAGTTTAGTATAGCAAGATTATACTCACATCAAGACACGAGGAAAGTCAAGATGGCTATAAGTATGCACTTGCGTAAAATAGTCAAGGATAATACTTTGCAGATCCTAAGTGTCAAGTGGATTAAGCATAAATGCTAATGACAGTTAAGACCAACAAAATATACCCACAAGTAGAAAAAGCAATAAAACATGTTCTCATGCCCTCAGTCTTCTAGCTATGCATCATTGAAAACTATCTTTGGGAGAGAACGCTCATCAAAGAAATCATCATAGATAGCACACAAAGAAATAAAGTCAATCACGTCTCAGCAAGTTGAACGTTTAAGTGTGTGTGTGTAGGTCATAGAGTCAAACTTTGGGTATCACATTTGTGAGTGAGAAATACCATATCATGCGAGACTGTGGGCTAGGATTATCTGATAAGTGTTGAGAAACACTTGACACTAGGGTAGTGTTGAAAAACATAGTTTGGGTGGTGTTGAAAAACACCATTTGCAAGACGTCTTAAAGACCAACGCATCCTAGAGACCAAAGCTAACATAGTTATGCCCCCTAGAAAAAGATAAAGACCAATTCCAAACCAAGGCAACAAGGACAAGGCATGATGGAAAAAGGATAAGTGTCAAGGATGCATGCTAAGAAACAAGGGTGCAAAGGCCTCAAGTAGCGCCTGTTTCCAGGTTTTCACCACTTGGAGATTTTTTGACTTTTTTGATTTTTTTGTATTTTTGCTACCAAGGTGCCTGTTTCCAAGTTTTCACCAAGGCACTTTTTTTATTTTTTTTTATTTTTTTTAATTTTTTAATTTTTTTGTATTTTTTCAACATCATATATGAATTTTTTTCAGGATCATAAAATATGTACAAAGAATGCCCCCAGAATGAATAGGCATCATGGATAGAACTTCTTTAGGTGCAACACATTGATAGGATCAAGGAGCTACTCTCCCTTTTCATTATATAGTAGGTAAGCACCTATTGCAAAAGCAATAGTAATAATGTATGGTCCAAGCCAATTAGGTTCAAACTTTCCCTTTTTCTCTCTATTTTTTTGGTTCTTAGGGTTTTCTCGTAGGACAAGATCCCCCACCTGAAATTCTCTAGGGTGAACCTTCTTGTTAAATGCTTTGGTCATACGCTTTTGGTAAAATCTCATGTGATCAAAAGATGCTTTACGCTTTTCATCTAGAAGTTCCAGTTCTTGCAACCTCATGGCATGGTAGTCTTCATCTCTCACTAAACCTTTGAGAGAGACTCCAAGTGAAGGGATCTCTACCTGTAAAGGTAACACTGCTTCAACACCATAAGTGAGGGAAAAAGGAGTAGCCCCTGTTAGAGTACGAATACTCATTCTATAAGGCCATAAGGTTGGATTTATCTGAAGATGCCAATCTCTACCATTCTTATGAACTGTTCTATGGAGAATTTTGAGAATGGTCCTATTCAAAGCCTCTGCTTGTCCATTTCCTTGCGGGAAGTAAATGGAGGACCAATGCTATTTTATCTTGAATTTCTTGTAGAGTTGCTTAAGGTCCTTATTTTTAAACTGACCTCCATTGTTAGTGATTATCTCTGAAGGCACACCATACCGACAAATGATATGGTTCAAGATGAACAAAGAAACCATTTTTCCTAAGGCAACAGAAAGTGGAACAACTTCTACCCATTTGGTAAAGTAGTCAGTAGCAGTAATGATAAATTTATGTCCACCTGATGAGTTAGGATGAATCTGCCCAACAAGGTCAAAGGCCCAGCGCTGAAAAGGCCAATGAGAAATAGAAGGAATAAGCTCCCTGCCTAGAGCATGAATCATGTTTCCATATTTTTGACACTTTTCAAATTATTTGGAAAAAGCTACTGCATCTATCTCCATGGTAGGCCAATAGTACCCTGCCCTAAGGAACCTTCAGGCCATGGCAAGACCATTAGAATGTCCTCCACAAATGCCCTCATGAATGTTAGCTAACACTTGGTCGGATTCCTCCTTTTCCAAGCACCTAAGAAGTGTCCCATCTAAACCCCTCCTATACAAATCACCAGAGATAAGGGTATGGTGAGAGGCATTATGGATTAGGTTTCTTCTCTCAGAGTGGTTAAAGTTTTAGGTATAATGCCATCATGGAGATAGGAGTAAATGGCACCATAGTGGGATGACTCATGACCAATGAGGGTACAAATGACTTGGCTTTCTTTGGAGTCATAGATTGGGTAACGTAGCTCTTCCACCAAGAATTCAAATCTAGACTCATGCTATTCTAGTTGAAGAAGTGAAGCCAATGTAGCCATAGTGTTAGCTACTTTATTCTTTGTTCTAGGGATTTGTTGAAATGTAACAAAGGTGAAATATCGGCGCAATGAATCAACCATCTTCTTATAGGGTATCAGTTTGTCATCCTTTGTTTGGTATTCTTCATTAACTTGGTTGATGATTAATTATGAATCCCCATAAATGTGTAGCTGTGTAATTCCCCATTCTATAGCCATTTTTAATCCATTAGTCAAGGCTTCATATTTGGCTATGTTGTTTGTGCATGGGAACAATAGTTTTTAGGACTTAGGAATTGTGTATCCATGAGGAGAGACAAACAACACTCCAGCTCCTAAACCATTTTGCATGAAAGACCCATCAAAGAACATCTTCCATGTTCTATCAGTTATGTACATTATGTGCTCATCTGGAAACTCAACTTGAATAGGCATATTGTTTGGAATTGGGAAATTGGCCAGTTGGTTTGTGATAGCTTGTCCTTTTATGGCTTTATGCTCAACATACTTTATGTCAAATTCAGAAAGAATCATCATCCATTTAGCAAGTTTTCCTATGAGAGTAGCCTTACCAAGTAAGTATTTGAGAGGATCAATTTTAGCTATGAGATGCATTGTATGTGCAAGCATTACTGTCCTAATTTTTGGGCAGCAAATACTACTATGAGACAATCCTTTTCAATACTAGTGTAGTTGACCTCATAAGACACAAGAGTACAGTTGATGTAATATATGGCTCTCTCTTTCCCATTTTCATCAATTTGAGCCAACAATGCCCCCAGGGAAGATTCAGTTGCTGAAATGTACAAAATAAGTGGTTTTCTTGGGATAGGAGACATTAAGATGGGAGGATTGGCCAAGTACTCCTTGATTTGGTCCATACTCTTTTGACATTATTCATTCCACACACATTGGAATCCCTTATGTAGGTTCTTGTTAAAGGGTTGAGCTCTATCCGCTAGCTAGGAAATAAACCTCCTGATAGATTGAAGGCATCCTTGAAGATTCCTGATCTAACTGACATTTTTGGGAGATGACATATCCATGATTGCTTGTACCTTTTTAGAATCTACCTCAATTCCTTTTGCTGAAATAATGAAGCCTAGAAAATTTCCTGAGGTAACACCAAATGCACATTTCTTTGGATTTAATCTTAGCTGGAACTGTTCCATTCAATCTAGAATGACCTCTAAATCTTTTAAATGATTATCCCTTTTCTTAGATTTAGCCAAGGTATCATCCACATAATCTTCCATATTCTTATGCATCATGTCATGAAAGATTGTTGTCATAGCTCTTTGGTATGTAGCTCTAACATTCTTTAAACTGAAAGGCATGACATTCCAATAATAGGCTCCCCATGCACAAGTAAATGCTATCTTTTCCTAATCCTCGGGAGCTATCTTGATTTGATTATAACCAGAAAATCCATCCATCAAAGAGTAGATCTCATACCCCGCAGTCATGTCCACTATCATGTCTATGTTTGGGAGTGGAAAATCATCCTTTGGGAAAGCTTTATTGAGATCTCTAAAATTGGTACAAACATGAATGGATTTGTCATGTTTAGAAATTGGCACAATATTGGATATCCATTCGGCATAATCAATGGCTCTTATAAATCCTGCACTGAGGAGTTTTTCTAGTTCAGCTTTGACAAGAAGAGCTATGTGGGGATGCATTTTCCTCAATTTCTGTTTCACTGGTTTTATTCCCAGAGCTATGGACAAATGATGCATAATGAGACTAGTGTCCAACCCTGGCATGTCTGAGTAGTTCCAAGAAAAAATGATTTTCTTTCTTTGTAGGAATTTGGTGTAGGCTTCTCGCTCTTGTGTTGACAATGACTGAGCCAAATGAACTATTTTTGGAGCCTCTTCTATATTCAGATTAATTGGCTGTGTGGGCTCAATAAGCACTGATGACCTATCTTGAAAATAACTAGGAAGATGATCAAGTACCCCATCCTTAGGCACCTTAGGGAGGTTTTCACCTTCAGATATGTTTTTTATGTTTACTTTTTTAGGTTCTAACACTGCCACATAGTGGTTTTCGCCATCAGAACTCCTATTTTTTGTTTCTTTTCTTTTTATTTTTTAACTGAGGTACTTGATATCTAGTTCTATCATGCTCATACTTGGTTCATTGGTGGAAGAGACTACGGGCTCAAGGGCATTCAGGTAGCATGTTATCTCATAGTTATTCTAGAAAGTTAGGAGCTGAGGCTCTTGATAGCGTTGAGACCAATCAATTAAGTGAGGGTTTGCAAGGGGTAAATCAATGACTGGGTCAACATTGTGTATGCGAATGGTATCATCTCTAGTGATTGCAAGGTTAGGATTCGTCAAGTATCCCTCTAAGGTACCCAAATCAGGGCTTACCCTACCAAGTGAAGCATCATCCACTAAAGCAACTTGTGGATTTAAATCCTCTAATCCTACACTAGACTCACTAGCTACCACAGGTTGGGAACTATATGTATGAACAACATCAATGTCCATGTCAACTGTAGAGAAATTAGAAAGAGAATCCCATTTGTACTCAGGTGAGTCTATATCTGAATCCCCACTGGGATGTTTACACCAAGCATGTTTTTTAGGCCTTGAAGTAGAGGCTTTGATGTCACCAAGGGTAACACCTTCTTGAATTCCATTTGTATACTGATGTTCTTGAACATGATTTTCAATAGTGGATTGTTCTTGTCCTAGGTCTGAAACTATTGAATCTGAATCTCCCCAAAGGTGATTGGTAGAAGGGACCCAATCTTCACACATGTCTTGTTGGTTTTGAAAATTGGGTGTGTAACTTGATTCATCATCACTATCCATCACAACTAGGATAGGAGTAACTTTCTTGTTCTGACCTTCAAAACCTAGGCCAACCATTGTCTTAGATCTACGTCCAAAAAGAGGATGATCAAGTGGTTTAGCCTTAGCATCTAATCTATGACTGAGGGGACCATGACTTGGGTAGCCCATATTTTTAACCAAAGTGTATCCTCTCCCATAAGCTTTAGGAGATGGGGACAAATTTTCATTATGCTAGTATTTTTCCTCCTTATAAATCCAATCTCTAACAGCTACCTCTTCCTTTTCATCTTATATAGGTACTGAGGACTCTACAAATGTATCAAATAGAGTCATTGCTGAAGATGAGGGACACATCTCTTGTGAGGGTTTACCATATGACCTAGGTGAGACTGGCAGTTTTGTGAGGGAGTCCATTTGATAACCCCCCATACCAAGGTCTATGGCCTTAAACTTGTTCTTGCACTGCTCTAGAGTTGCATCAAAATTTTTTGCTTCCCTATTAAGAGGAACATGAATCCTTGTTGAAATTGCATTAACAGACAAGGTACTATCACCTGGTATGCAAACTTCTACTTCGTTGTAGGGGAATTTGACACATTGGTGGTAGGTGGATGATACTACTTGCATGTCATGGATCCATAGCCTACGAAGTAGGATATTATATGCTAAAGGACTAGCATCAATGATTTGAACCAAAATGTCCTCAACAGGACCAATTTTGACAGGAATAATGGCTAACCCCTTAGAACTTCTCTCTGCTTCATCATAAGACTTTATTATAATCTTTCTTCTAGTATCAATCACTTGCTTAGAGTAACCCAACATTTTCAATAAGCTCAAGGGATAGATATTGAGCCCAGCACCCCCATCTATCAACACATACCTGACATGGGTTTTATGGATCATGACCTCAATGTGAAGGGGAAGATTAAGCGGATGGCTCAAAGCTTTATCATCCTCTTCTGAAAATGTTAGGTAATGTGGGCTAGTAAGGTGATTTACCATGTTCTAAAATTGGTTGACATCTATGTTGTTAGAGACATTGGCTGTACACAAAGCATCCTCAAGGATACGCTTATGTCTTGGAGACAATTCTAGGAGTTCAAAAATTGAAATTTGAGCTAGTGTTCTTTGTAACTGGTCAACAAGATTATAGCTCATTTTAGGATTGACTGATGACTTCATGGTGACATTCTTGGATGTCACTTGCTTGGATTTGGTGGATTGGTTGGAATTAGGACCTCTAATAATCATAGGACCTTGACTTTGGCTTCTAGTGACAGCGTTAAGAGCTTGGGATGACCTTTGAGAGTGAGGACCTCTAAGCACTATCATGGGTTCTTCATCAAATATAGGAGGAGAATCAACATCATGACCATAAGGATCCCTACTTCCCATCATATTGACATTCTCATCCACAACTTCAAGCATATTGATAATATTCTCTGCAGACGTATAGGTGTAGTTGATTGCAGCTTTGCCATCTTTGGGTTTAGAGGTTTCCCCCTTATCATATTTAGGCAAAGGTTCCTTAAATGCTTTGTGATCTGCATTGGTTTTCAATCCATCAATCTCAAGTTTTCCATTTTCAATAAGATCTTGAATAAGATGCTTAAGTTTCCAACAATGTTCTATGTCATGTCCAATGCCATTATGAAATATGCAATAAGCTTTTTCATTCCAGCAATATGGCTTAATGTCAGGTATGTGGAATTTTGCTGGATCTTGTGGTTGTGCAAGATTGTTAGCAATAAGTGTTTTGAAAACATCCTGATAAGAGTACCTAAGCTTAGAGAACTGTTGCTTTTCCTTTTTGCATTTGTCTTGATATCTTTGTTTATGCTCTTGTTGGTTAGAGGATGCATTAAGCTTCATAGCTTGAACCACACTGGACAAATGGAGGAATCCTTGATCCTTTGGTTGGGAAGAATCAACAACTCCGTCATTGACTACTTGTTTATTTTTATTCCAATGCGAGTTCTTTCTTTTGTCCTTATGAGAGTTGTTATTATTTTGACTATTGTTGTTATTATTTTTTTTAGTAAAAATACCTTGCTCTTTTAAGACATCCTCTATTCTGCATGTGGTTTCAACCATGGTGTCGAATGAATCGAAGACCATCTTCTAAACCTCATACCGCATCTCAGGTACTAAATTGCTAACAATGATATCAATTCATTCATGTTAAGGAATTGTTCTAGAGTATCGAGAGCACAATAATCTCCACCTTTGTAAGAATGTAACAAAGGATTCCCCTTGGTTTTGTTTCAAATTGCACAAGTCGAGCATGGTGAATGATCTTGATAAGTTGTAGGCAAAATGTTGTACAAATCTATGGACCAGCTCTTTAAAAGTTTTGATGGGAGGGGTTATGTTGGTAAACCACTCCATAGCTTGGCATTTTAGACTCCTTGGGAATAATCTCATCAGATAGGAATCTTCATGGTGGAATTCAAAACTCATGGTATAGAACTGATGCACATGATCATGTGGGTCACCATTGTTGTCATATTTGTCATATTGGGGAAATTTGATTTTCCTAGGAAAGTCCTTCATGCTAACACTCATATCAAAAGGATTAGGACAAATAGAGTCAAGATTGAAGGAACTCTTAGGAGCCATCATTTTCTCCATCATTTAGAATTGATTTTCTTAATTTCTTCTCCTTGTGAGGAGATCTATTTCTTGATTCTCCCATCCACATCAAAATTGTAAGGGACTCTAGCACCCTTGTTAATTAAACTCTCTAGGAACCTATCTTTATTTTGATCAAGGTACCTCTCCACATATTGTTGGAATAGTGGTTCTTGTTGCATTCTCATAAAATATTGATCATCAAAACTTGCACTACTTCCTCCATGTTGAGAGCCATGATGAGCTCATTGGGAGGGTTGTCTTGAGTTCCTAGGAGACATCTATCTCCTATAGTGAGCATGTTGTAAAGTCCTTCCTCTAGGACTAGGAGATCTTGAGGGTGACCTTGAATACCTTCTACCTCGTGGGGTTCCTGAGGGAGTAGATGGTGGAGAGTCATTTCCACTGTTGGTACCCCTATTGTTTAATTATGCATTAAATTGTTAGGCTAGAAGCCTATCTTGTTCCTCTTGTGCAACTCTTCTCTCTATGTCCAACAAGGATCATTGTTCCTCCTCTAGGAGCCTAAATTTTTCTTCTTTTGCAGCTTGTTCATTCAAGAAGGCTTGTTTTTCTCGCTCAATTCTTTTTAGTCTCTCAATTTTATACCGTGAGATGGTTTGGAGTGGAGAATTTGGCCTTGAATGATTGAATAAGTTAGCTATATTCACATGAGCATCATAAGATTGGTTGTTTTGGTCTTCATGTTGTGACTGTGCATCTTGCTAAGCTTGTCTATAATGTTTTTCAGCTCATTAATGAGCATCTAGATACCTGGTGCTGATAGTGGGTGACTCTAGTTGATTATCATGAGAAGATTCCCCAAATAATATGTTATCTCTATGTCTTTGGAAAATGTCATCAAGAGTTTGATCCATTGCTTCTCTATCCTTTTTGGTCAAGGTGTAACTCATGTCCATATTTGATTGAGAAGGTGCTAGAGAGGTACTCAGCTAACTAAGGCTGCTCCTAGGTTCAAACCAAACTTTTGAAGCACTCCTAGGGGACTGATCAAAGATGGGTTCCTTCCCCTTTCACTTTTGGGGAGTTTATACTAAAGGTAATTGTTCAAAAACTACTTGAGGTCATTTTCCTTGATCCACTTGGTATCTTGTTGTAACTAGCATGAAAGAAAAGACCCTTAGTGAGAAAATAACCTTATGAGTCATTAATTGTCAAACTAGGATAGTGAAAATATTCAATCGTCCAAATGAGAAATGGTGAAATAGAAAGCTGACAAAAGGTATTAATCAACACTGCCACAGTGGTGCATAATAAAAGGATTCCAGTATCCTAGCACATATGGATCAAGAGGATGATTTACCCAAAATATATTGAGATTGAATTTATGTGAAGATGGATTTGGACAAAAGAGTACTCAAACTCTCCAAGTGTGCAATCAAAGAATCTAAAGGTGAATCTTGTCAACAAGGATGATTCCTAGCTTACCAATGATAAGCAAAATCTTTGGTGAAATCAAAGATTACTAACTCAAGATGTCTAGAGCCAAGAACCTAAGGTACAAATAGGCTTTTAGCTGTAGCGTATGAGACCTACTAAGATCTGGTCAAGTAAGGAAAGATTGAAAATTGTATAAACTAGGTAGACAACAAAAAAGACTCTGTGCAACAGTTTCTAGGCTAATAGGGTGACAATTTCTAACCAGGCAATATTTCTCACAGATACCGGGCGATAGTTTCCAGGCAGCCCGTGCAATACTTTCTAGGCAAGTGGTGTGATAGTCTTCTAGTGATGAACTATCACATGATATTTCTCATTACAAGGTGTGATACTATTCCAGTGTCGTATGACTCTTGACCAGTGAGTGTAAAAATCTGAGTTTTAAGGGAAATTTGATCAAAATTTTAGTTTGAAGGTTGATTTTTTCAGTTTCAATCATAGTGACAATAGTAAATGGATAGGTTTGCAAATAGTAAGGGATAAAACATGTCTTCAAACACTTGAAACAAGGGCAAAAGCAACCTTGCCAAGACAAGCACTTGTGATATCAAAATTGAAAAATCCTATGAATACTACCATGATGTTGAATATGCAAGAACATTTACATGGGTATATCACAGTGAGAACACTTCAAGCACTTTCTATCCTAAAAAGACAATAGCTCAATACTTAACAACTTGGCCCACACTTGATTCTCCATTGCCTCACACAAAGTGGTTGCCCACAATAGATATTGGCTTTGTCATGGAAGTGCCAATGACACAACCAAAGGAACACAAATGGTGAGTAATCTTGGGGTGATCCAGGTTATTCAACTTGGATCAACCTTGCACCAAGAAGCTAAGCAAAAAAATAGTGTGACTTCTATCTATGGTTCTTAGTAAGGGCTTCCATTTATAACACCCCTCTTGCTCCTTAAAAAGGACTGGGACCTTGCGGCCATAAGAGTACCTTAAGCATTCTTTCTTGACATTTTCCTCATGGTTGCAATCCCACAAGCTACTTACATCAAGCGAAGACAAGTGCTACGTCTACTGAGGTTTTGTGTCCTTGATAGCCTTGAGTTTATAGTGGGTCGAAATAGCTGGCAAAAATCTTGTCCCCACTTGGGTCGTTCCTCTTGATTGCTCAAGAGCAAGCCTACTAAATGATTCTAAAAACTAAACAAAGAGTGGATCAACTTATGAGGTTCAAGGTTTTTGTTTCACCACAAGGGTGAAGAGCACACTCCCCTATCTCAAAGTTTTCTCCCAAACACACCAAACAAAGGATTCAATTACCCTCTTGCTTTCAAAATCTAAAGATGGGTCAAGATTTTCTGGTTCACCAGAAGGGTGAAGAGCATACTTCTCCTACCACCCAAATATTCCTACAATAAGATATTATGTTCCTATGAAATGAAAGAACTAGTAGATGCCACATTTGAAATGAAATAAATAACAAGAACTTTTTTTTTGTTTTGTTTTTATGCTTTTGGGCAGTCCTGCAAAAACCGTTAGTAGCCCTTGTGCATGCAATCTTTTGGCAAAATATTTAAGCAAGAGGCATCTATAACCACAACTTGTTAGCCCCACAATGGTTAGCAAAATAAAAATCCAAATGAAATCTGTAAATTAAATCTATCTAACCATAGCAAACTAAACTAGCAAGCTAGTTAGATCAAAACTCGGCAAGAAAAAGGTAATACACAACTCTCTTCCATGCACAGGTGACAATATAGTTACTAGAAATATAGTGTGATAGTTTCCAGCATGTGGGCACAAAATATAGAAAACCAGTGCGATAGAATCTCTCATAGAGTGTGATACTTTAACTGGTAAAGTATCGCACTAGTATAGGACAAAGTATTGCACGACATTGGTGAAGTATCGTACAATAATATTTTAGAAAAAATAAAAATCTACCAAAAATAGTAAGCTAAAAAGTGATGAAAAAAGTGTGAAAATGCATAAAAATGAAGGACAAAATAGGAGTGTTCTGCCCCATGGTGGGCACCAAAAATGTGTACTCTAAATAGTGCACTTCTCTAAGTCATTACATCCAAGGGAATCCATGAGTGGGAAACCTTAAAAAGTGACCTAGAGCTCCCTATGAATGGAGTTGCAAGGATTTTAAGATTGCTCTCAGCTAGAGCTATAAAGCTTATGACCTTGCTAGTCAACCACACAATGGGAGATTCAAGGAAGACAAGGGCAAGAATGTTAATATCCTCAAGAATCAAAATGAGAATGCAATGCAACTAGATTAAGATGAATATGAAAGTATGTAAGCTAAGCTATGAAATGAAATGAAAGTATTACAAAGCCTCCTAATTAAGCTAGATGAATTAATCTAAAGCATAAAGGAAACTAAGTTAAATATGAAGCTATGAATGCCATGATAATGCAACTATGTAAATGTAAAAGCTAAGAGTGCTCCAAATCTTCAAAAGCTCCAAAGTCAACTAGAAAACCTATAGCATAACATTAGTATTCAAAGATGCATACATGAAAAATGGAGAAGAGAGCTTTTCTTTTATAAGAAATGAAAATCAACAGACGATGGAGATTAAGAGGCAAAAGATTTAATCAAGGGTGGAGCATAAAAGAGGAGCAATCCATGTGCACAAATATCCTCCAATGATAAAATAAGAGTAGATTTTTGTGTCCATATAAGACAAAAAATACTTTTTCTCCTTTTATAAAATAAGAATAATGCTTTATTTGTGCAACTTAGGATAAGAGGAAAAGGTGGGGGTTTTTTATTTATTAAAAGGGGAGGAAATTCCTTTTAAATAAATAAAGACTTAGGATAAAATGGTTAGCCCATAGAAAATAATCGAAAATGATAGAATAGGATTTAATCAAGGAAATTGATGTGATTGAAAAAAATGTTGATTTTTGAAAATATTGATTTAGGAAATTGATAAATTGCTGAATGGGGGCCCAAAGTCTAGGCAACCATTTTAGGGTGCATACAAGAGCTAGGACCTTTTTCCACCTTAGTAGATCTTTGAGTGATTCCTTTAGGCTTGTATGGAGTAGTTTTGGGTATGGATTGGTTGGATGCCCACAAAGCCATTTTGGATTGTAGAAATAAGAGCATTCAATGTATAGATGATTCAGGGGAACCTAAGAAGATTGTTGGGGTACAGCGACCCATCTCTCTCTGCACAATTTCTATGATGCAACTCAAGAAGTGCATGCACAAAGGATGTCAATTGTTTGCAATCTTAGTAGAGGAGTTGGACAAAGGAGAAAGTAGGGATGTATCACTAGATCATCCCCTATTATAGGAGTACTTGGATGTTTTTCCCAAGGAAATTCTAGGAATGCCACCTAAGAGGGACATTGACTTCCAAATTAAGTTAGTGCCAGGAGTGGAACCCATTCCCAAGGCTCCATGCCACATGACCACACAGGAACTTGGGGAACTTAAGCTTCAGTTGGAAGGGCTCTTGGAAAAAGGGTTTATTAGATCCAGTGTGTCCCCATGGAGTGCATCGATAATATTTTTGAAGAAGAAAGATGGCTCTCTCTGATTGTGCATTGACTATCATCAACTCAACAAAGTCACAATAAAGAACCGATATCCTTTACCCCACATCGATGATCTATTTGATCAAATGAAAGGGGAAAATATATTTTCAAAGATTGATCTCAAGTTAGGGTATCATCAACTCAGAATTCGAGAAGATGATATACATTGAACAACTTTTCGCACTAGATATGGCCACTATGAGTTCACTATGGTACCATTTGGACTGACAAATGCTCCCTCTGTATTTATGAGTTTGATGAATGGGTTTTTTAGAATTTATTTGAAAAAGTTTGTGATAGTGTTCCTGGATGATATCTTAGTGTTCTATAAAACTCCTGAAGAACATGAGATTCATCTTCACCAAGTATTGTAGTGCCTTAGAGAAAACCAACTCTATGCCAATGCAAAGAAGTGTGACTTTTTTTAGACAAAGGTTAAGTATCTTAAGCATGTCATCTTAGGAGATGGCATCACCCTTGATCCATCCATGATTCAAGCCATAGTGGAGTGGCCAACTCTAACTAACGTCCCCAAAGTTCATAGCTTTATGGGGCTAGCTAGTTATTATAGATTATTTGTAAGGGAGTTATCTCAGATAGCTCATCTCATTACTTCCTTGCAAAGGAAAGGTAAGAAATTTGTATGGTCTGAAAAGTGTGAGGTCACTTTCCAGTGTTTGAAGGAAAGATTAACTAGTGCTCCGATCTTGGTGGTCCCTGAACCATCAAGGAATTTTGTAGTTTGTACAGATGCATCACTGTAAGGGATTGGGGCAGTCCTTATGTAGGAAGGGAAAGTTGTCTCTTATGAGTCTAGGAAGCTTAAAGATCATGAGCTCAACTACCCCACCCACGATTTGAAGATGGCAGTAGTAGTTCATGCCTTAGTCAAGTGGAGGCACTTTCTATTGGATCATAAATTTGAACTCCAAATAGATCATCAAAGCCTTTATTATATCTTCTCTCAACCTAATCTCAATGCTAGAAAATGTAGATGGATGTGGTGGTAGATGATTTCAAGGTTAAGTATATCTAGGGGAAGATGAATGTGGTGGTAGATGATTTGAGCAGATGTAGACATGGATTGTTGGCACTTTCTCTATGTACATATTTGGAGGAATGAATCAAAGAGGCTCTCATGTCTGATTCTTGGTATCAGCAGGTTAAGGAAGAAATAGAGTCATGAAGACCCTTGGAGGGTCATTTTTTCAGGATATTCCTTGGATACCCAAGGGTTGTTGTGACAACAAGATAGAATTTATGTGCCCATGTCAAGAGATATTCATGTTCTTATCCTTTCAAAAAGCCACAAGGATCCCTATTCGACACATCCAAGAGTAAACAAAATGTATGCTGACCCATGCCGGTTGTACTATTGGTTGGGAATGAAGAGAGATATAGCAGACTTTGTGGCAAGATGTTTGGAATGTCAGAGAGTGAAAGTAGAGCATCAACATCCAACAGGTCTTTTGCAACCCCACCTTGTGCCAAAATGGAAATGGGACATCATTTCCATGGATTTTATTGTAGGACTTCCAGTTACCCCTCGGAGACACGACACTATCATGGTAACAGTTGATAGACTTACCAAGGTAGCTCATTTCTCTCCCATGCAATCTTTCTATTCTGCAACATCAGTAGCCAAGGTGTTTATGAAGGACATAGTGAGACTCCATGGAATTCCTAGGGAGATCATATCTGATCATGATCTAGTATTCACATGTGCTCTTTGGACTTCACTTTAGCACACTTTAGGGACTCATCTCAACTTTAGTTCATCCTATCATCCTGAGATAGACATGCAGAAAGAGCGAGTCAATCAAGTTCTTCAGGATATGCTTAGAATGTATGTTATGGGCAGACATACCCTTTGTGAGGAGTATTTATATTTGATGGAGTTTGCATATAATAATGGTTATCGCAATTCCATAGGCATGTCTCATTTTTAGGCTCTGTATGGTTTTCTTTGTCGCACTCCTTTGAGTTGGGACCGTTTGGAGGACAGGGTACTTCTAGGCCCTGAGATGTTATAGGATATGGAGCAGTAGGTTAAGCATATCAGAGAGCATATTTTGATAGCCCAGGATAGATAGAATAAATATGTAGATGCTCATAGGACTGATTTACACTTCACTCTTGGAGATAGAGTTTTTCTTAGGGTGCGCCCACGAGAGAGTCCAATCCATTACGGAAAAGGCTCCAAGTTGGCACCCTGATTCGTTGGCCCTTTTGAATTCCTAGAGAGGATAGGACTAGTAGCTTATTATCTTTCCTTGCCACCTAACCTTTCTCATATTCACAATGTATTTCATGTTTCAGTTCTTAGAAAATATATTCCTGATGTGACTCATGTTTTGGATTGGAATGCATTACAGGTAGCGGATGGGCAGCTGGCTTTAGAGCTGGTACACATTTTGGAGCAATGGAAACTGACCCTCAAGGGTCACACCATAGATCAGGCAAGGGTACAATGGGACCCCAATGATGATTCCTCATCCACTTGGGAGGATGCTTTTAGACTTAGAGATGCTTATCCTTATCTATTTGTAGGCTTCTAGGAATAAGCCTAACTCTAGGGGGGGAGGATGTAATACCCTCTCCTATCATGATACTTGCACTCTTTGATTTGGACATTTTTATTATGATGGTTAGAACTGTATGTTTATAGTTATGCTTATTTAGATGATGATATGCTTATTAGATGTTTAGATACACTCATTTATGACTATCATTCTATGTTTATGAAATTGGAAATCATCTATCTTTATATCTTTTATAGAGCTAACCCAAGGATTTGTATCTAACCATTTTTATCCATGATGTCTCATGTTTTCATGTCTAATGTGTTTTCATGACTCAGTGATGTAGTCAAGGATGGAGGGTCCAATTAAGGACTTTCCAACCTTGCAGCCAAACCACAACATAGCAAAATAACACAACAATAACACCAAATCTAAAAGAGAACATGAATATTTATTCATAAACAACTGATAACATGCAATGTGCTGGGCTATAAGGCCTTCCCGATTATGGAAAATTACAATGCAAGAAATAGTTCTACAAGATCATGCAAGATCCAATACACCTTCATCTAGTTCAATCCTAAAACAATCAGCAACCGATGGAACCCTAAGGTAGATCTAAACTTGTACTCGCAACCTTCCAAGTAATCTCCTTGTCTCCAAGCCTCAACCACTAGATCTTCTTAAACAAACTATCAAATGACAATTTGATTTGCAAGATCATGCAAGATATTTTCCACAACTTCACCACTCTCAGCTAGCCCAGGACTGCAACACAACAGTATGATGGTAGGCACTCCAAGAAGGATCTGAACTTGTACTCGCAAGTCACCAAGCAATCTTTTGCTACTCAAGCTCACAAGTTGCTAGCTCTGCTATATCTAATCTAACACTAGATCTCTGCCTCTAACTACCCTAAACAACTACTCAAACATCTTATTAAATACAAATCCCCAGCCACAAGTTAGCTTTACAAACAATTTCATCCCAAAACCCAGTCAACTTCAAAATATACAAATATTAAATGCCAAACATCAATTGTCTTACAAATAACCTCACAAATATTTAATTCACCAAGTCAGCCTCTAGATCCACATAGGAGAATGCAACATGCTAGATCCAGGTCCTCACACATCTAATGGTCAATCCATAACTCAAGGAACGCGACCCAAATTAAATGCACTAGTTGGCCAAGTTGATTCTCCAAGAACAACTGTCGATAAGCCAAACTACCAAGTGTCAAGAAATATACTGAGCAACCATACCAACTGAGCTCCATAAGCATTACCGAGGACCATAAATGTCGAGTCTCCTTCAATGACTGAGCTCCCTTTAGCAACTGAGTCCTCCAGCAACCGAGCCACTTCAGCAACTGAGCAACAGGCATGAACACCGAGACCTCATCGGTAACCGAGCACCGAGCAACAAACCACCAAGTCACCGAGTGACCATCATCCACCGAGATCCACTAGAACTTCCAACCGAGAATCACCACCAAGATCAAGAAACTCCAGTCTTCTACCAAAATCAATAGCCAAGTAACTAAACCCCACCAGACAGTTACCGAGACTGCCAGAATCTTCAGGAACCAAGCAATAAGTCAGGGTGCCACTGCATCACTCAGGATGAAGTCATAGTTACTCACTTAGTTGAGGTCTACATGATGTATCGATCCTGGTCATTTGTTTGCATATGTCTAATTGGATATATATATATATATGTATATATATGTATATATATATATATATATATGTATATATATATATGTATATAGATATATATGTATGTATATATATATATGTATATATATATATATGTATATATATATGTATATATATATATATGTGTGTGTATATATATATATGTATATATATATATATGTATATATATATATATATGTATATATATATATATATCTATACATATATATGTATAGATATATATATATATATACATATATACATATATATATATATATCTATATACATATATATATATTATATATATATATATATATATATATATATATATATATATATATCTATATACATATATATATATATATATATATATATATATATATATATATATATATATATATATATATATATATATATATATATATATGTATATATATATATATATATATATATATGTATATATGTATATATATATATATATATATATATATCTATATACATATATATATATATATATATATATATATATATATATAAGTAATTGTGTTTTAAAATAATATTAATAAGTAAATTATTTACTTGAGGGACTAATTATTATATGGTAAAATCTTTTACCATAGCCTAAGAACTGAGATAATAATAATATTAATAGTTATTATTTCCTTTCCTTAAATAAAGGAAACTCACATTAGATTATTATTATTAATAGATTAATATATTAGTATGATAACTCCCGTCCCAAGAATGGATTTAATAAATTTAATAAAGCCTAAACTATAAACCAACTTTTGGCTGGGATAGTTGCATCGGTTGAATTTCCCATGCAACTGATCCTCCAGCCTATTTACGGGAAGAGGCTTTGGAAGAATGGGAGTTAGCTGAAATAATTCTCTGATAGATTTGATCATAGTTTTAGATAGGATATATTATGGATTCTAAGAGTATTCAGGAAGAGGGTGGTGTCTGCATTCAAAAGGATATTGGTGGAGTGCTGGAAGTATGATAAGATTGATAGATTCTCCTTCCTCAACAGTTTTCTCCCCCAGAGTCCAGGTAGGAGCTATCTTGGAAGATGCTCCTTCTTATTTGATTGTTTGATTTCATTTTTATCGGTATTCATGTAGTCTCCTATGAGTTTACAATGTAAATAAGAGACTATTTTATTATATCATGTTTGTATTCTTACGTGAAATGGACTTAGGAGAAAGGATAGTTATGATATGTTATTGCATAAATAAATGTACTTTCCTTTGTGTGTTGATGTTATATTGATTGTATAATTGCTGGATTAATGTAGGACTGCAATTTAGATTATGATTATGCTATTGTATCGGGTCTTCTCTGAGGAATGAGATAGTTTAGGAAATGGATATTTTTAGATGCATAGTTTTCCTCAAATGATAGTTTAATTTATTAAGAGTCTAATTGTCTTCATTTTGGCATTGGATGGACTCTGGAGACTTCCTAAGATATTTTTTACATCTTCTTATAAGTCTCAGGGGTCTGTAGGAACTTCCAAACCTTAGGAGTTTCTAGTTACCTTCATTGGTTGCATTCTGTCCTAGGAGCCTGTTTTGTATCCCCGGATCTAGAGTAGATTTAGGTTGTAGATAGAATGGATTTGAGGGCCATTTTTGTAGGAAACCGGGAGATCTCAAATGGGTCTTGCCTAGAATATGCATCCATTGCCCCCATTTCACCCATTTTTACCCTTAACCTAGGTTTGCAAGTTGGTTTTTTGAAAATAACACATTCATGACCAATTGTGTAGTCACTAGTACATTTGAGGCCATATTCTGATGGCTATATGTTAGATTTGCAAGGCCTATTTATCAAAATTTTGACATATGTGTCTGTCGGCATTTTTGTGTTGCAAATTGCTACAAAAGTGATAACCGTCGGTCTTCCGACATAATATTCCATCAGAATCTAGCACATGAATACCAACTTTATTTTGGAATTTCATACGATAGCCTATTAGAACTCCGACAAACCATGTGGAGTCCCGTAGAAACAAACTGTCTGAAATAGCGATGCATATGTAATGATTTTCCAACAGGAAAACCCATCAGAGATATAGCATTCCTTTCACAAATGTTTATTGAAAAGTAGTTCTCTTCGATATTATTGTTGTTGGAATAGTGATAGATCTACAATGAATGTCTGATAGGTACCTGTCGGTGGTATAGCATTCTTGTCGCACCTATCTGTCAAAAAGGAGTTCTCTCCAACATTGTACTTGTCGAGATAGCAATGGATGTGTACTGTTTGTTTGACATGTAAATCCATCAACTGTATAGCATTCCTATCATAGCTTTCTGTTGAAAAGGATTTCTCTCTGACATTCTATCTGTAATAGTTTAATCTAATAATAATAATAATAATAGTAATAGTTATTATTTCCTTTTTCTTAAATAAAGGAAACTCACATTAGATTATTATTATTAATAGATTAATATATTAGTATGCTAACTCCCTTCCTGAGAATGGCTTTAATAAATTTAATTAAGCCTAAACTATAAACCAACTTTTGGATGGAATAGTTGCAATCGGTTAAATTTCCTGTGCAACTAATCCTCCAACCTATTTATGGGAAGAGGCTTTGGAAGAAAGGGAGTTGGCTGAAATAATTCTTTGATAGATTTGATCATAGTTTTAGATAGGATATATTATGGATTCTTAGAGTATTCAGGAAGAGGGTGGTGTCTACATTCAGAAGGATATTGGTGGAGTGCTGGAAGTAGGCTAAGATTGATAGATTCTCCTTCCTCAATGGTTTTCTCCACCAGAATCTAGGTAGGAGCTATCCTGGAAGATGCTCCTTCTGATTTGATTGTTTGATTTCCTTTTTATATGTATTCATGTAGTCTCCTATGAGTTTGCAATGTAAATAAGAGACTATTTTATTATATCATGTTTGTATTCTTACGAGAAATGGACTTAGGAGAAAGGATAGTTATGATATGTTATTGCATAAATAAATGTACTTTCCTTGGTGTGTTGATGTTATACTGATTGTCTACTTATTGGATTAATGTAGGGCTGCAATTTAGATTGTGATTATGCTATTGTATCGGGTCTACTCTATGGAATGAGATAGTTTAGGAAATGGATATTTTTAGATGCATAGTTTTCTCAAATGATTGTTTAATTTATTAAGAGTCTAATTGTCTTCATTTTAGCATTGGATGGACTCTAGAGACTTCAGGTAAGATCCTTGTTACATCTTCTTATATGTCTCAAGGGTCTGTAGGAACTTCCAGACCTTAGGAGATTCTAGTTACCTTCATTTGTTGCATTCTATCATAAGAGCCTATTTTCTATTCCTAGATCTAGAGTAGGTTTAGGTTGTAGATAGAATGGGTTTGAGGGCTGTTTTTTAGGGAAACTGGGAGATCTCAAATGGGTCTTGCCCAAAATATGCATCCATTGCCCCCATTTTGCCCAGTTTTACAAGCAACCTAGGTCTGCAAGTTAGTTTTTTGAAAATAACACATTCATGACCAACTGTGCCTGGGAACCAACTGTGTAGTTCCCATGACCAACTATTCATCTTGAGGCCCCAACTACGCATTTCTATGGCCCAATTGCACAGCTTCTCCTACCAAGTGCACAGTTTGATGCTAGGCTTAGGAATAGGTCAGTTTTGAGGTTTTAGGGTCCCGTGGTGATATGGGGATGACCCTAAGTATCTTTGGGGCATTTTGTGGCATTTTTCCTTTTAGGTGCATGTTTTATGGTGCATTTAGATGCCTTTTTAAGTTCCATGATGTGTTTAGGAATCACAATTAGGGTTTAGGGTTGTTCGATGGACTATGGCTATCCTATGGCTTCCTAATCATTCCTAATCATTCTTAAATGTTCCTTATCTTTCCTATTCTTGAATGTAAGTTCTTAAATGTTGATATGACTTGTTTTACTTCATGTATTGTGTGTATTTGATATTTGGTTAAGGGTAGAAAACCTAAGAATACTAGGTGAGTGACTCTCAGTGGGGGCCCATGGCCCTAAGTTGCTAGAATTGGGATAACCCACTGATGAGTTATTTTAACAAGTGATAACTTAATTAAAACTTATGGGGATGGGAACAAACACTAAAAAGGTTAATGTATGCCTCTCCCATGCCATTAGTCCTAGTAAAGGCTATGGATGGGAGTGGGACAAGGAACCTATGTGTATGTATGATTGAATGGCGCTTGTCTATATGAAAGGCATTCGGTTCTGCATGTGCCTACTTGGGGGCCATGGCCAAGAGTGGCTAGTACCAGGAAAACCCAAGTGGTAAGGGCTATGTGATGACACTCACCTATCTTGTCGCTTAGAGTTTCTATGTAGTCTTGGAACCCTTTTGGGAAAGGATTTGTACTTTGATTTTTTTTCAGTTGTTATTGGGAAAAGGTTACCCCAACCCTAGGATGGCCTAGTTGTCACTTCTTTTGTGGACCTTGGTGTTTATCTCCTAGCACGGAGGAGTGGGGCCTTTTGGTATCCACGTGGTTGGGTGGTAAATATTTTTATCAAGGTACCATTTTGCAATTGTAGTGGTTAAGGATTATTACTTGCTCGTTGTTCCAGTTTCGAAGAAAGAAGACTTTGTACCTATCTTTCATTATATTCAATTAAATGAAAATTTATTGTAACCTCCTAAGAGGAGATGAATGTAATGTAATCATCATGGTGTTTCAAATTGATGTATCTTGGAATGGGTAGATTTAGGAAAAAGAAAAGGGAAAATGTGAACTTTATGTAAATCAGGTTTGTTGAAAAAGAAAAAAAGAATTTCTTAAGTTTTCAAGAAAAGTGGCATGTTTCTCATTGTTGTTGATTAAGAAAATCTAGTGAATCAAATGTAATGATTTCCTATGTGTAATGGTTCAAATACTTAGATGAATCTATTATGTGGTATTAATGCTTTAAATATTATATTGTTCACAAAGGATACTTAGGAATATAGATGGATTTAAAATGTCAAATTGAAAAGGAAACATTTATATTTCTTTCTAAAGGATCTTCAAATGAAATGATGTAGTTTCTTTAAGGTTCAATCTTATTGTTAGTACATTTGATAAACTTAAAGGGAATGTTCATATACTAGTAGAGAACCTTGGGAGGAATCTAAGTTAACTTTATTTATGTATTATTCATATAAAATTTTTAAAAGTTCAAAAAATTTCATAATTCAATACTTAGGTTTTCTTTTCTAAGAGAATCTTTGTTCTCTTCCCCGGTTCCCTTGCAGAGCATGACATAGACATTAAACAAAACAAATAGTGTCTAGCAAAATTGCATTCACAAAATAGTTTATAAATAGATGGACAAGGATAATAAAATCCATCTTTTCTATTCAAAGTCTACTATGTTTACCCATTATGTTGATGAATGTCAAAATGAACATTGTAGTTTGTAATGGATAATAAATGCATTATTGCCAAGAAATGCCAAAATGGTGAATATGGAATAGTTACGAACCATTGACCACTGAATTAATTCGCTGCTAGACAACTAGAAGATAGGTATTCATTGTGAAGGTGAATTCAATCTCTAGTACTTTTAGGTTTGAGAAAAGATGCACATTGAAGCCACACAACTTGATAATGGTGAAAAGTAAGAAGTATATATGTAGTATGCCTAAGTTATTTAAAGAAAAACACAGGATTTCAAAAGATTATTTGTAAGTCAAACTCACAAATGAATCATCTTCATGAAGAATTTATCTTTCAAATAAGACTAACATTTTTCAAAATTTCCTTATTTGGCAAATCTATAATGGATAAGCCTTTTGTTTGAATATTGATGTTGATTTCCATGCTACATCACCTTTAGATATTTATACAGATTCTTTTCCTAATATAGGGGATGCATCTCATGGATCCATAAAAAATAAATAAGAGAAACATTTAATATCATTTAATTTGGATAGTCATTATAACAACATATTTAACATTTACAAGAGCTTGTTTATTCACAAACATTTTCAAGTCCATAAAAAGAACTATTCTAAGGGGATTTGTTCTAGATGCACTATAAGTGACATTGATTCTCCTTTAGCATATATAGATCTAATTTATGATATTTTTATCAGTTTCCCTTCATATGGATCCAATTTATGATAGTTTTATCGATAATTGTCCCCTTTTAGACACATTTACGACGGCTTAACAAATACTTGGATGTCTATAAGAACTTTTCGTTATATCATCAAGACATAGAAATATAAGAAAATAATAATTTAAATATCTTAAATTGATGTGATTCTCAAGACAAATTGTATGTTTCAACACACTTTATTTATCCAAATAAAAATAATTTTACGACCAATAAATGAGAAATACATTTCAACACAAATATTTTGAGCACCTTGTAAAACTATTGTAATGAATAGAAAAGACAACCTTTCTATAATATCTTAAAGAGAAACTCATAATGTTGTCATTGGAAAATTGTCTAGCATTTAAAAATTATGTCAAAATTATTACAGAAAATTAGGTGATGTCTAAATATTTTAATCCTCTTAATATATTTTCAGTATAAAAATAAAACTGATCTTCAAATTTTATTTTTAATTTACATAACTTTAATAATTGAAATTTTGATAAGAGAAATTTATTTATATTATAATATAACAAAATATATATAATTTTAATCTATATATAATAATATCTTAAATTTCAATTTTATTATATTTAATAATACAATGTCCATATATAAAAATCAAATTGAAATTTAAAATTATATATTTTTTGTTATATTATAATATATAAAATTATATATAAAATGCTTACCTTTTCTATTTTAGTCCAACTCATTCCTTAAATTTACTCCACATTTACCAAAACATATTTTTAATCTACATCTACTTATATCTTAAATGTTAATTTTATTGTTTTTTATTAATTGAGCCGATAAGCTTTTTATTGTGGGCATCGCCACTGACGAAGTGTCTCATAAGGAAATTTTTTCTGATCAGCATCTTTACCGGAAAAAGGGTGCACTGCCGGAAAAGCGGTTGCCTTTATTTTTGCATGGGAGAAGTTACCGGAAAAAGGGGAGCGGTTTATAATCCGCAGAGGATGCTTTTCGTGGCCGCCATAGTTAAAAATAGCAGGAAGCGCAATACAGAGAGGATGAAACCTCAAAGACTTCAACAAATTACCCGTAGCCGCTTCATACACAAACCCTCTTAGATCTTCCCCACAGGCATCACACTTATGACTCAGACGGGTCTTTTTACGGAATCTAAATTCCAGGGTGAGGTAAAGGGATGAACACAAGAATCGGGATAAACTCCACAGACTTCATGTAATGTGAAGTTTGGGCAGGAGGTGCTGCAATAGCCAATATTGGCTCCATATTCTTTGCATCCATTTCATTTGTATGGAGAAAGGCCTTGGCAGAGAGTAAAGGGATGCTTATGGCGAGGAGTAGAGTTGCTGATAATTCTTGGGAGGTATGCCATATTACTAAACTGAATGCATATTTATGTCATTCTGTTACATCATGTTGATAGAATTGGGGCTTGGTCTCAAATTCCGGTTCGAACCCTGTTTCATGCTGCGCCTTGTGCGCTTCCAAGTTACAAATTTAATGTATAGGAGACTCTGGAATACGGGTCTTCTAGATTAAGAAGCAGTGGTGTTCCGTCTACAAGTACTGATCATAGCGGTCCTCCACATTTGGGAGAGGTTAATTAATTTTCAACTGGTATTATGCGGTTTCACAAGTAGGAGAGGCCATATTTCTCGAGGTAATCTGTCAAACTCTTTACATGTCTCGTCTATGCCTCCACATCTCGGATTTTTTCCTTTGAAGCGCACGAGGCAGTATAATATAAGCACAAAACTGTGTAGGAAATAATGTAGTTTGTGAAGAAGAATGTCATAAGTTTATGATATGATGATAATTTGCATTTGCGCAAGGTATGGACATTATATTCGTCAAGTCAAGTCACTTAAAACTCTAAGAAGAAATGAGCCGTATAGCCGTGAACTCATTTTGATCACTACAGAACTTACAAGACATAAAAATAGGAAAGTAAACTTCAAACAAAAAAATAGCCTTTATCATTGGATTTATTTTTCCGAAAGCCTGGGCTTAACCAGCACACATTAAGCTGGTGTGAGCCCCTCGCTACCGTCTGGCTTCCCATTGAAGGTTTCCGTCGGCAGGTGTTCTTTGTTCTCTTTCCAACATTTTCGTAAAATTTTCAGCCAAAATGCGATTAGGGGTTTCAATGCAGACTTGGCAACCTTTGTCAGCACTTTCCTGCCCGTGTCAAAATGGGAGGTTTGGAAAAGGGAATGGATATTTTTTATAAATTAAAAAATTAGGTATATTATTTTTGAAATACTTTATATGTATATTATTTCTATTTTTTAAATTTTTAATTTTTTTAATGATTAAAATTTTCAAACATATATGTATAAGCATTCAATTTTGATTTCTAGATTAGAAAATTTATATTTGTATGTTTAAGATTTAGAAACAACAATCACATTCTTTAATTAATAAATAGACTTTCAATATATAAATTGATATAAGAATTAATAATATTTAAAATAAATTAAATCAAAATAACTATAAATCAAAATTTAATTATTTCACATAGATTTTTAATCTAATATAATACATTTTTTCATATTTATAAAATAATTATTAAAATCAAATTTAATTACATCATTTAATTAATTGGAACATTAAAGAAGTGCAATTGTTTACAATGATGGGGATGAAATGAGTTGAGACACTCTAGAGAGAATGAGTTTGAAAATGTCTAATGTTGTCATGCATAAAATTGGGGAAAACAAATTTAAGATAGTAAAAAAATCTTTTAAAAGCAGTTACAAGATATTTGTTCATAAAATCCCCTTCTATAACATAAAATGTTAAAACTAATAAGATTAAAAAATAAACTAGCACTTGCAAGTTAAAGTTTAGGTAAGCTATATATTTTAAAGGTATTACCCAAAAGAAAATGTAACATTCAAATAAATTTGAACACGCACAATATAGTCCGCACTTTGAACTTTGACTAGAATGACACATTTTTTGGAATAACGCTTTCACCTCTACCACCTATCAGCGTACCCTTGCACCTCCTTTCGATACAAGTACTAGTATATTATCTATATAAAAAATTAAATTATTAAACTTGTATCTTACATGTTCAAATTTTTAAAAAGAAAATTCAACTCTCTAAATATTTAATACCACACATTCTTAGAGTCAATAATATTTGTATAGATTTACATCAATGTTAATCTACAAAAATATCCATCAGTTCACATTCAAGTGATGGATCACACTTGACAACAAACAATAAACTTTGAAGTTAAGATAGACATTATGGACGTCGAACAATAGATTGTCTAAAACAAGTCAAATGCAGGTAATAGTCACAAAGAAGCACTCACAAAGCCTATCAAAATTTATCATATTAAGTCGAGAGGCTTTGTACAGTGAAATAATTTTTTATATATAAATATTTGTTGTTTTTAAAATAAATTGACAGACATTTGCATGTCTTCTTGACATGAGACTACAGAGAGAGTTAATTAAGTCGAGAGATAGTGGCAAATATAGTTGTAAACATTTGCCTTTAAAAAATAAATTGACAAGAATTTGTATGCCTTCTTCACATGAGGCTATAGAGAGAGTTAATAAATTAATGTAAATAAAAAAGATTTGTTTAATCGTTACAAACACATGGTAATGGGAATGAATTAGTGCCAGAAGATGGTAAGACTTAACTAACATACCAAAGTAGTGCCAGAAGATGGTAAGACTTAACTGACATACCAAAGTAGTGCTGGGAGAGCAAGTGACACTATTAATTCTTTAAATTTGTTGAATTTGAAACTACAAAAACTCGTTGCATTTATAAAAATCCCATTTTCATTTGTCAATGTGATTCACTCCACTCGCATCAGCTACATCCATTTCAGTCCTGAGACATCCCCATCTATTTTTTACAATTGATTTTTTTTGCAGACCTACAAACTGGTAGAAAATTTAACATATTGCAATCTGGAACATCGATAAGGTGGGCATTTTTGTTTACATATGTTTTGTCTTGCAGTTGCAATGGTACAGATTCTAAGCATGTTGAACAAATTAGTTAACCATAGAATTTGGAGCATACTTTTTTCTTTATCTCCCCATCTGTTCTAGTCTTTACTCCAATGTTCCCGTTTAATTTGATCGATCGATTACAAAAGACACATTAGTGCAGCTTGAAAGAATTAGTGCAGATTCTAAGCATGCTGTACAAATTAGTGCAGCTTGAAAGAATTAACCATAGAATCTGGAGAATACTTTTTTTATCTCCCAATCTATTCTAGTCTTTAAACTCCAATGTTCCCGTTTAATTTGATGGATTAATTACAAAAGACACATAAAATATTGACGACATGCAGGAAGTTACAAAATAATATAAAATATAAAATAATACTAAAGTGATTGCTTGAATTCTTAATAAAGTGACATTACAAATTATGTGTGAGCATTTTTTTTAATGGGGAGTTACAAATTTATGATCATTTTTTGTACTCTGCATCAAGAGAATTTTTGTGGTGAGTTATGTTTAAATATTTTACATGTATGTGTTTTGTTATTTCTTTATTGTCATTTTAACAAAAAATAATTCTATTCATCTTATATTTAATATTATTATTGTGTTACAGTTAGGTTTTGATATTATTGTATGCATGAACACTAGAACATACAAAAGGGGCTCTTATTGACAATGCATGAACTCCATAAATATTTGGGGATACAAAATCAAATGAAATAGAAAAGAATTATCTAAATATAAATGTTAGATCTTTAAATGCATTCCTCTATGCATTGGTTTTAAAAAACTAATAAATAGATCTCAAAAGATTGTAGATTGAAATCAAGATCAAGCAATAACAAAGAAGTTGACTTCAGAATTGTTCTAGATGGATTTTTTATGGGTATTGTTTTTGATGATAAAAAATAAATTTTTTGAAAGATTGTTCGTATTCTACTTAGAGAAATGTATTTTAGAAAGATTAGAATTCACAATTTTAGAAAATATTATTTTTTATATAGGTAATAGGTCGTAGCCAATTATTTTATCAATTCTTAATATTTTTTACAACCAGTTCAAAATGGACACTAGAGAGAAAGAGTCAGGTGAAGAAAACCCTCAGATCTTTCTAAATACATAAAAATAATTTTAGAATTGCAATGTTTTGCATTCCACCTTTTAGCTAGTTACGAGATAGATATAGATTATAGATGGGATAGTTACCCATTTCTACATGCATAAGGAGTGTGTTACAAATTCACTTCTTTGACTTTATTACTCATGTCATGTGACCTATAAGAAACCTTCTAGAAATCTTCCTTTGATCCTATACTTGGAAAGACCCTTGACATTTCTAACTTATTAATCTTTTTAGTAATTCGCGAGGTCATAATTTACCACCAATGAAATAGAGAATTTTTTCCATTTCGCCTCAAGAGAAATCATCACTAGAGAAATGGAAACCTCATGGATACTGTATTGCTATGAAATCTATACCTTTGTGAAATAGAAATTTTTTGTCGACTCACTACAATAGAAATTGCCTTTCATGAAATAGCGACAGGCTCATTATTTTACTATTTTTGTTTGGGACTCAGTGAAATAGTGACATGTTTTCTATTTCAGAGCCTACTATTTTGAATTAGTAAAGTAGCAAAAGGTGACCTCTATTTTGCAGGATGTTATTTTAGGTTTAGCAAACTAGAAAAATATGCTTCGGCTCTCCACCTGCAACTAGACAAAAAACATAGATAACTAGCTTGTGAGGATATGAATTAGATTAGGGTTGATGGAAATTATTTTCCTTCTCCACACTCAATTGTTTATCATTTCAATGTGGCTGGTATTATAAATGTTCAAAGTTGTCTACATCTGAGCAAGTTGTCCTTCCCTTATAACTCCCTATTTTTTGGCAATCCATGGTTTTTGAGGTTTTTCTCTATGTGGATAGTCAAGCCCTTTTTAGTAAATAGCCTTTTGTTATATGTTAAATTTCCTCTACACCCATCTTAGCCAGTTCATCAGACATAGTATTTCCTTCTCTATAAATATGGTTAATTGTTACCTTTTCAAATCTGCTAATCAAAATTAATATCAACTCAAGTAATGATTGGAGTTTCTAATTGTAACATAAAAGTAAGATGGTGGTTGATTGATATGATGGAAAGGTTATTTCACCAATTATTTTATGCACATTAGGGAAAGAGAAAGAGGGGTCCACAAATATAACCTTCTAGAGGACCCAAATAAGATTAACACAACCCAAATGGATGTAGGGGTGCTAATCCAAAATCCATGACCTTTCAAGGGCATATACTTAAGGATCTCTTTCTTTTTTTATTATTCTTTCCCTTTAGTGTAATTGATTGATTGATTAATGCCAATTGAAATTAAGTGATCTAATGCTAGTTGATTGATTAATTGCAATGTGAGTAAAATAGAATCACATGTAAAAACCAAGCACATAAAAAGACCTAATCTGATATCTAAAAGTAGTAAGTGCTATGAATTGAAAAAGAGGGAAATTGAACTCACCTTGAGGGATAGTAAAGGTCACAAGATTAGATCTAAAAATGGGCTAGAAGATTGCAACATAAACTAAAACTGCATTGGATCTGGAACATGCAAGCTGGAAAATACTGACTGTGAAAATTTGAAAGCCCTAGGAATAGGTCGACTTCCTAGGTACAAGTCGACTTAGGTACAAGTTGAGGTTGACCTGTACCTACACTGTCCAAAAATATGAGATCTAAATGTTTGATAGAATCTGTAACCCTAGATCTACCAATTATGATCCTGAAAACCTAAAAAACTAGCAAATCTACTCCCACACAAGAAAAATGGAAAAAAAATAAAAATAAAATTTGGGGGGGGGGGGGGAGGGGAAGGGGATTTCCTTGAGAAATCCCTTATTTAGGAATTAAAATTGATTGAAATAAAAGCATGTAAAAGCAAGACAAATGTAAATATTCACCTTTCTTGTAAAACCTTTATGAATGGACTCAAATCCTCTACCCACAATGATGCATGAATTATTGTGTGTATGTTGATGTAGAATGTAGGATATCTTTACAAATAAAATATATCTACAAGTGCCAAATCATAGACCATAAATGTAAGTATGCTTTAATGCTTGAATGTTTGAATGCTTGTGCAATGTGGATGTATGTAGATGTCCTCCCTCGATGGACAACTCCACCATCTCCTTGAAGAAATAAGCTAGATATGTGGAAATAAATGCTTGAATAAATGCCTTTGATGAATCCATTCTAGTTTGGCTTTAACTCCTTGAATGCACCTTGAACTTGATAGCTTGGCATATTATGGATTTATGTATATATCTATGGATCTCTCAAATGAAGGGAAAAGACCTCCTTTTATAGAAACTCAGAGTTCAAATTCACAAAGGCTAAAAAAGGAGAGTGGGAAAGAAATATACCTTGCATCAAGATCATGGACCAATCAAAATTCAAAGCCCTAGGTACAGGTCAAGGTCAACCTATACCCGAGGATGCAAAACTCAAGAAAAAAACACAAATGTTTCAGGAGTGTAGACTACGGTTTCAAATATGTTACCTGTCTTGAAAGGATGAAACACTCAAATGTTAGATAAAAACATGTTCATGAGTTCAAAGAAAAGACATTAAAACAAAACCAAGCTACCTCAAGATCGTTGTCAAAACAAGAGCTATAGAGCACCGTTTGATTTTCTTCAATGAGAGGGATGTGGGTGTGCTCTCTAAGCATAAGGAGCTTGCTTCTAATGCATTCTAAGGATGATGGATATGATGCACAAATGCTAATAAAGTTTAAAAGAAACTAGTTCAGTCCATTATTCTAAGCTAAGATGAATTATAAAACATGAAATCTAACAATTATTATCAAAAAGCTAAGATCTAGAATGAATTTAGCATGATAACAATGCATGAGAATGAAAGCTAGCTAATTGCCTTTTTCTCTTGGAAGAGAGGGGTATTTATAGGATTTGGGAAGGGCTTGGGTTAGGAGGAGAGTTAGTGTTTTGGGTTTGGTTAGGGGTTGAGTCAAAGGGGATAAGGATTGACTTTCAAAGGTTGATTGGGTTTAGGCTAAAAAGTGTAGGAATCACTTTTTAAGTGAGATTAGGAAATTCTAGAAAAGTCTAGGGGTTTAGGGATTTCTAGAAGATTTCTAGATTTTAGGCTTTTAAATAAATATTAAATTTATTTAAGGAATGTGACAATATTTATTAATGAATAATTAATAAATAGGGATTAAATATTTAAATTAGATTTAAATATTTTGGGGATGGGATATCTTAATTAAATGTGTTTAATTAAAATAGGAGAAGGGATTAATGACATAAAAAATAAACAAATAATTAATTAATTAATGATGATGTCATTAGGACTTTTAGGAAAATAAAAATACTTTTATTTTCTAAAGGATTTTTAGGTGTCTACATTTTGCCCCTCTTTGATGTGATGCCACAAGTGGCGTGGCATCAAAAACAAGAAAATAAGATCCCCCAAGCTAGAATTTAGAAGAATAAGGGGTTGTGCCCCCTCAAGAAAATAACGCAAAGAGGAAACGTTGTAGAATTTTCTCAAAAAGAAAATAGAAGGGAAGGAAGAAGGGAGGATAAATAACAAAACTTCCAAGAGTGAAGATGGGGGGATGCAATATGATGTGAGATGCAGGATGCAGCTATATGATGGATGCAAGATGCAAGATTTAATCTATATGATGTTGAATGGGGGATTTAGGGAGCTCCATGCATTGGATTTTTTAGAGAGCACAACCTAGTTTGATATAGAAACATTAGAGACATGCCAAGGATACTGGGATCACAAGACCCTGTCACCAACATTACATAGGACTGACGCAAAAAAGACATGCAAGGTTGCCCCAGCATCATGCATGAACAAAAGAGGAAGCATGGTGGAAACGATGCTAGAGAAATGACAAACACATGACTGAATCACAGGCAGAAGAAAAAGATCAAAAGACCTTGCCCTAGATTGCCCTCATTCACAGTGCACCATGATATAAAGGATCATGGAAACTTTGAGGAGAGAAACAATGAGAAGTCATAAAAATATAATCAAGACCCAAAGGACAAAATCCAAGGTCTAAATGATTACTCCAAAAGATACCCTTTTCCAAGGAGAGAGATTGATGGTTGATGGGGGGAGATTAGGTCTAAACATGGAGAAGGATACATCATCATGGACCCAGTTGGATTGTTGAGGTCAGACAATGCAGAAGGATATATCTGTGTGGACCCGTGATGATGGGGAGAATTGTTGTGTTGCTGATTGGCAAATAATGAGTCAAAGAATAACCACTATGATCAAGGATAGTCGAACATTGATGTTGCTGAAGTACAAGGTTGGGTGGGATAAGATATCTGATCAAATGCTACTATAGGACTATGAGGATATGTACAACAAAAGATGATGATATGTACAAAGGACAGGGAGATATGTACAAGGGAGCTCAAAATATTTAGCAAAGATTCAAAGGAATGAATGAAATAACAAGTATCTCACACACCTTTTGCCATAGGTAGGATGATGGAGGATTATTGATTTGATTGATGGTGGGAAGATTTGGTCTGAACGTGAGGAAGGATACATCATCACGGACTTGGTGTGAGTGGTGGAAGATTGCGAAGTGTTAGGAATGAGTTACTACTTCTTGATGTAGGATCAAAGGATAGGACTGGATTGTCAACCTAAGATAGATTGATGATCTTTGGAATGATTGAATTCTTATCAATGTAGGCCAATCTCTCACTCAAGATTATCAGGATAATAATGACAAGTACAAGATTCCCTAGACAATGCATAGTCAAAGGGTAGTGTTGGGATTGATTTGATTTAAGATAAAGATTGAGCAAATCAAAGGATTGACATGAAGTAGATGGTGGGTAACTAGATAAGGATTCCTATGACAAGAGATAGGAAAGATTCTCAAACCTCAAAAGGACCAAGGGATGGTTGCTAAAGCACTTAGCTAGATTGGATCACGATGACACAAGGGTTGACTGACTCAAAGGATGGGACCTAAAGACACATATGTACAAATGAACTTAGGTGGAGACACGACTGATGCTATGGTACAAGACTTGGGATTGGATGTACAAGGGATCTAGGGATGAAGCCGAAGCTACAAAGATATGCAAGATGATGTCCCAGTTAGGCTGGAAAACCAAGATGGATTGATGGTGGATAGGCTTGATGATAGATGATGTGTCTTGAAATGACATGGATTTGGGAAGGATGGATCCCAGTGATGATGATTGGATTGAGATCAAGGCTTGCCATAAGAATAGGAACAAGACAAAGGATTTGGATTAATTGGCTTGATTTTGGATGTTGGATTACTAGAAGATGTGGATAGGATTGGTAGATGTTGGAAGATTGCTAGCAATGGTGGATATGGATGGATGGCATTGGATTGCATGGGGGTAGCCTATAGCTAGATACCAATGACAAGGGATGATACCAGGTGATGGAAAGATGGAGGAAACTGTAAGGAAACTCAGGTGCAAAAATAGCTTCCTACGCTAATCTCTATAGGAGAGTATTGTGCAAATTCTTATAAATCCTTACAATTTCAGATTCGTTAACTACTTTAACAAAGATATTGCAACCACATATCATACATATAGAAAAATAGAGAATGAAAAAATGATATACCCTAGGGAAAACCTTTCAGTAAAAAACCCCAGCACTCCAAAACCTGCACAATGTATTATCTTCAACACAAAGATTACAATACACTTGCAATGCAAGTTCTTTCAAGAAATGAGAGACAAAGCCAACAAGACTTAAACTTCTATTATATCTCTCCCATAGGAGCAGCATCATATATATAGACTCCTCTGGACCCAAAAATAGGCACAACCACCAAGACCCATGCACAAAGCCACATGTACACAGTTGTTACATGCAATCCCAAGAATAGGTGTCCATCCCTAGAATAGACTATGACAGCTTGTCATAGAATCTACCAAAAATAACGGTCACAAGAGAAGTGTAAGAGAATCTGTCATACCAACCTATTTTTGGCATATTCTCTTACACACACCAACCACTTCTTCTTGGGCACCCAAATAGGCCCAAGTCATAAGATGCTCTTACACCTATCATAGCACATTCCTTAAATAGTTCTTACGCATCATAGGAATCCGTCATGATCATTTCAGTCATAATCTCCTTACGCACAAGATGCCAACACATCAAGTGGAGTGACACATCAACATGCCAACTAGACATGTACACTCACACTTAATTACATTATTTGCAAAAAATACATTTACAAAACAAATAATAAGAATAGGAATTATCCAAGGTTGAGACACCTTATTCCTAACATTCTCCCACTTGTCAAACACCTTGTAAGAGCAACATGAACATAACAGGAACTTTAACCATTGTAGGCCAAAAGGCCCATAGACTCCGAACACCATCTGAACTTCTCAGTGCCCACTGGTTTCGTTAATGCATCTGCAACATTCTTCACAGTATCTACCTTCTCCAAATTTACCTTTCCATCTTCCACCATATCTCTCACAAAGTGAAACTGCACATCAATGTGCTTCGTTCTGGCATGGAAATTTGGATTCTTTGCAAGGAAAATAGTGCTCTGACTATCACACCAAATAGTAATCTATTCTGCATCAACACCAACATCAGAACACAATCTTCTAAGCCAAATGGCTTCTTTACAAGCATGAGTAGCAGCCATGTACTCAGCTTCTATAGTGGACAAAGCAATCACAGGTTGTCGCTTACTCATCCAACTGATGGCACCACCAAACATAGTGAACACATAAGCACTGGTGGATCTCCTGCTATCAATATCACCTACCCAATCTGAATCCACAAACCCACGAATACAAACTGAATGCAGAGATCCAGATGAGTTACCATGATAGCATATGGAGTAATCTGATGTACCCCTCAAATATTTGAATACTCGCTTAACTACATCCCAATGTACCCGTCTAGGATTAGCCATAAACCGACTCAGGACTCCCACTTCTTGGGAAATGTCTGGTCTAGTACAGACCATAGCATACATAAGACTGCCAGCTGCACTAGCATAAGGTACTCTACTCATGTCCTCCAGCTCACTAGGAGATTTTGGACAATCATCTACAGATAACTTTGTTCCCACAGAAATAGGAACACATAGTGGTCTACAATCTGCCATGCTGAACCTGTCCAACATAGACTTCACATACTTACTCTGACTCAACCAAAGTTTTCTGTTAGACTTGTCTCTACTGATTTCCATACCCAAGATGTACCTAGCTACCCCAAGATCTTTCATCTCAAAATGTGCTGACAACTGAGATTTAAAATCAGAAATCATACCCTTACCCTTCCCAAATAGCAACATATCATCAACATATAATGCAACAATAAGAAGGCGATCATTTTCAACTCTGAAATAAACACAATGATCTGATTTTGATCTTACAAATCCAATTGACAACACAAAGGCATCAAACTTAAGGTACCACATTCTAGGAGATTGCTTGAAACCATATAGAGATTTCTTTAATCTGCAAACTAAGGATTCTTTACCTTTAACAATGTAGTGCTCAGGCTGTGACATATAAATCTCTTCCTCCAAATCACCATGAAGGAAAGCTGTCTTCACATCCATCTGTTCTATCTCTAAATCATATGATGTAGCAAGAGATAATAGAAATCTAATGGATGTCAACTTTGCAATAGGAGAGAATATTTCACCATAATCTATTCCTTCTACCTGTGAATACCCCTTTGCAACCAATCTAGCTTTATACCTTTCAACACTGCCATCTGCACATAATTTCTTCTTGAACACCCATTTACAGCCAACCGATTTTCTCCCTTTAGGAAAAGGTACAAGGTCCCAAGTTTTTTTTTTCTCCAATGAAGCCATCTCATCATCCATAGCCTCAATCTAGGAACCTGCATCTTCCATGCCCAAAGCCTCTTTCACAGATCTAGGCTCATCAGTGTTAGTAACCAAAGCAAAGGCACAACTGGAATCTAACATAGAATAACCAAACCTTTCTGGTTGCTTTCTTTCTCTCATGGATCTCCTCAAGGGCTGTGGTTGAGGTTGTTCTTCCTCTTCTTCTGAACTATCAGAGCTGCTAGAGCTCTCCTCATCATTAGGCCCAATATGGTCTCTCTGTTCGGTATTCTCAGGGGTAGGAGGCAACTGAACAACATCTTTTTCCTTTTTTTTTTCATCTGGTTGCAGCACAATAGGAGAAGATGTTAGCTCTTTGAAAATAACATTTCTACTATACAACACCTTACTAGTCACGAGATCCCAAAGCTTGTATCCTTTCACACTAGCACTGTATCTGATGAAAATACATTTAACAGCTTTGTTTTCCAACTTAGATCTTTTCTCCTTTGGAACATGTGCATAAGCTTCACAACCAAAAACATGAAGATGTCTAATTGAAGGCTTCTTACCAGACCACACCTCCATGGGTGTCTTATAAACAAGGGCTGATGTAGGAGATCTATTAACCATATAGCAAGTAGTGGCCACAGCTTCAGCCCAAAACCTTTGTTCTAAACTAGCTCCACTAAGCATACTCCTAGCCTTCTCCATTAGTGTCCTGTTCATTCTCTCTGCAACTCCATTTTGCTGTGGGGTATAAGGAGTTGTCTTATGCCTCTCGATACCTTGTTCTTTACAGAACTGTTCAAACTCTGCTGAGCAAAACTCACCACCATTGTCAGTTCTCACACACTTAATCTTCTTACTAGTCTGATTCTCTACAAGAGCTTTAAATTCCTTGAACCGACTAAAGACTTGTGTCTTAATTTTAAGGAAATAAACCCACATCCTTCTACTGTAATCATCTATGAAAGATACAAAAAATATAGACTTGGAGATTGAAGGAACTTTTACAGGACCAAATACATCAGAATGAATAAGATCCAAAACATTAGAAGATTTGTGAGAACTAGAGTAAAATTGAACACAATTTTGTTTACTCGAGATTGCAATCATTTAACCCCTCAATGAGATTTTTATTTTTTAGGGTTCTGAGACCCTTTTCACCAATGTGGCCAAATCTCATATACCACAACATTGTCTTTTCTGCAGGAAGCTTACCTTCCAAAGTATTTGCACTACCATCGAAACCAATAGCCACAAACTTCTTCACTTCTTGTTTAGATGGTGAGGATGAAGAAATATTACATAGAGGAATACATGCATCTAGCTAAAATAAGGTACCTCTCCTAGTACCCCTTGCAAGCACTATCGATCCTCTCATCATCTTGCATCCTTCTTTTGAAAAAACAACTTACACACCTACATCATTCAGCATACTTATAGATAATAGGTTTCGTGCCAAACCTAGAATGTGCATAACTCCATTGATTCCCTTTACTCATCCATCAGGAAATTTGATAGTGACCCTTCCGCGTCCAACTATCTTTAGGTGAGAGTCATCACCCAAGTAGAATTTTCCACCATCGAACTCTTCATATTTTGAGAACCAATTTCGATGAGAGGTCATGTGAAAAGATGCACTTGAGTCAACCAACCACACATCATTAGATGCATGGGCTACCAAAGCTACGATGAATGCATCGCCATCTTCTTGAGATCTTTCTGAAGCTGAATCTGAACGTTTCATCTTCTTCTTCTATTCTTTGCAGTCTTTACGGAAGTGCCCAAATTTATCACAGTTCCAACAGTTTGCCTTTGACTTATTGGAAGCCTTTGACTTCCCACGGGATTTGGATCTACCCTTATTGTCAGACTTAGTGTCATTTTTCTTCCCTCTTTCAGTGGATCTTCCACAAACAGCAAGGGCTTCTTTTTCTGAAATGGAAGCCTTTCTCCGCATCTCCTCTGATAGCAGTGAAGACACCACATCATCCATTTTGAAGGTGACTTAAGTTTCTTTGAGAGCCATCACAAGATGGTCCCATGAATCTGGTAAAGAACACAAAAGTGTGTAGCAACGATCCTCCTCTAACTTGACACCAGCTGATGTCAATTGTGCAGCCAGCAAATTAAATGCATTTAAATGATCCGTTAAGGATCCACCTTCCTCCATTCGCAAAGAGTACAACTTCTTCCTTAGGAACAACTTGTTCACCATAGATTTGGCCTGATACACGGCCGCAAGTCTTTCCCACAAACTATTTGCGGTTTTCTCATCTAGAACATTCAAAAGGACTGCATCGGTTAAATAGAGTCTTATGAGACCCTTAGCTTTACGGTCTTTGATATCCCAATCTGCTTGAGCTATAGTTGCTGGTCTTGTAGCACTTGAAGTTGCTTCCCATAGGTCACGATCTTCCAACATGTCTTCCATCTTGAGTTTCCACATCTCAAAATTAGTGCCATTAAATTTCTCCACCTCCATTCTTCCATATGATGAACTTGCCATCTCAATCTGCAAATAAGATTCAGAATGCTCTACAAAAAACTCCCACTCAAACTTGAGATTAGCTCAAAAAACCCTACCCAACAACTAGGATCAAAAGTTGATCAAGCTCTGATACCACTTGTAAGGAAACTCAGGTGTGGAAACAGCTTCCTACGCTAATCTCTATAGGAGAGTATTGTGAAAATTCTTATAAATCCTTACAGTTTCAGATTTGTTAACTACTTTAACAAAGCTATTGCAACCACATATCATACATATAAAAAATAGAGAATGACACAATGATATACCTTGGGGAAAACCTTTCAGTAAAAAACCCCAGCACTCCAAACCCTGCACAATGTATTATCTTCAACACAAAGATTACAATACACTTGCAATGCAAGTTCTTTCAGGAAATGAGACAAAGCCAACAAGACTTAAACTTCTATTATATCTCTCCCATAGGAGCAGCATCATATATATAGACTCCTTTGGACCCAAAAATAGGCACAACCACCAAGACCCATGCACAAAGCCACATGTACATAGTTGTTACATGCAATCCCAAGAATAGGCATCCATCCCAAGAATAGACTATGATAGCTTGTCATAGAATCTGCCAAAAATAACAGTCACAAGAGAAGTGTAAGAGAATCTATCATACCAACCTATTTTTGGCATATTCTCTTACACACACCAACCACTTCTTCTTGGGTGCCCAAATAGGCCCAAGTCATAAGATGCTCTTACACCTATCATAGCACATTCCTTAAATAGTTCTTACACGTCATAGGAATCTGTCATGACCATTTCAGTCATAATCTCCTTATGCACAAGATGCCGACACATCAAGTGGAGTGACACATCAACATGCCAACTAGACATGTACACTCACACTTAATTACATTATTTGCAAAAAATACATTTACAAAACAAATAATAAGAATAGGAATTATCCAAGGTTGAGACACCTTATTCCTAACAGAAATGATTAGGGATTAATGCTAGAGGGAAATGCTTGGGATTTGGATGGAGGAACTACTGGGATATTTGGATGGAGGAAGATTTTGGATTTGGATGGAAGAACTATTGGGAGATTGGATGGTGGGTTTTCTTGAGGATTGGATAGAGGAATGCTGAAGGATTGGGTTGGAGGAATGCTTTGGGGAGATTTGGATGGAAGAACTACTTAGGATTTGGATAAAGGATTTTTTTTGGGAGATTGGATGGTGGATTTTATTGAGGTTTGGAGGAAGAATTCTTTGGATGGGGGATATGAGAGCTACTTAGGATTTGGATGGGTCTCCAAGGAATTTTTCACCAAGGAACAAGATGCCCCCCGTTTAGGATAGTTCATGTATTTTAGAGGCATTAGGATGGGGTACGCTTAGATGGGAGATATGATAACAAGAGGATGATGAAGGTAGATGGATGGATCAGAAGTATGGATTGGATAAAGGATAAGTGTCTGTTAGATGTGATGGATGCCAAAAAAGGTGCCCAAAAGCATGTATACCTGGTGGTCTCTATTTTTTCATCAACATCCAAAGGAGGATGAAGGAGGTGAGAGACAAATGGATGGAGGAGACACTAGATAAGATGGAAGAAGGGAATGGCCCCCAATTGCAGAAAGGAACTAGGGGGGACCTACGCATGATGCCTGTTTGCCAGGTTTTCATCATGGTACTTGTCCAAGGTTCTTGAATTGCCAAGCTTTCATGATTGGATGAATGTTTTTCTCTTTTCTTTTCTTTTTGATATTTTTCTCTAATTTTTCCAATTTTTATGGATTTTCTGGATTATTGCTGATATTATGTTGATATGTCATTGATATTTTGATTTGTTGGTGACTTTCTACTGACCTTTCACTGATATTCTAATTTGTTGCTGACTTTCTTTGCTGATCTTTTTGATGTTCTAGGATGTTGGTACAACTTTATTAGGATGGAGAGATTATGCAAAAGCACAAATAGGATGGGGTAGATGGGAGAGATGGTGGTAGAAGGTGTTTGGATGGGAGGATGGGAATTGATAATGATAGGGGGATGTTGTCAGGACCAACATTGGCACATATTGCAAGGAAGATGGATGAAGTGGATGGGTTTTGGCAGATAGATGTAGATAGGATAGAGGATTTGTGCTTGGAGATCTTGGATCATTGGGACCCAAAATAGATTGAGGAGATGGAGTAGAGGAATGAGTAGCTAGTGGATTAGCAACTTTGGATGCTATTGTGGATATTTCAGTTAGATGCATTAAATCTTTTTTCTTTGGGATCCACATCATCTTTGCTTCATCTTTGGTGGGCCTTTGTGTCCATGCAATATTTTTTTCTTTTTCTTTGGTGGGCCTTTGTGGCCATTGGGATGCATTGGATTGCTTGATTAGATTTTTCTTTTGTTGAGCATGCCATTTAGACTGGACATGCCAATCTTTAGATTTTTGTGGATATTTCCCTTTATTCATTCTTGATATGGCATCCAAATTGTGGGGAGCATTGGAATGAATATGAGGTAATGTGCAAGATGGAGGAAATATGGATGGGGAAGGAGATTGGTAGATAGGAGATATGGGCATGTGCCTTTGTTGATCCTGACTAGGGATGTTTGGATTTTGGGTGAAAGACTAAGTAGGATAAGATGGGGGATGATATTTTGGGATGTAAGGTCCCAAAATGGATTTGGTATGTGTAGGATATGTGCCGGAAGATTTTGGGACATAGGGACCCAAAATAGATTTGGAGGATGAAGGATGAATGTGATAAGTTGTTTTGGGATGCAATGATGGAGGAGGAGGAATAACATTGTATGCTTTGGAGGGGTGATGGGAAGATGTGATGGTGTTCTTGGATGTGTGCTTGAATTTAGCTTTAGTTGTACCAACATTTCTGAAGGAAGTGCCTTCTTCACATGTGAGACCAATGCCACATGATTTTGGATGTTTCTTATCTTGAACTAGCTCTAGATTTCCTTGTTCATGAGAACCTAGGGCTTTGCATTGATAATTCCATTTCTTGAGCATTTTATCCAAACAAGGATATTTCTGAATTGGGGAATTAGATAAACTCCTAGTATCTAGTGCCATAGTGGAAGATATGAAACTCATTTCTTCTTCTTTGAGTGGTTTGCCATTAACAAATGTAAGTAGTCCAAGAGGATAGAGTTATGGCAGTTGGATAGTTTGGATTGGAGGATCCTCAAGAGGAGAGGATGGGATGATGGGATCTTGACTAGGATTGGAGGAAGGTAATGAATCTTGAGATGGAGGAATTAGGATTGTAGGATCTTGGATTGGAGGATTTGGGATGATAGGATCTTGGACTAGGGGTGATGAAAGCAATAGTATATGCAATAAAGGAACTGAAGGGATTGGATCTTGATTTTCATCTATGGGTGCTTCAACATTATTTTAGACAAGATCTCGACATGATAGGATTGGTGTGGATAGAGTGGTGGGGAATGTATGGATGGACTCTTCAGATGGAGTGGATGGAAGGATTGGAGATTATATGATTGTGATGGTAGGAAGAAGGGTGAAATAATGAGGCTCATTGGATGTGCTTTGGATAATGATAGGAGGAGGAGATGTTGATGGGGATTGGATGGAGTCCATGTATGGGAATGACTTAATGGTGCTAGGAGATGGAAGATGATTAATAAGTGGGCTTTATGGAAGAAGGATAACAGATGGGAGAGGTGGAGGAGGAATGATGGATGTAGGAGATGGATAAGCCTCATCACTGATGGCTTCACATGAAGGTTTGAGATGGCATGACTCTTCAGATTTAGGAGATGGACTTTTTGCTGGCTTCCTTGCGAAACTTCTTAGAGACTTTCATGGTGGAGAAGGATCAAAAAGTGGAGGAGATGGAGAACTAGGATAGTCCTCACATGAAGATGGAAGATGGAGAACCTTCTTGAGGGGATGATGGTGAAAATGAGGAGTTGGAGGATGGTGGGATTAGATAGTTCATATAGGTAGGTTTTGAGGAAGCTTGTGAACTTGATGAACTTTTTGGTGAGATATGGGTGATGGGCTGAGATATCAGATATGAAGCGGATTGAGGGATGCATTCTTTTTGTGAAAGGGGATTTGCAACAATGTAGGTGAGAATGGAAGATGCTAGATTTGAATAAGATATAGTAAATGGTGAATCTAGATAGGATGGGAGATTAGGGTAATGGATTGGAAGACTAGGATTTTGGATTTGAAAATGATTTGGAGGATGAGTGGATGGAGGATTTAGATAAAGGATGGGAAGAATAGGATTTTGGTTTTGAAAGTGATTTGGAGGATGAGTGGATGGAGTTTTTAGATAAGGGAAGTAGCATGAAGTGTTTTTGTGGGAAGATGGTGATTGGGATACAACCATAGACGGAGGTGGAGGTATGAAGGATGTATATGGAGGATATGTAGGTTTAAGATAGGAAGAAGTTATGGATGGATAGGATAATGGATTTCCCTTGCCAAGGACATGAAAGGGATTGCTAGTGGATAAGCGTCAAGGCATGATAGGATAATTTGGAGGAACGATTAGTTTCTAGAAAGTGCTTGGGGTAAGCTTGCTAATATTTTTAAAGTATTTATTGTGATCTACAAGGATTTCATCATCATTAGAACAGGATGGAGTGGGAAAAAAGAAGTGACAACCAAACTCATCATAAAAGATTTGAGACATGCTGACTTTGTAAATGAGTTGGATAGGGATGAAGATGGATTGGAAGACTTAAGGCTTTGGATTAGGTTGACTGACAAGCTCAGACTGGGATTGGATTTTTTTTCTAAAAATCTTGGATGATTGCTGGATTTTGGAGGTTTTGGTCCTAACTTGGCAACATGGATTTGATTGTAGAACTCTTTGTTTTGTGTTCAACTGATGTTGTGTACTGAGTCTAAAACTTTGGAAAACACATCAAGAAGAACTACCTAGGAGATTGGTTAGTATCAAAATATTTTCCCACAACTTGATACCCCAAAAGAGGGATACATATGGTTAGTGTCTTAAGGTGATCTGGGAAACCTCTTGGATCAATCCTTGCACAAAGATTTGGATAACTTTGGGAGTAGATCGGGTAGCTTCTAATTTAACAGGTTTAGAGTTGATCTGTGGAGTCCTCCCAATTGATTTGTACATGTGTGACTCACTTAAGAGCCTAGTTGACCATGCCAAAATAGTAGGGATATTCACCTACCTTGGGTTACCATCAACACACATCACTCGAGCTTGAGGGGATGAAGCGAGAGTTTTCTCAACGCTTTATTTCTATATCCACCATGGAAGTACTAGTTTGAATTCGTTCTCCAAAGAGGAAGTGATTTTCTCTTTGGATAGGCTTCTCTAGAAGTAAGACAAATGAACTTGTCTGAGTTCAAGTGTTTTACATCACTTAGATTTAAGAGGATTTACAGAATTGAAACTCCTAGATGCACATCAAGAAGAGTTATTTTCCCAATTTGATCTTTAAGTGAATTAAATGAATACTTGAAAACACATGTGATTAAGTTTTGATTTTTTCATTTCTTTGAAAGAAAGAAATCTTTGAAAATAGATTTTGCAAATTTTTAGCCTTTCACTCAAGATTTGTTTTTCCTTTGAACCTAATTTTGAGCTTTGAAATGAAAAGAGAATGAAATGCTTTTCTTGCAACTTAGGACATTCAAGATTTTTCTTTTAGACTCAAAGAAACATGACTCTTGATTTGATTTGATTTATTTCCTTTATGCACTTGAGATTTGATTTTTTAGAGCCCAATTTGATTAGAACAAAAAATGAGCTGATAAAATAAACTACTTTGAAATTTATGCCCCCTTGCAAAAGGCATAACTTTTTGCTCGCAACTCGAAAAGATGCGTCGTTTACAATGTTGGAAAGATAATCCAATTATCTAGAGGAAAAATTCAATAGTTCAAGGCAATCATAGCCCCAAAATACTCCAAAGACCTCCCAAAATTCAATCTACTAAAACATTGAAAAAAAATGCAAATTTTTTTTATTAACTTTATGCATTCAAGATTGAATTTCGTAGCAATTTTGATGTTCTTTTTAGCCAAAAGAAGGACATTAGAAGTGTGTTTGTTTTTTTTAGGATCAATTTAAGAATGAATTGAGTTGATTTAGGATTTGATTGATTTTTTAAGCTTTTAGGCATTCAAAAAGTGATTTTGAGGTTAATTTTAAACACCAAAACAAAGTGTGTCGATACTCTTTCTCTTGTTCATTTTTAATCCAAAATGAAATGATTTTTGGCCCCAAATGTGATCCAAGAAATCCTAGATGCGATCTTGGATTCAAACAGAGACCCCAAATGTGATCCAGGAAATGCAGTAGACCCTGGATGAGATCCCTCTTCCCAGATGCGATTATGAATTTAACCTAATGTGACCCAGGAACTGGGTGTGATCTAAAAAATCCCTAGATGTGATCCTTCCTCCTGGATGCAATCTTTCTGGCAGTTTCAAATATGGTAAACGAGATTTTTACACAAAACTTTCATGGTTTTTCATGAAAATGAGATTTCCTCCATCAAAATGCCTCCTCCATGTTCAAACTTCAAACTTTGCAGAAACTCCAAAATCGATGAGATGTTGTCAAAAGACCCATGAAGTGGGTACCACTGGGTGTGCCAGAATGTAGACTATGGTTTAGAATCTATTACTTGTCTTAAAAGGATAAAACACTCAAATGTTAGATAAAAACATGTTCATGAGTTCAAAGAAAAGACATTAAAACAAAACCAAGTCACCTCAAGATCATTTCCAAAACAAGTGCTATAGAGCATTGTTTGATTTTCTTTAATGACAGGGATGTGGGTGTGCTCTCTAAGCATAAGGAGCTTGTTTCTAATGCATTCTAAGGATGATGGATATGATGCATAAATGATAAGAAATCTTGAAAGAAACTAGTTCAATCCATTATTCTAAGCTAAGATGATTTATAAAACATGAAATCTAACAATTATTATAAAAAAGCTAAGACCTAGAATGAATTTAGCATGATAACAATGCATGAGAATGAAAGCTAGCTAATTTCATTTTTCTCTTGGAAGAGAGGGGTATTTATAGGATTTGGAAAGGGCTTTGGTTAGGAGGAGAGTTAGATTTTGAGGTTTGGTTAGGGGTTGAGTCAAAGGGGATAAGGATTGACTTTCAAAGGTTGAATGGGTTTAGGCTAAAAAGTGTAGGGATCACTTTTTAAGTGAGATTAGGAAATTCTAGAAGAGTCTAGGGGTGTAGGGATTTCTAGAATATTTCTAGGTTTTAGGCTTTTAAATAAATATTAAATTTATTTAAGGAATGTGACAATATTTATTAACCAATAATTAATAAATAGGGATTAAATATTTAAATTAGATTTAAATATTTTGGGGATGGGATATCTTAATTAAGTATGTTTAAATAAAATAGGAGAAAGGATTAATGACATAAAAAATAATTAATTAATTAATAAATGATGATGCCATCAAGATTTTTAGGAAAATAAAAATACTTTTATTTTCTAAAGGATTTTTAGGTGTCTACAAGGAGAAATATAGGAAAAAATGTAGGAAAAAGAGGGAAATTAAGAATAAATGAATCCATGTTCTAGGAGATCACTAAAATGGGGTCTATTAGGTCCTTGAGCTTCCAAATTAGTGGGTGCTAACTTCTAGGACCTTATATTTAGCCCCCACTTTAGTGAGAGTATGAACCAAACTCATACTCATGATAAAGCAGATCAAGCACATGAGATGATATTATCCAAGCTAAGGAGACAAGGAAATGTCAAGCCCCCAATAGACTCGAATCCCCATCAAATCCAAAACTAAGACAAGAGATACATCGCTAAACAAAAGGGAAAAAAAGGTATGATTTCCTAGGTCTGATGAGAATGGTTATCTTACTATGAATCACACAAAAAGACATGTTGCAAAAGACAACATTGATAGTCTAGAGATTTGTGTGCCATGGTAGTCAACCCATCAAGGATTCACCCATAGAGATTTGTGTTTCCAAAAGGGGAATCCAACAAAAGGGTGTTCTAAGCATAAGGATTTGTGTGTCATTACAGGATCAAAAATGCAAATGCAGGGATCAGGCCTTAAGGATTTGTGTTTCCATAAGGGATCCAAATTAATAATATCATCAAACATAGTGTGTGTGCACAAAATGTGAGCGGAGTGTATGCCCCCATATTAAAGATATTGCAAATGCCTTAATGGGAGAAATGACTTTAATGGAGTGTACATGTATTCACTAAATATGCTTCCATTATGAAATTCCCCTAGAAAAGGACACATTAAGGGAAATGAGCACATGACAAAAAGAGAGCACAAGAGGGATCTACCAACTCTAGGATCAGTATGATCATATGATAATATATAGAATATTATGTCTAAATGAAATATCATCATTCCCAAAAGGAAGTAGAGCTATAAGGAAATGGAAGAAAGATGTGTAAGAGTTATGAAGAAGATTCTTTTTGGGTTGGCATCATGGAGACCAAAAAAAGAATTAGTGCTACCATTTTACATCATTTCGAGTGGGCTATACAAAAGAAAATTTATATAACATATAAAACACAACATGTAACAACACATAGAAGAAATGAGATACAAATACAAGAATGATTACAAAATGTTTTATTCCTTTATCACCTTATGCCAAAAAAGCAACAAGAGTCATTTAAAGAAATCTAAACAAAATATATAACAAGAAGTTCATCATGGGGGAAAAACATCAAGATAGGAAAACACAAAAAGATATACCATGAAAGAAGAGATAATCAAGTGCATCACCCACCCCCCCCACCCATCTTAGTTTGTACTGTTTAGGGAAGGTGGGAAACTCGCAAGAGGAGCAACATCAAGCACACTATAAGGAACAATAGCCAATTCCAAAAAAGGACCATACTATGAAGATAGATCATTGTGCTTGTTACTAGGAGTGATTGATAATTTTTGAGAAAGAATAGATGCTAAATCATAATTAAGATCAATAGTTTTATAATCATCAGAATTACTTTCATGATTATCATTGTTAGTATCAATAAAGTCATCATCAAGAGTATCTTCTTCATCAATATTAATTGTAATAGAATCTAAGATACGAATAGAATCATCATTTTTATCCATTTGAATTATGTTATTATTCTCTTCCTCCATAGTTTCAAGCATTTTTTGATCAAAGAAAAGTGATATGAGCATGATCTCTATCTTGATGCTTACAAAAATGATCACAAGCATGTTGGTTACATTCAGTCTTGCTAGATATTTGAGATGGAATGGGATCAATCATCATGGGTTCCTTTTCTTCCTTAGGTGGGAGAATAAAAGGTGGATAATTTGATAAACAAGGAATGGGTGGTATAGGAAGAAGACCATGACTAGGACCAACCTTAGGTGTACTAAATTTAGAAATCTTCCTAGCTTCGAAGACTTGGTATGATTAGAAGAGATAATCAAGATTATTTTTTGGTGATTGAGGTATAGAATGCCAAAATAAATCAAGGTCAACACAGTCTCAAGGCCTAGAAGGATGATAAATACTATGGTTAATGGACTTTATTTCACCATCATGAGGGAATTTAATAAATTTATGAATGGGATAGTCTATGGCTTGCATGGAAGAAATCCAATGAAAACCAAGCTTGACTTGAAATTGATCTGAGGTAGGAATGACAATGAAAGTAGTGTCCAAAATCTTACCACAAAGTTCCACAAGAAAAGATATAGAACCATGAGTAGGATAAAGGAAACCACTGAAAGTTTGAATCATGACATCATATTTATCATAGGAATAATTTTGCAAGTGTTTACTAAAAATACACTCTTTAGTTATCACATTCACCATGCATGTGGAATCAACAAGAACACCATGAAAAGGAATACCAACAACCCTAGTAATAATGTAAAGAGGGCCATTGGGCTCTTTAATTGTTTTACTAGGATTAAAGGTGATGCAAGGTTGAGGTTGAGGTTTTTTAGAATTATTAAGAATAACCAAGAGGGGGGGGGGTGAATCAGTTATCCTCAGGTAAAGATGTACCGATTGAAATTTTCAGTACTTCAACAACTCAGGTCTAATCAACAATTCAACTTGGTCTCTATATCATATATCAGAAACATATAAAATGAATTCCATTGTCCAAAAGTAATTAACTTGCATAATATAAAGCTTTCAAAAACATTCACATCAAAATCATTCACACAAGTATAACACCAGGATTTATAGTGGAAACCCAGTTTTGGAAAAACCATTTTGTAACATGCTATTAATTTTCACTCTTCTAAAGTGAGCTCTATGAGAAGCCAACCCAGTTAAAGGTTTACAAACACACTATTAGGTGTGACCCTGTTAAAGGATTTAAAACACTCTTTCAAAAGTGGCATGCATAGAGGACTTAAGAACATCCCATTAGAATGCCACCTGGATTAAAGGATTTATACAATGACTGTTAGGTCAACCTTGATTAAAGGATTTAGAATGATACAATAGTTAGAAAGTAAAAGTAGTTTCTGATCTGAAAAACATACAACTCACTTTGAAAATATAGATCCACTTTGCACATATGTTGATTTACTGACTGACATTCATTTTCATCTCCATCTCTGATTTTCTCAGGATTTTGTTCAAGAAGTCACCACAACTCTATTTAGCTTCTTCTCAACTTCTCCTTCATCCTTCTTCTTAGGCTTATCAGTCAATAACATCAACCTCTTCCACACATTTTAACCTCAAAATTAGGTTTTCCTTTATACCTCTTTGATCAAATAGATCAATCTTTTGTCACTTAATCTCCTCCATAGATCTTAGGTTTAGGTCAGATCATCAAATCCTTCCATCATTATGTTCTTCATCTTTTCCTTTTAGATACATCTCCAAACTTCTCTTTGGATCCGTAAGAAAATAGTTTACCATGCAATAAATCCTCTATAAAACTCATTAATAATGTCAACATGTTTTACATATCCCAAGAATTCAACTATGTCGACTAGGATCCTTAATTCATTCTCCAAATTTAAATTAATAACACTTGGTCAATATTGTGTTCATCTTCTCGGTCATCACTACAAACTATCTTCCTCAGCAAACAATGTGTTTTCTCAGTTATTTTGTGTTGCTCAGTAATTACTGATGTTCGGTCAACACTAGATTTACTCAGCATATACTAGCACTCAGTCGACATAACATCACTCAACTTAAACTAGATTTCTTCACTTTTTCTTGCTTAAGCCTACCTTTCCAATCTTTCTTCCTATTTAGATAAACAACACATTATCTTATCAATGTGCCAACTAATTAAGTACCCATTGAAGTATCAAATAGCTCAACCTTTCCTTAGGTTCTCTTGTTATCTCCTTTTCCAAATCCTCTTCATCAATCAAAAGATATGGTACTCTACTAGATAGCAACTGTCTTACCAATTAAGTTTTGACATCAATGACAATATAACAATTATTTCAATTGTAGTTTCCAACAATCTCCATATTTGGCATTGATGGAAACACCATATGAATAACACATGATTTACCAAACAATCCAAAAATCTTTGTGCATTAGATTTTTATAATATCCTTAGCTTCATTTTGATTCATAACTTTTTCTTTACCTAATTGCTTGCTCAATTAATCCAAATGAATATTTTTTGTATCTCTCTCTCAGATTTCATTGAATCTTCTCCCTCTATGGTGTATCACAACTCTTCATGTATTTCTCTTAATCTCTCACTCTCTCTATGTTTTCATCTGAATCTCTCCCTCTTTGACAACAATACCAAAGCTTGTATCTATCACTTACATCTTCCACATGTATTTGTCTTCATTTTAGTTCAGTATGTTGTATACTCCTTCTGTCATCTTTCTTATGAATGATTATCATCTCTACTTCACTTCTCACAACTCTAGGCAACTCCTAAAGTGTGACTTTTTTTGCATCAATTTATCATATATTCTATTCAGCACATTTGATGCAGTGCTCCTAGGTGACTAGGCAGCCTCAAATAGGGGAATCTCCCCTAGTTTACCTCTAAGATATTCATAAGCATCCTTAGGTAAAGCTTTTGTGAATATATCTGCTAAGTATTCCTTTTTATTCACATATTCCAATCTCACTTCTTTGTCTTGAACTAGCTCTCTCAAGCAATGATAATTTATAGCAATATCCTTAGTCTTAGTGTGCATCACTGGATTCTTTGATATATTAATAGAATTTGTGTTATCATAGAAAATAAAAACTAGCTTTTCTATTTTCTCCTTTATTCCTTCTAACAATTTCTTGATCCACACTAAATTTCAATTATTTACTACAGTTGCTACATGCTCAGCTTCTATTGTAGATTGGGAAATGCAGTTCTATTTCTTGCTTGTCCAGGAGACTAATCTCTTTCCTAGAAATAATGCTCCACCACTTGTACTTTTTTGTCATCAACATTTCCAGCCCAATCTACATCAGTTTAAACTCTTGGCTCAAATTTTTTCATTCTTCTTGTAATATAATCCATAATCCTCAATTCCTTTCAGATATCTCAAGATTCTTTTTACTGCCATCATATGATTCTCCTTAGGATTGGCAGAAAATCTTTCTTGTTTCTTGTGACCTCTCCATGTTCATTTATCTTATTTCTGAATACCCATTTTGTTCCAATAACATTCTTATCTTCTGGTCTCAACACCTGAGTCCAAGTATCATTCTTTTCTATTTTCTCTATTTCTTCATTCATGGCTTGTATCCAATCATCATTTTCTAAAGCATCTTTTACAGTTTTAGGCTCAAAATCACATAGTAAGCATGTATGATCTTTCAACTTACTTCTTGTCATGAATCTAGATTCTTTATCTCCAATGATTTGTTTAGGCTTATGATGTCTTCTTGCATACTTAGCTAATGTAGGTTCAAATTTATTTTCTCCTTGTTTTGGATCTTCAAATTCATCTTGCAAATTATCTGTTTCTTCTTCTTATTTCTCGGTAGCATCATCCTGATGCTTGGCATTACCTTCCTGATGCTCGGCATTACCTTCTTGATTCTTAGTAGCATCCTCCTAATGCTTGATAGTACTCTCCTAATACTTGATAACATTCTCCTGATGCTCGACATTACCTATTCATGACTCTACATTTGGTTCAGGTGTATTACTTGCCTCTCCTTCCATGTACACAAAAGATCTGTAATCTTTAGGTTCTTTCTTTCACTCAACTTCATTTCTTTCTACATATTCAACAACTCTAACACTTTCACTTTCCACAATTTTATTAGTGTTATAATTCAAAAACTTATATGATTTTCTCTTAGTGGAATATCCTAGGAATATGCTTTCATCACTTTTTGTATCAAATTCTCCATTCCTATTGTCTTTCAATATATAGCATTTACTCCCAAAGACTCTAAAATAATTCACATTAGGTGCATAACCATGCCATAACTCAAAAGGTGTAGTATTTGTACCTTTCTTGATTTGTACTCGAATCAAGGTATAAACAGATGTACTTATAACTTCTCTCCAAAACTTTTGTGCAACATTCTTCTCAATCATCAGTGTTCTAGCACAATCCATAATTGACATGTTTCTTCTCTCTATGATGCCATTCTGTGGAGGTGTCCTTGGTGCAGACATATGTCTCTTTATTCCTCTATCATTGCTGAATAGATCCAACTCATTTGCTATAAACTCTCCACCTCGGTAAGATCTCAAACATTTCAAGCTTCTACCTATCTCTTTTTCAACTTTTGCCAAATACCACTTAAACAACTGAAATGCATTAGATTTCTCTTTCAAAAACATTACAGTCATCATTCTAGTGTAGTCATAAAAAAATAGAATAAAATACCTATCACCATAATAACTTTATACACCCATAGGTCCACAAAGGTCAATATGAACCAATTCGAAAATATTTTTAGAAGTATATGTCTTTCTCGTAAAACTAGACTTTGTCATTTTTCCTAGTTGACACTATTTACACATCACATTATTAGGTTTCTTCAATCTCGAAAAACCTCTAACTTTATTCTTTTTACTAATAGTTACCAAATTTTCAAAATTCACATGACACAACCTCTTATACCATAACCATACATCATCAAATTATGAAAACAAACATGTTTCTTTAGATAGGTCTAGATAGAACAAATTGTTAATATGATTTAGAACAATAGAGAGGGGGGGTGAATCAGTTGTTCTCAAGTCCTGATGTATAAAAAAAACTTAAGACTTTTCCTTAAATCAGATCCAATAACCAAAACAAACTCGGTCACCACTGATTCAAATAATAGAAACACATGACAATGCAGTCCACTACCCAGCTATAACTTAACTTGTAAAACATAGAAATGTTCAAACCAAAACATTCACACAAGTATTAACACCAGGATTTATAGTGGAAACCCAATGTGGGAAAAACCACTTTGTAACATGCTACTATTATTTTCACTCTTCTAAAGTGAGCTCGGTTAAAAGCCAACCCTGTCAAAGGTTACAATACACACTGTTAGGTGTGACCCGGTTAAAAGATTTCAATCACCTTGTTAAAAGTGAGCCTAGTCATAGGACTTACATACACTCCATTAGAATGCAACCTTGTTCAAAGGATTTAACATATGACTGTCAGGTCAACCTCTATTAAAAGGATTTTGACTGTTACAATGGTTAGAAACTAGCATCAATATTTATCTGAAAAATATACAACTCACTTTGCAAATATTAGATCTGATTCCGTACACTAATGCTGGTTTATTGACTTTGAAACTTTTCCATCTCCATCTCTAATCTGCTCAAAAAATTTCTTCAAGCAACCACCACAATTCTCCTTCAGCCTTTTTTGCTTATACAATCAATAAAACTTTTTGATCTTCCAACATTCTCTATTCACCATGTGCTTGCATATCCAAATGCTCAAGTTCCCTTTATACTTTCCTCAATTAGGTTAACTCATCTTATGCCGCTCAATCTCATTCGTAGATCTTAGGGTTAGGTCAAATTCATTTAATCTACCCGCTTCATGTTCTTCGACTCCTTTTCTAGAATCATCTCAAATCTCTTAAAGATTTACAATAAAATGTTTTACAATGCATTTAATGCTTTCAAACAATTAATAAATAAAATCAACACATTTTACATAATCCAAGAATTCAACAATGTTGGCTCCAAAACTAAATTCTCTTCAAATATAAAAAAGATGATGCTTGGTTAATACTGTGATCAACTACTCGGTCTTCATGTAGAAATCTCAGTCATTACTAAAAAATGTTTCCTCAACTTATATTGTCTTCCTTGGAAATTAATTATTGTTCGGTCGACACTAGAATTTTCCTCAGCATACACTGACTCGGTCGACACTAACATTACTCAGCTTAAACATGATATTTCCATTTTTGCTTGGTCAAGCCTACCATTTTAGTCTTCAGTCTTACTAAGATAAACAATACACTATCTCATCAATGTACAACATAGTCAAGTACACTTTGTAATATCAAGATAACTCAACCTTTCCCTAGGTGTTATTGTTACCAACCTTGCCTATCCCCTTAGCAATACTCAAATAGATATAGTACTTTCCTAAGTAGCAACAGTCTTACCAATTAAGGTTTGACATCAACAACAAAACAACAATTGTTTCAATTGCAGTTTCCAACACAAATTACCTCTTGTCTATTCTCTACTTCCAATTAGTTCACCAATAGCATCAAATATTTTAGCCTTTTTGTGATGAAATTACACTCGTTAACGAGTACTGTTCAATTGTGCAACACTCAACAAATTATAGTTAAGACCTTCAACCCAATAAGCATTTTCACATGTGATCTTATCAGTCAATCTAATTTATCATTTTCCTCTCATAGGACATGGTGCATCATTACCAAACTTAACACTTCTACCTTTGTAATGATTTAGGGTCTCAAACTTAATTTTATAACCAATCATGTGATGTGAGAAGCCACTATCAATAATCCATTTATCAACTTTACTCACATAAGAAATAAGTGCATTTTTCTCATCTTCATGAGAATCATCTTTCATAGAAACACAAACAACTTCTATATCATATTCATCAGATTCACTAGTTTCACTGCCAGTTTCCTCTTCAACAATATAGCATGATTTCTTACCTTTTTCTTTGTATTCTTTGTACCTTCGATGTTCTTTATCATTTATCTTCTCTTTGTACTTGCTTTCCCTTCTCTCATCCTTGTCAGTCTTGTCAGAGCATTTTGCTACAATATGGCCAACTTTATTACATGAAACCAGCTTATAGGAAGTATACCTTTATATTTCCCTTTTCCTCTTTTTAGCCTTCTAGCCATAAGTTCCTCAAGATCATCAAGTTCTTCATAAGAGGTGGCACTATCACTGTCACTGTCACTATTACTGTCACTATCACTATCACTTTTCACACATTTTTCTTTTTCCTTCTTAGACTTATGCAAAACTATTTGTGACTTGAATGCAGATTCAACATTAGGAACACTGTGGTTATCATAATTAGATAGCTCAAAAGAAATAAGCTTACCAACAAGACTTTCCAGTGTTAGAACATTACTAGGGTTACATCTTGATTCTTGTATTGCAGAACATTACTAGGGTTACATCTTGATTCTTGTATTGCAAAAATTTTGATAGCATAGATATGAAGAAAAGTTATTAATACTTTTCCAATAACAGTTTCATCAGCAATGTTTCCATTAGCTTCTCTGATTGCATTCACTACCTCCTTAATTCTACCACAATACTGAGAAATATTTTCACCTTCTTGCATTTTCATTTCATCAAACTTACCTCTCAAACTTTTAGATTTTGCTCTCGGTACATTTGTATCTCCACCATAGATAGTTGTAAGACTCTCCCACATTTTCTTTTGCTATAACACAATCCTTGATATCTTCAAATGTAGGATAGCTTAGGGAAGATGCAATCTCCAAAATTGCTTGATTGTGTTCTTGTTTTGTTTTCATCTCCTCAGTAGTCAAAGGTGCAACAAGTATAACATAGTCATGTTCCACATAGTATTTTGTTGAATCACCAATACCAACTAGATGCAATTTCATCAAACTTTTTCATGTAGGGAAGTTCTCTTTGTTCAACTTAGGTACCTTTTTTTGTACATTCTGATCATTTTCTTCAAGTACCTTTAAAATTTTCTCTGTAAGCACCAATATATTTGATACCAATTATTAGAATGATTTAGAATAACTAAGAGGGGGGGTGAATCATTTATCCTTAGGTCTAGATGTACCAATTGACCTTTTCAGTACTTCAACAACTTAGATCTAATCAACAATTCAACTCGGTCTCTATAGTATATATCAGAAACATATAACATGCAGTCCACTATCCAAAATTAATTAACTTGAAGAATATAAATCTTTCAACAATATTCACATCAAAATCATTCACACAAGTATAACACCAGGATTTATAGTGGAAATCCTATTTGGGAAAAATCACTTTGTAACATGCTACTAATTTTCACTCTTCTGAAGTGAGCTCTGTAAGAAGCCAACCCAGTTAAAGGTTTACAAACACAATGTTAGGTGTGACCCTACTAAAGGATTTAAAATAGTCTTTCAAAAGTGGCATGCATAGAGGACTTAAGAACATCCCATTAGAATGTCACATTGATTAAAGGATTTATACAATCACTGTTAGGTCAACCTTGATTATAGGATTTAGAATGATACAATGGTTAGAAAGTAACAGTGGTTTTTGATATGAAAAACATACAAATCACTTTGCAAATATAGATCCACTTCACACATATGCTGATTGACTGACTGACATTCATTTTCATATCCATCTTTGATCTTCTTGGAATTCGCTTCAAGTAATCACCACAATTATATTTACCTTCTTCTCAGCTTCTCCTTTAGCCTTCTTCTTAGACTTATCAGTCAATAACATCAACCTCTTTCACACACTTTATCCTCACAATTAGGTTTTCCTTTATGCCTCTTTGATTAGATAGATCAATCTTTTGCTGCTTAATCTCCTCCGTAGATCTTAGGTTTAGGTTAGATTCATTGAATCCTTCCATTATTATGTTCTTCATCTTTTCCTCTTAGATACATCTCCAAACTTCTCTTTGAATCCATAAGAAAATGGTTTACAATGCATTAAATGCTCCATACAATTCATTAATAATGTCAACACATTTTACATATCCAAAGAATTCAACTATGTCGGTTGGGATCCTCAATTCATTCTCCAAATGTAAATTACTAACACTCAGGCAATACTATGTTTATCTTCTTGGTCAGCATTATGTATCTCGGTCATCACTACAAACTATCCTCCTTGACAAACACTATCTTTTCTCGGTAATTTCCTGTCACTTGACAATTATAGATGTTCGGTCAACACTAGATTTGTTTTTCATATACTAGCGCTTGGTCAACACTAACATCACTTAGCTTAAACTAAATTTCTTCACTTTTTCTTGGTTAAGCCTACCTTTCCAGTCTTTCTTCTTACTTAGATAAACAACACATTATCTTATCAAAGTACCAACTAATTAAGTACCCATTGAAATATCAAATAACTCAACCTTTCCTTAAGTTCTCTTGTTATCTCCTTTTCTAAATCCTTTCCATCAATCAAAAGATATGGTGCTCTCCTTGATAGAAAATGTCTTACTAGTTAAGGATTGACATCAATGACAATATAAAAATTGTTTCAATTGTAGTTTCCAATAGAGGTTGAGGTTAAGATAAAGGTTTAGTTTGGATATGTTCAACATGGTTAAAAACATGGGTAGCTTCTTCAACTTTATCATCATAAATAATGTCTATAGAAGAAGAAGAAGAAGAAGAAGAAGAAGAAGGGGGAGGTTACACAATAGTATTGATTGAATGAGATCGAAAAGGGTTAGTGTATATTTGAAAATTTTGATTAGGAAGTGAAACTAATTTTTTTCCATGATTAATATCAGTATCAATAGATATAGCATTGGAATCAATATGATCTTAGATAACATTCTTCATAGAATATCATTTTTTAGTATCATGACCAGGTTCATGATGGTATTAGAAAAAGGATTTGGAATCAAAGGATCGAGGAAGAGGTTTGTTTGGATCAATTTGTTTAACATGAGGAAGCTTAATAATATTATCATTTATTAACTTCATCATCACATTATGCAAAGATTCAGACATTGGAGTAAAATCATGAGAAGGTCTAAAAATAGAGGAAAGAGGAGCCACACCTTTGGATGTTGCTACTGTGTGTGTGAATTTTGTACCTAGTTATAGACACAACACTTTAGTAAAATATTAGAGGTTAGCAAAAACTGAAATCTACAAGTAATTGAAACTATGCTAACCAGGCAATTTACTACCTTCTAGTAGGTGTGAGTATGATGTTCTTAGATTGAAATTGAGATCAGTGACAATGCAACACCTAAATGAAGGATTTAAAATGATGAAAACAATGAAATATGAATGCAAATTAATCTATTTTTTTAGATTTTTGATGCAATAGGATGAAAAACTGTATGAATCTAAGCTATAATGTATGAAATTGAGTTTGAATGCAGATTTAATCTAAGAAATGCTATGAATGCATATAAAAATCTATGATATGAAACTATGAATGCTCAAAACAATAAATGAAAATCTCACAATAGCCTTGATTCGCAAAAGATTGATTCTTCAGTCACAAATTCGCTAGAGTGAGGATGCAATTTCGAGGTCTTGATTGCCAGATAAAAATTGTGTGGACCTTTGTGAAGAGCTGAGCCTTGATTTTATAGAAATCCAGGGCTTGAGGATGCATTGAGAAAAGTCATAAATAACTCTTGATAAACTCAGGTTGATTTTTGAGTTAACAAGAAATTAAGAATATTTAATTCATAAAATCATGCAAAAGCAATTTTTATCTCAAAATAGAGCTTTAGTTCTCTTTTTCAACTCATCATTAGATGTTGAGTTTTAGAAAGTTTATTGAAATTAGCAATTATTTTAAAGTTGACTGCTTTTGTGATTGTGCATGATTTAATATGAATTAATTTAATAAATAAAGTGATTTATTTTCCACTTAACTGATTTTAAAATTAAAATAATTGATTTATGGGATTTAAATAATGTGTAGATGTGCCTTAGGTTAGGACTTTGATGTCAATTTCATTCGATTTGAAGATGTAGGAGGTTAAGGAACCTATAGCCCATTTTTAGGGTATTACATTTTGTCCCTCTTTGAATCACTGTGCAAAGCGTAGTGGTTCAAAGAATAGTCTATGTTTGATAAAGATGTTGAGATTGATTTGAAAGATGAATCGATTCTGAGATAGAAGCTGATTGAAAGATTGGAAAAAGATGTCGACCCAAGTCTAGGATGACTAGGAATCAAGATGATGCTAGCTATATCAACAATGAACTGATGATTACGAAAAAGTGCCAAAAACACTTGATTCTGAACCTTATGATTGCGAAGAAGTGAGTTATCGATTCTAGACCTAAATGTCCTTGTATGAATCATATTGGTATCACATCCTGAACCCATTAGTTATGAAGAAACAAGGAAATAACACTAATGAACCGATGGTTCTGAAAAGCTAATATAGTTTACAAGATAGATTTAGGATACCAAATTGATATGGATCTCGATGAATCTAATATGCCCCAAGTGATGATAGATTTGCCCCAAGCGATGAGGACATTTGATGAGTTAGCAACTAGATGTGGTTGCTGTCTTGATTACTGAGGAAAGATTGATTACAGATTTAGATTTACAGACTTGAATGATGTTCAATACCATGCCCCCTTCGGGATTAAAATTGAAATCTGACAAGAAAAGTCAATGTTATAGTTTAGAAGCATGTTAATTGAATTGAGAAGTGGTTATACATGTTCGAGAACATGTTCTGCATCGTTTAGAGGTCCTTGAGACCAAGTTTGACTAGGTTAAACCATGAGTTGACTATAGTTGATCAATTTGAAATTTTGATAGTTTGATGTAAGACAATCAGTTAAGTTGAATTCTAGATTTCTATGATGATTGAAGGTTGATGATGCAAGCAGTTGACAACATAAACGATCTTAGATTTTGATTTTGATCCCGAAAATGGATTTTACTTGTTCTTTCATTGGAGGAGACTTCATACAATGCTTAGTCCTTGTGTCATGTTTAGCATTTTTGGTTTTAAAGAATTGTTTAAGTGTTCAAGAAATTTGTGAGATCATGCAAAGTGTAAAATGAAGTGCAGAATGAAATGCAAACCTAGGACCTAGGCCCTAGTCACTGATCATGTGTCGATTTGTTGTCATCATTGAACTTTTAGGTAACCAAATAAATCAATATAATGCCCACTAGTTATGAAACCATAGACATATGAATATTGATTTGTATGCACAGGAATCAATACAGCACCCACTGGTTAGGCAACCATGGACATATGAATATTGATTTTATTTTTGGAATGTTAGATTAGATATAAGCACCAAGGCACAAACACTAGGATGACCTAAATATCATGTCCATTTTGATATAGCAATTTATATAAGCATCAAAACATAGATGTCATGATGACTTGAATATGCCTTGCGTGCAAACACATCAAACAGTCAAGAGATTATTCTAAATCTAATGTGAATTACCCGTAGTGACCCTTTATCATTCACGTCCTTAGGTAAGATCATGTTTCACAGTAGGAGAAAGAACTCACTCAAAAAGACAATAGTTAGATCAAACTTCTTTGAATTTTCTAGGTATCAATGGTCGAGGTATGCATGGCCATCCAATTCAAGATAGAAGCTCTTACAGATGGACGCCATTTCAATCCAAAATTTCCAAAGTTGTTAGATTTTCACATACAAGTAGAAAACAATTAAAAGATTATGCCCCCATTCATCACTCTCTAAATCCTGTAAAGGACATCATTGAAGAGCTCAAAGGACACAATATGCAAAAATCTCAATGTGAATCAATAAGCATACAAGGAGATAAAAGCATGTAAAAGTATAGATTGTTTTCATTTTGATGTTTGATTGCATTGTTGTAGATGCAAAATCCTTTCTGGAGAGGAGATAGATAGACTAACTCAAATGAAGCTTCAAAGGACTCTGACTAGATATGATACATCTAAGATACATTGGAGGTCATAGGATATGACTTTGATTGCCCCCAAGTTTGAACATTGATAGGATACAGACGCTTGAGCTGATTGGTGTACATACCGACTTTATTGAAACAAGGATATATACAGACTAAAGCAGACTGAAAGCTAGGAAAGACCAAGATTGCACTGATAGATGGAGCATTTTGAAATAAGTGGCACCCATTCACCGAGTTTTCACCATCTTGGTAGAGATTCTATTTTTTCTACTAAGGCGCTTGTTTCCAGGTTTTCACCAAGGCACTTTTTCTTTTTCCCATTTTTTTTTGTATTTTTCATTTTTCCAATTTTTTTTTACTTTTGATATTTTTAACTTTTTTTGTGAATCATCAAGGTGCCTATTGCTAGGTTTTCACCAAGATGTTCATTTTTTCAGGACTTTTTCAGATTTTTAAGATTTTTTCAGGACATTTTACCATAGATCGAATGCCTTACGCATAGAATTTCTTCAAATGGAGAACTTTGATTGGTTCTCAGAGCTGTTCTCATTTATTCATTGAGAGTTGATAGGCACTAGAGCCAAAAGTAGTAGTGATTACAAAGGAACCCAGCCAATTGGGTTCAAACTTCCCCTTGCATTCTCGATGTGATTGATTTTTAGGATTCTCTCTCAAGACTAGTTCACCAACCTAAAATTCTTTATGTCTAACTTTCTTGTTGTAACCCTTAGACATTCTCTTCTGATATACTCTGAGATGATCATATGCTTCTTATTTGTGCTCATCTAGTAGTTCAAGTTCTTGCAACCTAGACACTCTGTAGTCATCATCAGTTACTAGACCATGCATTCTGATTCTTAGTGATATGATTTCAACATCAATAGGCAGTACCAATTAGTATGTACAAAGGATGCCCCTGGATAGAATGGTCATTGAACTCCCAAGAAAGATCACATCATGTAGTCCCAATGTCTAGCAAGGTGGAGAACAAGAGGTATTAGTAAGCTAGTGGAAGAGATGGAAGACAAGAGAATGAAGGGAAGAAATCCTCAAGGGAAAACTCCTCAAGGGTACCCAAGCTAGGGAAAAATTTTCATGTAAAGCACATTTGGACAAGCAATGAAAGGCCAGCATACGATAAGTCACAAAATCATAATTCCAAAGAAGGAAAGGATGTAGTCCAAAGGAGTAGACATGTTAAAAGGTTTCAAAGCATCGTGTTCTACTCTTTTTTTATTAGATCAAGAACAAAGGGGAAAAGGATAGTGAAAGGATAGAATGAATGGAGGAAAATAAATATGAAGGCTAAACAAGAAGGGAATGAAAGAAAGATCATCATAAGATAGCTCACAAGATAGCCAAATGTTCATGTATAGAAACATTGTCAAGATCAAAGAGAAAAGATGGAATGGATGAAATATGTAGAAGAACTACGCATGATGCTTGATTGCTAGGTTTTTATCATGGTACTTATCCAAGGTGCCACAAGGGAGTGGTTTTCACCATAAGATGAATTTATTTCTCTTTACTTTTAGGGGCCGTTTGGACCATGGCATACAAAATGTCGGATATGGTCAATTCTGGAATATGTTGCAAATCCGGAATACCATATTCTCAAAATGATATCCGGAATATGTGTTCGACCTGTTTGGACCACCTGGAAGATGACTGAGAAGATCTATTTTCCGCATTTGGCTGCGCATTTTGGAATTGGAATATTGACTGGATGAGAATTTATTTTATTAATTTATTTGTAACAATTTGTGATTTTTTCAAATGTTATGATGTTTTTCATATTTTTTGGTATTTTTGAATATTTATTTTATTTTTGCAATAAAATATTATTATAATATTTTATTTATTTTTGAATACTTATTTTATTTGTATGCGATTTTGAATATTTATAATATTTTGAAATAAAATTATGTTTATAAGTTTATAAACATTGTAACATTTTGTATAACTTTTTTATAAAATTTATAGACCCAAAAAAATTTTATTATAATATTTTATTTTATTTTTGAATACTTATTTTATTTTATTTTATTTGTATGTGATTTGAATATTTACAATATTTTGAAATAAAATTATGTTTATGAGTTTATAAAAATTGTAACATTTTGTATAACTTTTTTATAAAATTTATAGACCCAAAATAAAATATAAAATTTGTATACCCAAAATACACAAATAAAATATAAAATTTATAAAATTTGTAAAATTTGTAGACCCAAAATACAAAAATTTATAAACAAGTCATTTATTTTATTATTTATTTTTTACAAAATGTTGCCAACCCAGCTCAATAGGAGCACCGGTAGGAAAGAGCCGGGTGGAGAAAACCTCCAGTCTAGCCCCACAAAATCATGCGCTGATATAAAATTTACATAATTTGAATGAGGCATTCCTCATTTTACATAATTTGAATGAGGCATTCCTCTTTTTACATAATGCAGATATAGTTTTACAACTTGAATGAGGCATTCCTCATTTTACATAATGCAGATACAATGTTATAATTTAGTCTGATGAGTCTTTGACGCTCTATCATGCCCGAACTCTTGTTTTTGTCTGTAGACACTGCACACATAAAACATACAACTACTTTGTGCTTTTGTTAGTACACCAATGAAGTACATTCAGTTGCTAACTTTTGTATGAGTTTTTAAAAAAAATCTTATTAATTATTATTACCTTCTATGACCGCCTTTGATTCTTACCTGAACAAGATGACAACTACATGTAAAAGTACTAATGCAAATTGAAAAGCAATAATAGTACAAATAAGATGTTGATAGTTCCAGATGTATCAAGACCTTGTGATATTCTAATTTGCAAAGGCCTTCCAGAGAGTAATTACCAATTAGAATGCCACCACAGATTTAGTAAATATGTTGTTCCTAATTTCTCAACTGAAAAGGAAGGATGCACGATCCTTTTAGTCATCACTGACCTATACACATGTTCCTACATAGAAACAGGCTTCAATTTTTGCTGAGGGTTTAACAAACTAAAAATTACACTTCCATTGAAAGGAAATGAAAAAATAAATAAAGGTTCGTTGATTAACCCAATCTATCAGATTTCTTTAAAGCTTAAGTTAAACGTTTACCTTAATCTATTGCCACTCAATAGATTAAGGTAAACGTTCATGTTTCTCAGCCCAGGTGTATCAATTATTATAGTGTGTTCTCATTTCTGTATTTATTACCAGTGTTTCGTAGCCCAGGTGTTTCTCTAAAACAAATATGCAAGCAAAATACTACATGGTAGATACAGACAATGCCCGATCAGAGATACATGACAAAATATATGTGCATGTATAAGTAAGACAGATAAAATCTGTATGAAAGTATAACATTTATGAGGCCAATCATGGTATCCAGGCTACTGAACTAGCATCTTCGATCATCCACTTTAGTTATCTATTCTCCTGAATAATCTACGTAAATGGGTGTTCAATCAACTTGGCCATAAGAATCACTACAGCAGCAGTAGGAATGATAACTAGAGGGGTAGTAGCAATAGTAAATCTGTACATTGAAGAATCAAAGATGGTGAAATAGAGTTTTTTGAACAAGATGACAGCTACATGCAAAAGTACTAATGCAAATTGAAAAGCAATAACAGTACAAATAAGATGTTGATAGTTCCAGATGTATCAAGACCTTGTGATATTCTAATTTGCAAAGGCCTTCCAGAGAGTAATTACCAATTAGAACGCCACTACAAATTAACCCAAAGATAATGTAGAGAATACAAATTAATCCATAGCAGAAAACTGGTATCAAAGAGCAACATTTCACAAACATTAGTTTTGATTTTAAATAAAAGACCCAATAAACATCGGTCAACTAAAGTCCAAACTTCAATATCATATAACGGATTCTCTCCCCTTCATCCATTGTCAAGAAAAGTGCAGCTGATTCTGGATCATGCATTAACTTTTTGTATGCTTCAATTATAGTAGAGTCGTGAAGGCCAGGGATTGTTTTAAGTGCTTTATGCAACTCCGCTGCCTCACTTCTCAAACTAGAAGCTTTGTCCACTCTCAGAGGCTGTGCAAGGCCTGTTGTAATGCTTGTAGATAGATCTTTGATCATTTCACAAATCGAATCCAAGGAATTTACCAATGTTCCCCTCCTCCTCTTTGGCCTCCTTGACGATGTTGAAGGGTTATCATTGCCACTTGTAGTAGATTGGTTCGATACAGGTGTATCAACAGATTCATTACCATCATTACCCAAATCAGCAGCAGTCTCAAAATAGGCATTATCCATACCATGATCACTGAAAACATCATCATCAATGAAATCCTCCTCTGTCTCTTGAGCTTTTGCAGCTGCAGTGCCCTCAGCTATGTCATTCCCAACAATAGAGGATAATTCATTGAAGTACTAAACTGGCTGCCTCTTATACATTCGGGCATTTTTAAATTCCTTTCTCTGAATCATGGCATAACAATTCAATTCATTATTGGTCCTTCATTATTTAAAAAGATATATTCAACTTAAAAAGAGATTTGAAGACCATGTTACCTTCAACAACTCCTCCCAAACACTATCCTCAGCATCCATAGATTGGGTGGTCTTGTTCCAAGCTAAGCCACTTGTATTCCTCAATTCTTTCATAAGCCTATACCCTTGTTTCCAAGTTTTCAGCTTGTTCTTGAAGTTTTCCTTCGAAAGGTTCATTTTCATCTCATTATTGAACCTCCTTTCGATGGCTATCCAAGCCTCTTTCTTGAAACCCCCATCGGCTTTCTTTCCAAGCTGCACTTGCTCCTGTAGCAAGTCTAGCAACTTGCGTTCCATCTCTTTTGTCCAGAACACCTTCTTGGAAGAAGAAGTTGCCTGGACAACTTGATCACCATCCATAGACATACCTGATGCACACACAACATGATAATGTACACTCACTATAAGTATAGTCACAAATGAGGACAGTCACTCTAAAGACAACATGATAATGTACACTCACTATAAGGATAGTCACAAATGAGGACAGTCACTCTAAAGGCAACATGATAATGTACACTCACTGTAACTCCTGGTATAAGAAGGGATAGTTTCAAATGGTCTCCTCTATAGTTGTTACTCCTGGTATATTCTTCTCTGTAGATGCTACTGTGTGCTAGGGAACTTCTTAGAACTGTTGGTATATTCTTAGAACTTGTTACACCTAGGAACTTCTTAGGACAGTCACTCTAAAGACAACATGATAATGTACAGTCAATGTAAGGATAGTCACAGTGAGTGTACATTATCATGTTGTCTTTACAGTGACTATCCGCATGTGTGACTGTATTAAATATAGCATGAGAACATTAAATATAGTAGCATTAAACATAACATGACAATATTAAATATAACATGAGAACATTAAATATAGCAGCATTAAACATAACATGACAATATTAAATATAACATGACAACATTAAATATAGTAGCATTAAACATAACATGACAATATTAAATATAGCATGACAACATTAAATATAGTAGCATTAAAAATAACATGACAATATTAAATATAACATGACAACATTAAATATAAAATATAGCAACATTAAACATAACATGAGAATATTAAATACTAATATGACAACATTAAATATAACAACATTGAATATAACATGACAACACTAAATATGGCATAACGGCTTTTATTAATGTATAGTATCAGTTTGTGAAATTTATGAAATCTGACATTAGTTTAAACACTGCCATAATAGTTATTCAATCGACTAAGATCGGGATCTATAGTCTTCCCACATCCTTCTTGCTATTTCATCTCAAAAATTGGCCCAATCATCTCTTTCACGCTGGCTCAACCCATATGTCTCAAGCACTGGTACATCTATCCCATCACGACCATCTTCCTCTTCAATTTCTGCCTCAGATGGAAGGCCATCCTCTATCATAATGAAGTTGTGAAGTATGCAACATGCCAAAACAATATGTGTTTGTGTCTTGATTTGATAAGACGTTGCATGCTTCAATATAGGAAAACGCTGCTTCAAAATCCCAAATGTATGCTCTATTACATTCCTAAGCGAGGAGTGTCGATGATTAAACAACTCTTGTGGGGTGTTTATTGGGTTTGCTCTTGAAAACTCCTTTAGGTGGTAGCGTGTGCACCAATAAGGTGCGAGAAATCCTAGTACGTTTGGATATCCAGCATCGACCAAATAATATTTACCTAAATAAAACAAAATGTCATTGTCATGACGTTGTTTTATTTTTCATATGCTTCAATAATATAATCATATTTTACAAACCTGGGGGAACTACCAATGTATCAGCTCTAGATAGAGCCGAAGCTAGCACGCGGCTATCTACAGCAGACCCTTCCCAACTAGCAAGGATGTATTGAAACTTATAATCAAATGAACACACTCCCATAACATTTTGCGACAAGTTTCCTTTTCTATCGCGATATTTAGCTTGCAGGTTGACATCAACAGTGACTGGTATATGGGATCCATCCATTGCTCCCACACAGTTTTGTAGTCAGATAAATCAATGGTGTAATGAACACGCAATAATAGGATTACAACTCTAAACAAAATTAAACCACTGGGAGATATACCTTGAAGTATGGGTCAAAATGGGTCTTCCCACTAATTTCACAAGGAGTGTTTGGACCAGGGGGTATAAAATAATCTGAATGGAGTGCCAAGATAGCCCTCAAGACCTTGTGGAAGTATCGACTTACCGTCTCTCCAGAGTGCCCAAAGTTATTGGCAATCTTACGATTCCTCAGATTGTGGCCAAGAGTATGGAGGAACATGACTAATTGTTCTTCTAATGTGAGGAATTATGTATCTTTGATGCTTCCTTTTTGCCTTAAAATATTGGCTAGTTTAAAGAAGGATCATCTAGTCATGCGTATTTGGTCATGGCAATTCATCTCATTGGAGTTGACAACATGCTTATAAAAGGGAATTTCATCTCTTGTGCACTTACGCATATTTCGACTACCTTCTTTTATACACTCCCCTATGGCCGTGACAACGGTGGCAAGAACAAGTACAACAATAGGCAGGAATCTTCTCCTCCTCATAATCTCTCCTTCCATTTCATCATCATCATCAATATCATCAATGAGATCCATTGAATTACCTAAAAATACCAACAAAACAATCATGAAACAACATAAGAAAACAACCAACTATAATGCATAATCAGAGAATAGAGTTGCAAGTTCAGTAGACAACATATGTTGACAAGAAAGTACTTTGTGTAATTATACAAAATGAGAAGTTCTCACAGTGACTGCCCCTTGTGTAATTGCCACTTGAACGAGGACAGTCACTGTAAAGACAACATGATAATGTACACTTGCAGTGAGTGTACATTGTCATGTTGACAACATGATAATGTACACTTGCAGTGAGTGTACATTATCATGTTGTCTTTAGAGTGGCTGTCCTCATTTGTTGAAGAAGAAAAAAATTAATGTGGTTGAATAGCAATACATTCAAGTGGCAATTACACAAGGGACAGTCACTGTGAGATGTCCTCATTTGTGACTGTCCTTACAGTGAGTGTACATTATCATGTTGCCTTTAGAGTGACTGTCCTCATTTGTTGAAGAAGAAAAGCATTAATGTGGTTGAATAGCAATACATTCAAGTGGAAATCACACAAGGGATGAGTCACTGTGAGATGTCCTCATGTGTGACTGTCCTTGTCACAAATGAGGACATCTCATAGTGACTGTCCCTTGTGTAATTGCCACTTGAATGAGGACAGTCACTGTAAAAACAACATGATAATGTACACTTGTAGTGAGTGTACATTATCATGTTGTCTTTAGATTGACTGTCCTCATTTGTTGAAGAAGAAAAGCATAAATGTGGTTCAATAGAAATACATTCAAGTGGCAATTACATGAGGGACAGTCACTGTGAGATGTCCTCATTTGTGACTGTCCTTACAGTGACTGTACATTATCATGTTATCTTTAGAGTGACTTTCCTCATTTTTTCTAGTTCAGAAATCCTTAATATATAAAACACAATGAGGTAAGTTGTTTATATGACAATATAAGTTCATTGTTCTACTCTATGACTAAGTACAGACTGAGTAAATGTGTGTACGTGGTTAGTTAACCTTTTCAGTATCAACTGCTACAATCGAGAGTAAGAATCTTATATATGATCCAGTGGTGCTCTAAATCAAAACATTAATGATACTTATACCCATTATAGATATCAAATTACCAACATCTTTCCAAGGAGTCAAATGTTTGTTCTGTGTTTAAAACTTTAAATTTACTGTTAAATAGATGATTATTGTGTATTATAATATCAATGGATGCTGTTTACAACTTTAAGTTGACTATTATAAGGCAACAAATAGATGATTATTGGCTATTATAATATCAATGGATGTGACAATTAAAGAACTGAATAAGTGTAGCAGTTCAAATATTTGATGCTACAGCCAGCCCTATGGCCAAGGAAGACCTCCATGATAAGAAAGAGAAAAAGTATTACCAAAATTAATGCTATTGAGAAATTAGGAAGTTGTGAAAGGGGAAATCAAACAATTTATTCCCTACTACACTTCAGATGATGGGCATAAGGCTTGTTTTGATCTGATGGAAGATATTAAACTGCAAAATGTACTTGAAGAGGAATGTGATTGTGAAGGAAAGACTTTGTATCACTGCAGAGATTACCATGAAAGAATACAAAAATGCTCTGAAAGAAGAAATCCGGGACCTTGAGTTTCATGACATGGGTTGGCAGTATCTGTTTTAAAGCTATGAGTTTCCCTGTGACTGGATCCATCTAGCTATGTGGATGTAGTTATCCAAGCCATGCAGATCCTGGTCAGTCAATTACTAGGCTGATTGTGATGAACATTGAGAATGGCATACATTGGATGGGTATGCGGTATGATATGCCAGTCAGATTTCTTTTATTAAGCACACAAACAAAATTACTGTCACTTAAGTAGAAATTTACAAGTAGGATTTCATTGGCCATATTAAGGACTTCAACTGTCGATCAAATCATTTTTCTTGGTTTCTTTTCTAAGTAATATGCCAATATTATAATAGGTTCTTATTGGTGATTGTAGTTTTAGCCTTGCTGACTCTAGCTTAGACCCCATGTCAAACCACCTCTTTCACATTGTTACTATGTTAATTGGGCAAATGTGCGCAGCCTATGTGTCAGCGAGATGGCCATCATTGATTGCATGTTTGTCCAGTGTCTTTGGTTTATTAGTATGTCTATAACCTAAATATCTAGGGTCTGTGTAGAAACTAAGTGGCCATTCTTTGTGCCTAAATTTCCTTATGTGACACAATCTCTGAGATGTCATTGTTCTTCTGCTCCAGATTGTGCAGCCTTGACCTCAAATTTGATGCAGGCATTTGTTCTTTTTAAAATTATTCAATCACTTCAACCATCTATGCCCTATGTGGAAATACATAACTAACCATTACACTATGTTTGTACTCCTGACATAAAATTAAGGAGGAAATTAAAAAATAGCGTTCTAAATATCACCATTCCCAAGTCCAAAAGGAAAATAACTATGTCCAAACAGAAATGAGGTGAGGTAAAAATTTTAACTATTTACTTATGCTATTTTCAATTACAAGAGACAACCACACATCTTAGTTTTGGCATTCAAACTATGGCTGTATGTGTAAAATACAAGTCAGATTTGTATTTGGGTCCTGCATTCATCGTCTTCTAGGAATTTGGACTTTGAACACTACACCATTGATTATAATTTGTTAGGTCTCCAAAATTGGTGTCTCATATCATGTTTGAAGTCATAGAGAATGATTCATCTACCTTACTGCTTTATGCAAAATTTGGTCTTTTGTGTGTGCTAAGCAGCCTGGTTTCCTGGTTTTCTAACACGATGTGGGATTTGAAATGGGATTTAATTTTTGAAATCAAGCTTGATATGTACAGTTTGTCCTCTTCTCGGAAAGCACCATTCAAGTAGGCACAGAGGCACTAAATTGGAGTGTAAATGGGCTAGAAAGCACCATTCAAGCAGGCACAGAGGCACTAAATTGCAATTTTATGTGATTTTGAAATGAAGCATTGAATTGCTTAGGACAATCACTGGTTCTTAACCTTTGTGTGCGAATGAGATAGTTCCTCTTATTCAAAATCACAGCTACAAGGATATAGAAAATGACAGTAAGAATAGGTTATCTTAACACTCTTGGAGTGTTCAGTGATCAAATAGCTGTGTGTAACTAGCTGTATCACATAAAGAAAATGACTTAAGTCACTGTGATCAGAAAAGAGGAATATGATTGTGATTAGCATTTTCATAAAGAGCTATCAAGACATGTTAGAGCATAATAACAGATTCTATAGTAAGGGACTGAGAAGAGCATGTTATGATCAAGTCAGAGACATATCATCTGAGAAAACAAATCTATCAGCATTTATTAAAATGGTAAATGAATGCAAACATCAAAGTACAGAAGCAATAAGAACAACATGCCATAGGTAGTAGTGCTGATGTTTCAGAAGCATGGTCAATGTGGAGAATGGTACTGTAGAGTACATGAGGACCAAGCTCAAATGTCACAGAATTGAAATAGGTACAACAACAAATTCATAGAAACTGAGGTGTGTGACCATGATATATCAGATACATTACAGTATTCCTATAGATAGCAATCAGCATGAAGGCATATGAGGAAGATATCATAACAGCAGAGATCCTAGTATGCAAAATACAGCTATCCTTCAGAAGTCGAGCATATAGATAATATTAGGTGTATACAATTCTTCATGGCTGGTAATCAGACATTTGCAACGCAAATGAGGGTTTTATTTCTGCCATTTTTTGGAAAACCTCAGAGCTCATAAATCAGTGTTAAAATCCTGGCCATATTACTAAAGCATTGGACCTTGCAATGGAGTACAAAGAAAAGTAAGGAAAAACTCACAAGTTTTGATTTATGAGCTCTGAGGTTTGCAACGCAAATGAGGGTTTTATTTCTGCCATTTTTTGGAAAACCTCAGAGCTCATAAATCAGTGTTAAAATCCTGGCCATATTACTAAAGCATTGGACCTTGCAATGGAGTACAAAGAAAAGTAAGGAAAAACTCACAAGTTTTGTTCCTTTCTGGTGGCGTCACAGAAACCCTCTACTTTCAAGCATTAAAAATGGAGAATGGAATGATTTCTCATGGAGTTCGAGCTGCAGCAGAAAGAAGCATTCCCATGTATGCAGAGGAAAACCACTGAATTTATTGAAAATGCTTGCAAATCCCACTAGAAAAATTGATGGTGCCGCCCAAACCCTATAGCCTTCACAGAAGTGTCACGGACAGAAGAAACGATGCGATGAAAAACACAGAGAAAAGATGACACGAGAGGCAGGAAGAATCACCAAAAAACCTTGCAATGCAATCACGCAGATGGAGGAAATAATGCCGTTGACCCTGCGGACCTGAGAGCTTTCAAAAGCGGATGTCAAAAATGTTACAAACACCCTGCGGACCCGACGACATTCCAAAAGCAGATTTCAAAAATTATATCAACACCCTACAGACTCGATGACCTTTCAAAATTGGCATTCAAAAATGGGCATGCAAGCCGGATATTCCAATTCCACCTTTTCAAGTGGAAGATGGTATGCCCATTTTTTTGGCAAAATTGGCATACCGAAATTCCAATTCCATCTGTGCATGTTGACCACAAACAATGGGTTTCAAATTTTGAATTCACAATTCAGGAATAACGGCCGATATGCCTACGTCCAAACGGGCCCTTAAAGTTCTTTCAATACTAGCTTCAAGATCTTCATCATTAGCATAATAAAATTCCTTAGATCTTATAGGCTTGAAATTATTTCTATATTTCTTAACTCTCTTAGGACATTTAGATGCAAAATGACCATATTCTTGACAAGTCCAACATTTAAAATTTTTCTTACCATCTGGTTCTCTTTTCACAAGCAAGGCAATACCTTCTTCAATCTTCTTGTCTTCTTCATTTCTAGATCTGTTGCCAGCATAATCTCCGCTCACACTGATGCTTCTTGACAAAGTAGGGTGAACACTAAGACCACTAAATGTTGTCTCCATTCTAGGTAAGTCTCCTGATACCCTCAAGTTCATTTCTGCTACTTCCAATTTTCCAAGAAGAGTCTCTCTTGTAAAGTTCATAGAACAAGGTATAACTTGTTCAATCATCTATGTTGTCTGCTTAAATACAGGAGTAAATGTCCTTAGAATTTTCCATATCACTTCATTCTCTATCTTTGATCCTCCACAAGATTTTATCCCTGCAAAAATTTCTGACATTCTACCAATATAGCTTCTAACAGATTCATCTTCCATCATTCTAATATCCTCAAATGCACATATCCAATTATGTAATCTAGCTCTCTTTGCATGTTCATCACCTTCATAAGTATATTGTAAAGCTTTCCAAATTTCATGAGATTTTTTAAAACATTTTACCTAACTGTATTCATTCTCAAGAAGTGCTGTCAAAAGTGCTTCTCTTGCAAGTATGTTACACATGAATAGATCTACCTCATCTTTTGAACTTGATTCAAGATTATCTTCTTCAATGATAGTCCTATCATTCTTTTTAATCAACCAATAACTTGGTCCTAAACATAGTAGATGTGTCTTCATCTTTTCTTTCCAGCTATCAAAATTCACTCCATCAAACTTAGGGCTTTCTTTCTTGAAATTCGCCATGGATCTCCTTAAGCTGTTAAACTTTCCTTTCAAGGACTTGCTGCTCTAATACCAATTGTTAGAAAGAAAAGTCCACCAAGATAACTAAGAGGGAGGGGGGGGGTGAATTAGTTATGTGATAATTATAACTTTTATCAACTTCAACAACATTTAACCATGTAAGCAATATAGTTACCAACCATAGAAAGATATTCATACACAATGACACAATAACATAAGATATGTTGACTAGGGAACCTCTTGATCAAAGAGTAAACCCTAGTGGGAATGATGCCCAAAAAAGATGCACTAATATAAATATTCCTTATGAAAGGATGGCCTCTATTAGGAGTCTTACAAAATACATTCAGTACATATAAATCCCTGTTAGGAGATTTTGAATCCCTGTTAAAAGATTCGAACACTGTTAAGAGTTATGGAAGACAAAAGGACCCACTACCCAAACAACTTCAGGGTAAGATCACTGAACTCACTGTCCAAATAATCTTTACATTATTCAATAGAATAATATGTTACCTCTTCTCTAACTATGCCAAACTACACTCACTACTATACCAGATCTCAATCTCAGATCTCTGTACTTCGCATGTCTTCCTTCACAATTTCGCTCTCATACTTAGCTCTTTTCTTCACTTAATGCTTACCACATCACATCTCAACATTTCTACTACATTAAAACAAGGAAAAACATTCCTTCCTTTATACCACACTCAAATAATTACAAATGAGTTGACACACAATTACAAAATAAAATATTCCACACGCTACACCAAAATTACATAAAACTATTAGCTTCCAAATACAATAAATCTTCACTCGTGTGACTTAGAAGTTTTCACTATGAACCACATCACTAAAAATGTTTCTCAAACTTCCCTTTAACTATGAAAAACTAGATTCCATCTCGATTAGGAGATATCATTCGATTTCCAAAAACCGCTACTTAGGAGCACTGCCTGAATATTGCTTCCACCAAAATGCTCATAAATTTCATGAATAAAATAATTACTATCTGCACTCTTAACCATAGACATATAACATATCTAGGAGTATAACCTCAACATCACATATCTCCAACTGCAATATCCCACTTGCACTAATCAAAACATTGTGTGCTTCTCTGCAAGTCTCCAGAAGATCACTGTGTTGACATCAATGACAATCATAATCATGAATGCAACAACTACTACAGAATGACTGCCAAGAATTCAACATTCATTCCTAATATTCATTCTATCCCACCTCTTTTGTAATCCATCTGCAACTCTATTTCCATTAGCTAAGGACAATCTTTCAAACTCTATAAATACCTGCTCTCTATTTTCTTGTATCGTTCTCTTGTGTCGGGAATCATTAAAACCATAGACAATTTCCAACCAGTTACAGTAAAGTTGTCTAGGTGTTTTTCTCTCAGGACACAATGGTAGTGAAATATTGTGTTCAATTGTTCCATGTAATAGATTTCATTATTGCCCCAAGAAAGTAGTGAGGACAAATGTATGTCTCCCACAAATAACAAGGGATTCCATTTAGTGTTTTATGAGACAACATAATTATGTGGACACAAAGGCTTGAGGGGTATCTATGTCAGCACTTAAATCTTTGATAATTCTCATAAATTTAAACTATAAGAATTGTTCCCTTAGGCACAGAGTATACACCCTAGGTGGTGGTCAGCATTCTATAATCTTAGGAACCAATTTGATAACCGAATCAATCTTATCCTGTAAGAGCTTGATTTCTTGTTTTTTGTGCCCTATTTCCCTTTCTAACTTGTCCCTTTATATTTACCACATTACCTTTTCATACTAATTAAATCTGTTGAAAATAATCCAAAGACAAAGAATGTATCGTTACCTAGTCTCAATTTTCCTGTGGAATCGAGTGTTTTGGTTTTGCCTCATATCCTTATTGTTGAACTGGCACAGATGCTGCTGAAACATCATCTTCTTTCACATTCCCTAGATGGGAAAAAGATACATCAGAAACATCCATCTTCTTTGTTTCTTTTGGTCTTGAGGCTGCAGGTTCCTTTTCCATCATATTATCACCTCCCATGGTTGTATTTTTCTCTTGTGGGTCCATGTCCATAGGTTCCTAAAGAGGAACTTCATGACTTGAGCTAGCCATCATAGGTGAGTCCTTTGTCTTTTTCCTTGTGTTCAAATGGACATTGCACTATATTGGTGTTTTTTTGATACTGCATGGCATTTTTGTGGATTGGTTCATGTTGAGGCAGACGTGGTTGTAGGAGGAATAGGGGCATCACCTGCTTCATAGCTAGACATTTTTCCTTTCCCTTTCTCTTTTTTCATAGCTTCCTAGGGACTATGAGTTTCTACATGAACCTCAATTTCTTCACCCACCAAATTAGGGTTTGGAACTTCCACGTTTATGTCTTCTTGATGAAGAGGTCGGTTTTCCTGAGTTCTTTTTGGAATGGAAGGTTCTTTATTTTTAGGATGGCTTCAACATGGGGATTTTCCTATTCTTCATGATGGTTAGGGTGTGGCTCTATAGGTATAGGTCTATCCCTATTTAATTAAACATGATGGGTGACAAGAAATTCATTCCAAGTCATGGGAGAATTATCATGCAAGGTTTTTTCTACTAGTAATTTTATCAACATGTGATGGGTAATAGTATTTTGTCTACCCTTTCTCACTTCTTTAGAGATAAAATTTAATAGGGAGTATAGGACATTTGGAACATTAATGAGGCATCCATGCCGCAAATGGCATAGAAGTTTAAAATGCACAATATGTAGAAAAGAAAATCTTCCTTCGCAAGTAATACTTACAATATGAACAACCAACTGAGGGTAATCACCTAGAAGAGAGAGTCTTTTAGTACCTTTCTTACTACTTTCCATTGCAATGTTTGTAGGTACGGAGAATTCAGCTCTAGCTATGCAGGCATCATGACCATGGGGAAAAGGTTCACCTATAGCAGGAGGTCCAGAGACTTCTTCTATTTATTCTTTTGAAGCTTCAACTCGTAAACCTTTTACATATGCCACTCCATTACTAAATGTACCAAAAATTCTACTGCAATAGCTTCGTCATGACCATTTAATCTGATAAAATAACTAAGCCAACATACATAATTAAATTCTCAAACACTAGCCTGATCTTGCAACAAGGATGTGTGATTAGCTGGTTCTGATCGAAAAGGCTTCCTACCCATACTTGTTCACTCAAAAAGTTCCTTAAAACCTTAGTTCTTGACTTTGATCTTTTGTTTTCACAATTTCTCCTAGTTTTTGAACTTCCCTCTTTGTATTGATTCAGGGTTTCTTGCAATTTGTTCGGTAAATATAGGAGGTAAAATAACAGAGAATTTGTGAGGAAAATTGATACTAGCTTTGGTTTTTTGGGTTTTTAAAAGGACTTAAGGCCGTAAGCTAAGACTGTTAGATTAATGATCAGACTATTGAAGCTTTTGTGCTAATAATGAAAAATTAATAAAAATCTTAGGAAAATTTACTTCATCTTGTATTAATTGACTTCTATAATACCCCAAAAATGGGCTATAGGCTCATTAACCTCCTACATCTTCATATCAAATGAAATCGACGTTGAAGTCCTAACCTAAGGCACATCTGCACATCATCGAATCCTAATTGATTATTCTTAATTCTACATTAGGGAATATTGCTAAAAATATTCCTAATTTATCATAATTATTCTTAATTTAATAATTATTTGGCGATAAATCCTATTTATCCTAAAGTTTGATTAATTGAATATTCTGAATATTCAATTAATTAGATTTAATACTGCCACTTAATTATTTAATTAAATTTAATTGTATTTATTCCTAAATTATATGATTTAATTTTGACAATAAATCTAAAATCTTATGACTAATTAATTAAATTCCTATTTAATTAATTCATGTCAGTTGTCAATATTTAATAATATAGTTTTTGAATAAAAGTTTGATTTAATAATTAATTAACCCATAAATCAATTGTTTTATTTTTAAAATCAGTTAAGTTGAGAATAAATCACTTTATTTTTAAATTAATTTATGATTAAATCATGCACAATCAGAAAAGCAGTCAACTAGAAATCAACAACCAATTTTAAAATTAAAACTCAACATCTGATGATGAGTTGAAATTTTATCTAAAATTCTATTTTGAGTAAAACTCTACTTTTACATGATTTTTGTGAGTTAATTATCTCTAATTTCCTGATAACTCAAAAATCAAATTGAGTTTATCAAGAGTGATTTATGGCTTTTCTCTGGCATCCTCAAAGCCTTGAATTTCTATAAAAACAAGGCTTAGCTCTTCATAATCTCTCTCTATCAAACTTTTAGGATCAACACTCGAATTTGCATAATTACTCTGGTGAATTGGTGATTGAAGGATTGAGCACTTGCGACAGGTGATTTGTGAGATCTTCCATAGTTGATCATAATCTTTCATAGTTTTTGCATAATTTCATATCATAGATTTAATATTCATCCATAGCATTCTTAGATTAAATCTGCATTCAATTTCATTCATTTAGCCTAGATTCATACAATTTTTCATTCTTATTGCATAGAAAATCCAAAAATATAGCTTAATTTGCATTCATAGTCTTAGTCTTTCATATTTTTCATTTAAATCCTTTGTTTAGGTGTTGCATTGTGACTGATCTCGGTCTAATGTGAGAATATAATACTCACATCTACTAGAAGGCAATAAATCGCTTGGTTAGCATAGTTTTAATTTCATTGCATGATTTCAGTTTTTGCTAACCTCTAATGTTTTACTAAAGTGTTGTGTCTATAGCTAGGTACAAAATTCACACACATCATTTTGGCACCCACTGTGGGGCCCTGAAATAGGTTTCCATTCAATTTCTATCAATTTCTTATCATTTTTTGGTTCAAACTGCAATCTTTTATTTTTTGTTCATACATTTTTCGTACGACTTTTGTCAGAAAGTCATATCAAGAGATACCCACTATTGTATGATAGGTGATCTTATCGAGGCTCATATAAGAAGCCGCACATTTTCATTTTGAAGCTCTATTGTCGTATGAGAAGACACCCATTATTGTACGAGTTTTGAGACTGTCATCTGGGAGGTAACCCAATGTTGTACAAGTTTTGACACTAGAATTTAATTGTCATTTTAGAATTTTTGGTATTTTTCCAAATTTATTTTTTAGATTTGGACTAACAACTAACCCTAACAATTGAAATCTTCTATTTTTTACTAATATTTGCTGAATCTGATTGGAAAAAGTGCAACTAAATTGCTAAAATAGGTAAAAATCTACTAAGCGAATTGCAAGGAATTTAGGTATTCTCCTCAAACTAATAACATTTTGATTTGGATTAAAACAAACCCTTACGTGTCAAGCTTGTGTGACTTTTCTTGCTTTCATATCACAAACTTCATTTTGGGCTATAAAATGAACATAGATTTTCTTTCTACATCTCTGTTACACATAGTAAATAGGCCCTATGAACACTATTTGTGGATGATCTTGAGAGATTGAGCTTCTTTCACTTGTTTAATCATACAAAGCTCCTCTTGATGAAGGATCTCCTTGTAGGTAGGGAAGGTACTGAGAGCATCTCACGTTCTACTAGATTTGTGCATCTTCAAATTTTGATTGATACATTCTCTCTCTGGAGAGGTTGATAGATCATAAGCGGTTCATATCATAGATCTTTGTGAGGTAATCTTGGTCTTAGCATGTCAGATTAATTTGTCTACTTTTTTTTGGTTAAAATTGAAAAGGCTAGAGGACTATGCTCTACTCTCTTTTTGGATAGTATCAGAAACTCAGATCCTTGAATCTAGAACCAGTCTCCATGTGGTATCTTTTGTGAGTCACCTTTAGAGAGGGTTAACCATAGTGGACATTCCCTTAAGTGGATCAACCACATGGATGGAACCTTAAGCGGTAATAGCCATTTTCATCATGGTAGTAGCAACCACTATATAAATGTCCTTATGGAGGAAATCTTCATAGGTGTGGTCTCTTGTTGGGCTGTCAGATCTCCCTAGTAGCTCCTGATTGATTAATTTTTCAGACTATGTCAAAACCCTAGTGCACCTAGATTGGAGTTCACCCTCTTGAGATCACAAAAGTTGCAGATTCAAACCATTACTACAAACCCTAGTGAGGCCAAAATTTCATTTTTCTAGGAATATGTGCATTATTGAAAAACTTTTTGGAACATAGATAATTAGCACTCCTAGGGATTAGCAGATTTAGTCACTTGATTGTTCATGCATAGGGTTGCTTTGTCCCCTGTTCATTATTTTAAAATGTGCTTGGAATCACTTTCTTGTTGTTCTACATGCTTGTTTATCTATTTGGTTACTAAAAATGAACGATCCTAGAATAATCTTCAAACTTGGACAGAAAAATTTGTGAACAAATCTAAAACTAAAAACCAAAAATTTGCAAAATCTGAAGTAAAATTCCTTTCTGGAGTCAAAAGTCATCCCACAAGGTTAGAAAGTCATACGAGTTTTTGTAAATTGTCATTTTAGAACCCTTGTATTGTCATATGATAGCTTGTATAGTGTCATACGAGTTTTGCCACCAGTTAAAAGCAAAAAGTCAAAATCCTATTATCAACTATCGTGCAAGCTTTTCAATTGTTGTACAAGTTTTTCCAATTGTCATTTCAGAGCATACCCACTATCGTACGATCCTACAGAAAGTCATTTGAGAAATTTGGAAAAATTGTCAGAATGTTGTCAAAATTGTCAGAGACTCAATTTTTACAACCTATTTCCAGAATCTGTCGAACAAATCACTGTGTCAAGAATAGAGCAAAAAATACAACAAATTCATTCATTTTCCTCAAGTGAGTTCTTAAGTCTGATTTTGCCTTTTGATTTATTGATTTGAATCTTTTTCATCTTGTGTCAAAACCTTGTCAAAATTATCTTCAAATTCAGTCTTCTTGCTAAAATAGCTATAGGTTGTGAGCTCGTGCCCACCATCTATTGGGTGTCTACCCACACTATTGTGGCACATTATGCTACATTTATGTGTGATCTAATCTTCAATCAATTCAATCTTGACAAGGTTGTGTCATTCGATCTTCTTGAATCAAGTCATTCTTTAGTTTCTTCATCTTGCTTTCTTGCTTCACCCAAGGTCAATGGTGGAAACTAGAGCTTCCTCACATAAGAAATCCAGAGAAGCACTTAGTGCCACAACTTTGTCTACTCACATAGGTCCAACTCTTGAGCAACTCTATAATTCTAGTCTTTATGAAGATGATGGTCTTGGAATTTTTTGATTGAAAGCTGGTTATATACCTCCTCCATCAACTCACAAAGGTCACCAACAAAATCCACCTCAATCTAATCTAGGGAGTCCTAAAACTCCTAGCATGTCTCACAGAGGTACAAATCATGGGTCCCAAGGACATCACTCTCAACACGGTATGGATCAAGAACCCACACCTTCTGAAATTGCCCAATACCAAAATGATGATGACTTTAAGAAAATGATGAGGCATTTCTTGAAGGAAGATAAAGAAACATACTTCTTACAGTTAGCTCAGCAAGAAGCTAAACTTCCTCCTAACTTTAATGTTGAAGATATCATTACACATGAGCAAGAAACTCCACTCATGGCTATGATGAAACAAATTCATGCCATGCAAGTTAAACTTAACAAACTTGAAAAAGAAAAGGAACCTAAAGAGTTCTCCATGGAAGCTCTATGCCCTTTTCCATTTGACAAAGACTTGTACATGCCACCATTTCCTAAAAGAGTGGAGATGCCTAAATATGATAAGTATGATGGAAACTCTGACCCTCAAGATCATGTCAAAGAATTTTGTACTCAATCTATGGAGTTCATGCACAAACCAACTTACGTAATGCATCTTTTCCCCTGATCACTGGGAGGATCATCCATTCATTGGCTCTCTAAAATGCCTCCTACTATCAAAACTTTTGAGGAGTTAATCAAACTATTCTATCAACAATACTCCTACAATATTCAACATCTAGTCACCATGATTGACATCCACAATTTGAAACAATATCCGGGTGAACCATTCCTAACATTTCTTAAGAGATGGAGGAAGAAATTCTCTCTATATGCTAGACCCATTCCAAAAACTAAGAAGTTGGAAATCTTAACCAATAATCTTGTTCTAGAAATCAAATACCCTTTACAAATGCAAAATTGTACATCTTTTGATAAGATGGTAGATAGTGTGATCAAAATTGAGAAAGTACTTGTGAAAAAAGGAGACATCACACTTTAAAAGGACAAGTATGAATCTAGATCTAGTTCTAAAGACAAGAACAAAAACTAGAACAAGAATAAAGGTGTTGTCACAAATGGCATTGTTGATAATATTCATGCCCCATCCAAGGTGCCTACTTTCAATCTCACTATTGGTACCCAAGCCATCAAAGCTTCCAAAGCTAAAACAATAGAGTCTAACAAAGAGTCATGTGATTACAAACCTTGGGCTATAGATCCTAATTGCAAATTCACTCCTCTTGGAGAATCCTTGGAATCTACCATGAAAACCCTATTGGAAAACAAAATCATCTACTTGCCTGAGATAAAAGTCTTTGATCCTAAACCTAAACCAAAATGGTGGAGAGAGAATGATTTCTGTGAATTCCATCACAATAACAGACATAAGACTAATAACTATGTTCGCTTGAAACACATCAGACAAGACAAAATTGATAATGGAGAAATCATGATTGACAATCATAAGAGCAATAATGATCATACAACATTCACTGAACCATTTCCTAAACATGGTAAAGAAGATTCTTCTTCTCAACCTAATATGGGTGCTAAAGTCAATTATGCTTATTCTGGAAATAATGTTGTTATCAATATGGTTGAACCATGTCTATCTAAGCATTGCAATACCATCACAATTGTATGAAGAGATAGAGGAAATCAATCAGCTAATGTAGTTACTCGATCACAAACTCAGGCACACCTAGAAGGACAAATACTAGATTCATCCAATGTCCCTAAGGTGCCTTTCAATCTTTCATCTACTTCTAAACAAAAGGTTACATCTAAACCTTAAAATCCTAAAGACACAAGACCTACATCATACAGTATTGTCCAACACTCCAACATACAAATGGAAAAATCTCCATGTTTGAGTTGCTTCAGATATCTCCAGCTCATAGAGCCATTCTAGACAAAGCTCTTCTTAAATCTAATATTCCTGATAATCTTGATTTAGATAGATTCCAGACTATGATTGGTCATCTTACATCTCCACAGTATATTTCCTTTTCAAAGGAAGATGATAACTCCTTGAGTCATCCCCATAACCATCCATTGCATATTGAAGTCTTGATCCAAAACCGTCATGTCAAAAGTGTGTTGATAGATGGGGGCGCTAGTCTAAACATCTGTTCTTTCAGCTTGATCACACAATTGGGATTTTCAGAAGTGGCTATTAATCCCAGAAAGAAAATAACTATCAAGGCATATGATGAAGAAGAAAGATCCTCCAAGGGAACAATTGTCTTACCTATTAGAGTAGGTCCTGTCATCTGAGATACTATATGTCAAGTTCTTGATCTACCTTTGGCTTACAACATTCTTCTAGGGAGACCCTAGATACATGAGATGAAAGCTATTCCTTCTACATACCATCAATGTTTGAAATTTCCTTATGAAGGAGTAGAGGTGATGATTCCAACTGATCTACATACAACTTGTAATACATTGAAAGAAAGTGCTGATAAACTTGTTCCTAATAATAGAGAATCTTCCACTAAGCAGCTAGATGTTTCTTCAACATCCAAGATGGAAGACATTGCTAAAGAGGTTAAGATCAAAGAAAATGGTATGGGAGAATATACTATAGACCTAGTCTTATCTTTGATGTCTCTCCCTATCTTGCCTAAGTCCTATGGACAAACTCTGAGATAGTCCAAACTAGAGTCTAAAGAACCTCTTGAAGTATATAAAGGAAATTTTGTTGTAGAACAAGTATCTAAACAAGAATTTGAAGAGGATGAAGCTATGATTGCATGGCTCTACAAAGAACCTAAATCTCAAATTGATCAATCATGTGGTTCTAAAACATCGAAGATTCCTTCTAAGTCATATGGTCCAGGGGACAGATTGATTACAAAGATGGGATATACTGGAAAAGGACCTCTAGGACTACAAGGCAAGGGTCTTCTATCACCTCTTGATCACCATGGTTAGACCAATAAGAATACAATAGGTCTAGGATATAAGAAGAATCCTTTCTATCTTAGCAAGAATTCCCCACATGTCATAGAGCAAATCAAGCCAGAGGAAGCTCTCCTTGAGAAAGAAGAAATAAAACAATCTGATAGTGATGATTCTGACATCACTGATGAGCTCATTCCTTATGAGTGTTTTCCTAAAGAAATAAAAGACATCCTTGAAGCTAAAGATGATCCCATAAATAGAATCAATGTAGTAGAAACACAAGAACCTACTATGGAACAAGAGATAGTTGCAACACAAGAACCAACTAATCTTGACGATAATCAAATAGACAAAAGGGAAGATAGGCCCATCACTATAGCTAAGCACTTGGAGCATTCCAGTGATTCTGAGATAGACTCCCATGAGTATGAATTCAAATCAAAATTTGAGGGTAACCGTTCTTGGGGAATCCGTCCTAACTTTACACATGTTCTCAAATTTCCTAGAGATCTAGATGAATCAAATGACTATGAATGGGGAGTCATTCTAGAACTAGATGAACTTATTATAGAGAAACATGTTGATGTTATTCACCAATATGCACCTAAACCCAACATAAGTCTAGAGAAAAATAATGAACTTGATGAGTCTACTCCACCTATGACTGAATTTGACTCCCACAGTGACATTGAGTCTATTCACAAATTGAATGTCTTAAGTTGTAATATCACCTTTGAACTCAAGTGTCAGGTGAGGACAAATGATAAGAGATCTATATCCATAAATACTATCTCCCAATCTTTCACCACTTTGACTATCCAACATCCTAAACTTCTTGACCAAACTTCCATGAATTCAAGCCAAGGTATCTTTACTTTCTTGAATGACTATGCCTTTGCTTGCTACCTAAATGCAATGAACCAAGCATTAGCATGACAAAGTCAGACATCAAGTATCTTAGTCAAAATAATAAGAATAAAAATAAAAAGAAAAGGAGTTCTGAGGGTGAAAACCACTTTGTGGTAGTCTCAGAACCTAAAATAGTAAAGAAAAAAGATGTATTTGAAGGTGAAAACCTCTCAGAGGTGCCCAAGGATGAGATATTTGATGTCCTTCCAAATCATTTAAAGGACAAATCTCCAATTCTTATTGAGCCCACACATTCTATCAACTTTGGAATAGCAGAGGAACCACAATTGATCCATGTAGCACAATCCTTATCAGAATAAGATAAGAAAAAATTTACAACATTCTTAACAGAGAAGAAGATCAACTTTGCATGGAAATATTCAGATATGCTAGGGTTGGATCCCAATCTTATAATGCACCATTTATCGATTGCTCCTAGAGTAAAACCTATTAAACAAAAGTTAAGAAAGATGCATCCTCATGTTGCACTCTTGGTAAAAGTTGAATTAGAGAAGCTCCTAAAAGCTGAATTTATCTGAGTTATTGATTATGCCGAATGGATCTCTAATATTGTACCTATTTCAAAACTAGACAAATCAATAAGAGTGTGCACAGACTTTAGAGATGTGAACAAAGCATGTCCTAAGGATAATTTTACACTACCTAACATTGATATGATAGTGGACATAACTGCGGGTTTTGAGATGTATTCTTTAATGGGTCATTTTTCTCGATACAACCAAATAAAAATTGCTCCAAAGGATCAAGAGAAAACTACTTTTACATGTGCATGGGGTACCTTCTATTGGAATGTCATGCCATTTGGGCTTAAAAATGCTGGCACTACATATCAGAGAGCTATGACATCTATTTTTCATGACATCGTGCATCGAACTATGGAGGATTATGTTGATGATACTTTAGAAAAATCTATGATTATAGATGAACATCTAAATGACTTAAGCAAGATACTAGACAGAATGGAAAAATTTAGTCTCTAACTAAATCGTAAGAAGTGTGCTTTTGGTGTCACTTCTGGAAAGCTCTTAGGATACATAGTTTCAAATAAAGGCATTGAAGTTGATCTAGCTAACGTAACAACTATAATGGAGATGCAACCCCCAAAGAATATTAGTCAAATGAGGACTTTACAAGGAAGAGTGCAGTCTATTAGATGCTTCATATCTTAATTGGTAGACATATCACAGCCTTTTACAAAAACACTACATAAAGGTGTCAATTTTGCATGGAGTGAGGAATGTGAAAAGAATTTTGATCATATCAAGAAATATCTATCAAATCCTCTTGTCTTAATGCCTCCTATTCCATGGAAACCTTTGATATTATATGTCTCCACTATAGATACATCATTGGGGGCATTGCTCACACAACATGATGAGAACAACAAGGAAAGAGCTATATACTATATCAGTAGAACATTGGTGGCATATGAAAAGAATTATTCTATGATTGAAAAGGCTTGTCTCGCTATGATCTTTGCATCACAAAAATTGAAAAATTACATGTTGGCTCATACCATGCATGTAGTAGCTAAGATTGATCCACTAAAGTACCTACTAAGAAAAGCTTCCCTCATAGGTAGATTAGCCAAATGGGTCATGCTCTTAAGTGAATTTGACATTGAATATGTTGAAAACAAATCCATTAAAGGCCAAGTTATTGCTGATCAATTAGTAGATGCACCTTTGTTTGATGACACACCAATGCAAATGGAATTTCTAGATTCCTCTGTCATGAATCTTTCTTCTAGAGAATGACAATTATTCTTTGATGGCTCCTATACACATAATGGATCTGGAGTAGGCATCTTGTTTATCACTCCTCAAGGATACTCCATACCTAAAGCTTTCAGAATCAAATTTCCTTGTACAAATAATATTGCTAAATATGAAACCCTTTTAAATGGTATGAAAATAGCAATTGAGTGGAGAGTAACAAAATTACACATTCATGGAGACTCACAACTTTTTATCCATCAATTCAATGATATGTACCAAACAAAAGATGAGAAGCTCATTCCATACAAAAGAATGGTAGATGATCTAAAGAAGTATTTCATATCTATCACATTTGAGAAAATTTCTAGAATAGAGAATAGAGCTACTGATGTAATGGCAATGCTATCTACTTTATTGTAGTAGCCTGAACATGAACTACACTATGAGTTCTTGCATATGATTCCCCTGAAACCCACATGATTTGCACTATTGTAGGCCATGATTCATCCAGATATAAAAACCTATTCTCCTATCTCAAAGACCAAATCATTCCTGATACCTTTAACCACCATGAAAAGAGATACCTAATCTGTAATGCCTCCTGATATGTCATCATTGGTAAAGATTTGTACAAACAAGGTCTAGATGGTACACTACTTAGATGTTTAGAATGGGAAGAGTCTCAACATGCACTCAAGGAAGTCTGCGAAGGTATATGTGGGTCACACTCTAATGGTTTAACACTAGCTCAAAAACTTATTAGGGTTGGGTACTATTGGCCAGAAATGGAGAAAGAGTCTATCAAGTTTGCTAAGAACTGTCAAAAGTGCCAAGTGCGTGGCAACTTAATTCATGCTCCAGGGAGAGATTTAATTCCCTTTACTACACAATGGCCTTTTCACCAATGGACATTTGATCTTATAGGAGCCATACATCCTCATTATTCTAATGGACATATACCCATATAATCACAGCTACAAATTATTTCACAAAATGGGTAGAAGCAGTCCCTTTGACACAAGCAATATGAAAACAAATATCTATGTTCATCTTGAACTACATCATATGTTGGTATGGTATTCTGCACTCTATAATCATAGATAATGGTGGTCAATTCAAGAATAGAGACTTGGATGGTCTATGTGCCAAATTCAAGATTACACAACATTGGTCATCTATCTACTATCCTCAAGGGAATGGACAAGCAAAGGCTTCCAACAAGAATCTATTAAAAATCTTGCACCGTACAATTAAAAAAATAGGAAGAGACTAGCATCTCATGATCAATCCAGCTCTCTGGGCCTATAGAACAAGTATCAGAATGCCTACTGGGGCTACACCTTTCACTTTAGTTTATGGGTCTAAAGTGGTACTCCCTATTAAGGTTGAAATCCCATCACTAAGAATCAAAATGCATGGTCTAGTAATTGATGTTGACTATAGAGTGTCTAGGTTGCAAGAACTTGAACTACTAGATGCGCTCAGACAAGTGACATATGATCATCTTAGAGTGTATCATAAAAGAATGTCTAGAGGCTAAAACAAGAAAGTCAGACATAGAGAATTTCAGGTTGATGATCTAGTCTTGAGAGAGAATCCTGAAAATCAATCACATAGAGAGCGCAAGGGGAAGTTTGAACCCAACTAGCTGAGACCCTTTTTTATCACTACTACTTTTGGCTTTGGAGCCTATCAACTCTCAATGACTGAAGGAGAACAGCTCTGAGAACTAATCAACATTCTCCATTTGAAGAAATTCTACGCCTAAGGCATTCAGTCTATGGTAAAATGTCCTGAAAAAATCTTAAAAATCTGAAAAGTCCTGAAAAAAATGAACATCTTGGTGAAAACCTTGCAATAGGTGCCTTGATGATTCACAAAAAAAATCAAAAAATATCAAAAGTACAAAAAAATTGAAAAAATGAAAAATACAAAAAAAGGAGAAAAAGGAAAAAGTGCCTTGGCAAAAACCTAGAAACATGCGCCTTGGTAGCAAAAATAGAATCTCTACCAAGATGGTGAAAACCTAACAAATGGGTCCCACTTGTTAAAAAATGCTCCATCTATCAGTGCAATCTTGGTATTTCCTAGCTTTCAGTCCTTCTTTAGTTTGTACATATCTCTTGGTTTGTTCCCGCATTCCTATTTTCAATAAGTCGTTTGGTATACCAATTGGCTCAAGCGTATGTATTCTATCAATGCCTAACACTTGGGGGCAATCAATGTCATATCCTATGGTCTCTAGTATACCTCAGATGAGTCATTTCCAGTCAAAGTCCTTTGAAGCTATATTCGAGTCAGTCAGTCAGTCTCCTCTCTAGAAAAGGATTTTGCATTTACAAACAACGCAATCAAACATCAAAACAAAATAAAAACAATCTGTGCTTCATGCTTTTATCTCCTTGTATGCTTACTAATTCACATTGACATTTTTTCATATTTTGTTCCCATGAGCTCTTTGATGATGTCCTTTAAAGGATTTAGAGAAGTGATGATTGGGGGCAAAATCTTTTCTTTGTTTTCTGCTTGTATGTGAAAATCTAACTTTGGAAATTTTGGATTGAAATGGTCTTTGTCTATAAGAGCCTCCATCTCGAATTGGATGGCCATGAGTACCTCGACCATTGATACCCATAAAATTTTGGGAAGTTTGATCTAACTATTGTCTTTTAGAGTGAATTCTTACTCCTACTATGAAACACGATCTTACCTAAGGATGTGAATGATAAAGCATCACTATGGGTAATTTACATTGGATTTAGAACTAATCTCTTGCATGCTTGATATGTTTGGAACACAAGATGTATTCTAGTCATCATGGCGTTATGTTTTGATGCTTATACAAATTTTAATATCAAAATGGACATGATATTCAGGTCATCCTGACATTTGTGCCTTGGTTCTTATATCTAATTTGACATTCTGAAAATAAAATCAATATTCATATGTCCATGGTTGTTTGGCCAGTGGGTGTTGTATTGATTCTTGAGCATACAAATTGATATTCATATGTCTATGGTTTTATAACTAATGGGCATTGTATTAATTTATCCAGATACCTAAAAAAAAATTCAATGATGACAAATGACTGACACATGATCAGTGACTAGGTCTTAGGTCTTAGGTTTGCATTTCACTTTGCACTTTGCATGTTTGCTTGATCTCACAAATTGCTAATTGGACTAAAATGCTTAAACAATTCTTTCAAAAACATAAAGCTTAACTTTACGTTAAGAGCTGAATCTTACATGAAGGTCCATCCAATGAAATAGCAAGTGGAATCCTTTTTCTGGATCAAAATTGAAATCTGAGATTGTTTATATTGTCAACTACTTTCATAATCAACCTTCAATCATCACAAAAATCTAGTATTCACCTTAACTGACTATCTTACATCAAACTATTAAAATTTCAACTTGGTCAACCATGGTCAACTCATGGTCAAACCTAGTCCAACTTGGTCTTCTAGACCTCTAAAATGATGTAGAACATGTGCTCAGGCGTGTACAACCACTTCTCACATCAATTAACACGCTTGTAAACTACTCAAAGCTGACTTTTCTTGTCAGATTTCAATTTTCATCCCCAAGGGGGCATGGCATTGCACATCAATCAAATCTATAAATCAATATCTTTCTCTCAGTGATCAAGACAACAACCACGTCTAGTTACTAATTCATCAAAAGTCCTTGTTGCTTGGGGCAAATGTTTCATTTCTTGGGGCATATTATATTCATCGAGATCCATATGAATCTGGTATCCTAATCTATCTTGTAAATTGTATCAGCTTTTTGTAACCATTGGTTCATTAGTGTTATTTCCTTGTTTCTTCATAGCTGATGGGTTCAAGATGTGATACCAATATGATTCATACAAGGACATTGAGGTCTGGAATTGGTCACTCACTTATTCGCAATCATAAGGTTCAAGATCAGGCATTTTGGCACTTTTTTTGTAATCACTAGTTCATTGTTGATATAGCTAGCATCATCTCGATTCCTGGTCATTTTGGACCTAGGTCGGTATATCTTTTTCAAATCTTTCAAATTAGTCTCATACATCTTTATCATATATAGACTATCTTTGAACCACTGCGCTCTGCACAGTAATTCAAAGAGGGGCAAAATGTAATACCCCAAAAATGGGCTATAGGTTCATTAACCTCCTACATCTTCAAATCAAATGAAATCAATGTCGAAGTCCTAACCTAAGGCACATCTTCACATCATCGAATCCTAATTGATTATTCTTAATTCTGCATCGGGGAATATTCCTAATTTATCATAATTATTCTTAATTTAATAATTATTTGGTGATAAATCCTATTTATCCTAAAGTTTGATTAATTGAATATTCTAAATATTTAATTACTTAGATTTAATACTACCACTTAATTATTTAATTTAATTTAATTGTATTTATTCCTAAATTATATTATTTAATTTTGACAATAAATCTACAATCTTATGACTAATTGATTAAATTCCTATTTAATTAATTCATGTTAGTTGTTAATATTTAATAATATAGTTTTTGAATAAAAGTTTGATTTACTAATTGATTAACCCATAAATCAATTATTTTAATTTTAAAATCAATTAAGTTGAGAATAAATCACTTTATTTTTAAATTAATTTATAATTAAATTAGGCACAATTAGAAAAGTATTCAACTAGAAATCAACAACCAATTTTAAAATTAAAACTCAACATCTGATGATGAGTTGAAATTTTATCTAAAACTCTATTTTGAGTAAAACTCTTCTTTTACATGGTTTTTGTTACTTAATTATCTCTAATTTCCTGATAACTCAAAAATCAACTTGAGTTTATCAAGAGTGATTTATGGCTTTTCTCTGGCATCCTCAAAGCCCTAGATTTCTATAAAAACAAGGCTTAGCTCTTCATAATCTCTCTCTCTCAAGCTTTCAGGATCAACAATCAAATTTGCATAATCACTCTAGTGAATTGGCGATTGAAGGATTGAGCACTTGCAACAGGTGATTTGTGAGATCTTCCATAGTTGATCATAATCTTTCATAGTTTTTGCATAATTTCATATCATAGATTTCATATTCATCCATAGCATTCTTAGATTAAATCTGCATTCAATTTCATTCATTTAGCCTAGATTCATATAGTTTTTCATTCTTATTGCATAGAAAATCCAAAAATATAGCTTAATTTGCATTCATAGTCTTAGTCTTTCATATTTTCCATTTAAATCCTTCGTTTAGGTGTTGCATTGTCACTAATCTCGGTCTAATTTGAGAATATCAGACTCGCATCTACTAGAAGGAAGTAAATCTCTTGGTTAGCATAGTTTTAATTTCATTGCACGATTTTGGTTTTTGCTAACCTCTAATGTTTTATTGAAGTGTTGTGTCTATAGCTAGGTACAAATTTCACACACATCAACTTCACCCTACAAAAAGGATACAGGTGTCCTCACATGCTTGGTCCAAAAGTACTACATTTCTTGGAAAGAATTTCTAAATTAAATGAAGCTTAAAGAATAATTATGTTTAAATAAGTAAAGAGTATGTGAGAATATATGATTGCGTACCTAATGTGAAATTACCATAAATGCTGATATACAAAAAGAAATAATGACATGTATCGTGAAAAGAGAAGTACAGTGTGGAAGAACATGACAAATGAATGAATGGAAGAGAAAAAGGTGATGGGATGGGTTATTTATTATGATAACGAATATTTTTTTGGGAAATGAAAACTTTATTATGGCTACAATCATGCATAATTAAAGTGATGGTGGAAAATTGTAGCTAGCTGCAGGAGAATGACCCACAGGAAGAGGTCCATATTTTGGTTGAAAGCCTTCAGTTGGAGGAGGTCCATCATGTGTGGAGGGTTTATCGACTTCAAGATCTTGATTAGCTACAGGGGGTTCAGCTGCGGAAGGAGAAATCTCAAACTACCTCAGGAACTCAACCTTTGATTGTGATTTGTGGTACAGATGAAGTCTATGCCTATTTACCAATAACTTGAAATGTACTAGTTTGATGATTGATAACTGAATTGCACCATTAGCATAGACATTTTTGATTTCATAGGGACCCAGCCATTGTGTAGTAAGCTTACCTTGGGTTTCTTGATAATGAGAGTCATATAAGACAGCCCAGTCACTAGGAGAAAATATTTTGGTGAGTATGTGTGAGTCATGCCACCTTTTGCATTGTATCTAGATCAGCCCTGTGTGTTGTAAGGATGCCTTTCTCATTTCATCCAATTGGTTTAGCTACAGTACCCTATCATGTTGTGCTATTGAAAGATCAATGTTTAACTGTAATGGTGTTCTCAATGTTTCATGCTCAAATTCTATTGGCATTAAAACATTTTTTTCGTAAACTACTTCAAAGGGTGTGAAACTGATTGTTGTTTTCCAAGTTGTCCTATATGCCCAAACTGCTTCTTGTAACCTTGTACTCCAGTCTTTTTTAGGTAACTATACTATTTTGGTTAGGATGGCCTCTATTTCTCTATTTGTAACCTTGACTTTCCCATTCACCTGTGGATGATAGGGACTTGATGTCGTGTGGTGAATGTTATATTCATTCATAGGTGTAGTAATCAAAGTTGATGTGAATTGAGTGCCCTGATCAGTAACCAGTTCTCGTGGAACACCATATCTTGTAAAGATTTCTTCATACAAAAAATCAGCAACCTTGTTATCTCTAGCATGTTTCATAACACGTACCTCCACCCATTTAGTTACATAGTCAGTACAAACAAGAATATAGGAATTGCCATTTGAGGATGGAGTAATGCGTCCAACAAAATCTAACCCCCATTTATCAAATGGAGTTACTACCACCTTTGGAAAGAGAGGCATTTCATCAAACTTTGTTGATCATCCTATCCTTTGGCATCGGTCATGTTTCCTTGTATAGTTGACTGCATCTTTATGGAGGGTTGGTCAATAATATCCTATGTTCAGTATCTTCATTGTTGTTCTTTTGGATGCAAAATACCCTCCACAAGGCTCATCATGACATGCATGAAGGATTTCATAGGTTTCATCCTCCCTTACACACCTTCTCAATATTTGATCAAGGCCATTATAGAATAGACATTCAACAATCCATGAGAAATTGAAATTTTTTTCTATGAGAAGTCTCTTTTCCTCTGGTGAAAATAAGGGAGGTACCTTTTGAGAGACCAAGTAATTGGCAATATCTACATACCAAGGAGTTTTGGCTGAAATGGAGAATAGGTGATCATCAAGAAAATTGTCATCAATAAGTTGTGATTCATCCTTGTTCTACAATCATGAGAGAAAATCTACAACCACATTTGATTTTCTTGGCTTATCCACTATGGTGATATCAAATTCTTGTAACAATATAATCCATATAGCTAGTTTCCCCATGATTGCAGGCTTATTTGCAAGGTACTTAATTGATGCATGGTCAGTATGCACAAATATCCGGTATCCTATTATGTACTGGTGGAATTTATTGAGGGCATAAATGACTACCAAAAGCTCATTTTCTGTGACTGTATAATTCAATTCAGCTCCTTGGAGATTTTTGTTGATGAAGTATATAACATGCTCTACTATGTCATCTTTTTGGCCAAGCATGACCCCTATGGCATGATCTGAGGCATTAGTATGTATGTGGAATGGAAGTTCCCAATTAGGTGCTCTTAAGACTGGGCTATTGTAAGAACTGACATTAGCTACAGGAAGGCTTCCTCACAACTTGGAGTCCAAGTAAATTCTGAATCTTTGGTAAGTAGAGAATGAAGGGGATTGGCCATTTTACTAAAATCTTTAATAAACCTTCTGCAATATCCTACATGTCCAAGAAAACTTCAGACATATTTTTTCTTTGGTGGTTTTGGAAGGTTTTGAATGACTTCAATTTTTGTCGGATCTACTTTGATTCCTATTGCAGATATATAGTGGCCAAGCATTATCCCCTCTTGCATCATCATGAAACACTTTTCATTGTTAAGAGATAGATTATGTTCTTCACACCTTTTTAGGACCTTAGCTAAGTTGTTCAAGGCTTCCTCATAAGTTTCACCATATGTTGTGAAATCATCTATATAAATCTCCATATAGTCATGAGAGATATCAGTAAAGATGTTGATGATTACTCTATGAAAGGTTGTTGGAGCATTACAGAGACCAAATGGAAGAAATGAATAAGAAAAAGTCCCCCAAGGGCAAGTGAATGTTATCTTTTCTTGATCCTCTAGAAAGATTCAGATTTGATTGTACCCACTATACCCATCTAGGAAGGAAAAATACTTTTTACCTACTAAGGAGTCCAATACTTGGTAAATGAATGGAAGGGGGGAGTGATCCTTTTTAGTTGCATTATTGAGTTCTCTATAGTCCACCCACACACGCCATTTGCCTCCTTTTTTTGGTACAATTACTAATGGGGAAACCCACCAAATATCAAATATGGGATAAATAAATCCAGCATTGAGGAGCTTTTGCAATTCTATTTTAATGATTTCTTGTAATATTGGGTTCACTCGCCTTTGAAATTGCCTTACTAGAGTTTTTTCTTCTTTTAGATATATCCTATGAGTGCATAGTTTTGGGTCCAATCCTTTCATGTTAGAATAGTCCCAAGAAAATTATCTAGTATGGGCTTTCAACATTTTAGTCAGAGATGTTTTCTACTGAGTGGTTAGTTTGATATTGATGTTTAGGAAGTGGCCAGGAGAAACCTCTATTTTCTTTGTCAACTCTATCATGGATGATTCCATAAATGAGGGTGCTTATATCTCATGGGGAAGCAATTGGTGATAGAGTCATTTGGCTATAGGAGAAGACCATTGGCAATCAAGGCTTAAAACTTGCAGAGAGCAGTTGTTGGAAGAACAACCTAGAGAATCTAGGTTTGCTCCATACTAGTTTTGCAGGATGTTGGTGATCACCTTATCTTCATCCTGAAGCTACAGGAAGGGGTCTCTTTCTATCATCATTAACTTAGACACTGAATTGATAACCTCAGCTTCTTCTCCCATGTCAGACCATATTGGTGAGGCTAATTCCATTTGGGGTTGGGTAGGAGGGTACATGACTAAAGTCTTTGTATGTTGACCATCAGAGATGGTCATATCCCCTAAGTGACATCTAATATGAGCATCAGTATTTTCTATCCAAGGTTTGCCAAGTATAATTAGGTATCCTCCTAAGGTAGCCTTTGGTGATAGGATCATGAAATTAGCTAGGTACGACCAGGACTCAAGGTCAACAACTATATCTTCAACCATTCCATCAAGTTTTACAATGGAACTATCTGCAAGCTGCATGACACTGGGGGTGATTCAGAGGTTTTTTATACCAAGTTGTTGCATTATATCCCTAGTACTTATATTTATAGCAGCTCCAAGATCCACCAATGCATTTTTAATGGCTATCCCATTAATAATGAATTCAACAACGGGGCTGCCTAGGTCAAAATATTTTAGGATGGTAAGCTTTCCTAACATAATGTCAGTTAGCTTACCTAACAGATGCACTATCTGAGGATCCTTTTTATTGTGACCAAGTTTCTTAAAGAAGGCTTCTTCTATGGCTTTTCCATATGTAGGAACATCCTTTATTGCTTTAAACAAAGGTATTTGGACATTGACGTTCAAGTCTAATGCTTCAATGCATCCATCTTGTATACCTCTTAGGAAAAGTAGCTTTTGAGATTCTTCATTAAGTGCATGGTTTGTATTCCTTTGTAGGTTATACATGAATTGTGAGACATAGTCTTCAAGTATCTCATCCTCTTTTTGAGTCATTTAAAATATATCTTCCCCTTGCATATCAGTTCCTTGACAATACTCCTTATATTTGAGCAAGAATACATTCTACATTTCTGCCCAATCATGGACAACATCCCATCCTAAGCCCATAAACTAATGCAAAGAGAATTCTTCGAGGGTCAAGAAAGAGTTTGAGCTTGTGAGCATCGGTGGTGTAGTGATAACTTCTACATAAGATATCAAACTCAAAGAGAAAGGTATATGGGTCTTCTGTTACTAGACCATAGAATTTTGGTAGGGCGGAAGAAGGTATGTTTTTAAGGTTGTTGTTGTCTCACTAGTCAGTGATAGGAAATGGAAATGTGGTGAGATTCACCATTGTTGGAGGATTTATAGGTGATGGAGGTGGTAGATGATGATGAGGTTGGTAGACAACCAATTGTAAAGAATTTCCTTGGCTATCAAGATTCTAAGGAATTCAAGTTCTTAGATGAGCAAAGACTTCAACAAATGTGTTAATTTTAGGTTTCTCTTCAAATTGTTCATCTTTAGAGGATGAGGAGGATGATGTAGTCTTAGGGAGGTCAATGGTAGCATCAAAAAATGAAATTACCTCTTCAAAGGGTTGATAGGATTGATTTGGAAAGTACCTTCCTCTAGGATCTCCTCTTTGATTATGCATATAGGTAGTAGGGAGTGATGTGATTTGTAGAGTTTCTCTAAGAGAAATGTATTCTAATGAAAGCTGGAAATAAAACAAATCCTAAGAATGGCTTAGTGAGGACTTGGTTTAGCACCATCCCTAGAAATAGCACAAAAAAGATCACTTCTTACAAAGATTCAGAAACTAGGTGTAATTCCAGACTCAAGGATTGGACATCCAACCAAACAGTTTATCCTCTTCATAAAAAATCATTTAGTATCTCAAACCAAGGACGTATTACTTGAAATGGGCCAACAAATTATATGCATGATGAATCACTCAACCATACATTTTATCATTGTTGTAGGAAAGACATGCTTGAAAAGAAACTATTCTATGATTGTGAGGAATGAATGCTAGAGTAATGCCTAAACTAAAGTTGCAGAAAACTAAATGTTGGAATGGAAATTACAAAAATATAATTGCTAAAAAAACATGAAGACTCTTACAAACTATGCCATAGTACTTATGTTGTTCCATTGCTTTGGCTGTAGGAGGCATCAACTAATCTGTAGCTTTGGTTGTAGGAATAGTTCTACACTTGGCACTGAAATAGAAAAAATGTAGGAAATGATTCTAACTAGTATGAATCTATCTAACTATGGATTTATCACCAAGTGGGCCCCCTTGGATGAGTATACTAAATCAAAAATATGCTCAACTGAATCTCAACACTTCATTTATTTATTGATTGAATGATGAAGTACAAGAATTCCATAAAATAGGGAAAATAACTAAAAACTGTATTGATAATAAACTTGACAATGCCCTCTCTATGTCTCACGCAGGAGTGGGGCTTTATTTGAAGGAAAGCTCCTAACTACTTTCCTTCACACTATAGAAATAGGGAATCTTTATTACAACACTACCAACTAAAAAGAAGGAAATCTTTTAAGACAAAAATAGATTAAATCCAGAATGGAGGAAAGAGTTGTCATGACAACAAATCTAACTTCCTAATCGTGCCTAGATCTTCTTAGGGAATTTAACATGTTTCCTTTCTCTTCACTGGAACTACCACCTTGTTCTTTGGAAACCTTCAATTGGTGCTGCAATGAATGCTTCTCCACTAGAAGTGTTAGGAATGGGAACACTAAGAGGAGGGGGGTGAATCAGTGTTCACTGTATTTTAAATTTTCACTTTAATCTGAATACTGAATTATAAATGCTTAATACTAAATTAAACATTCACATAAACATAAAACATGAAATCAACACATGACACCAATATGGTTACGGGGAAACCCAAATAGGTAAAAACCCCGATGGGAATTGATACCCAATAATAATCTGCACTAGTGTTTTGTGATCCTTGTTAGAAGATCCTTTACCCTGTTAGGAGTAGCTTTACAATGCTTTTAGTATAGTAGACCTGGTTAAGGGTCAGACCCTATTAGGAGTCTTTTATAATGATCCCTATTAGGGGAGTGGAATCATTGTCCTAGAGCTCACTACTCAAATGATGAAGGCTACAACCTTCTGAGATCAGATACACACTATATCTGCAGGTGAACTATTACTGTGACACTACTTGTCAGATCAGTTCCTTTGGTGCGCTAATGCTTTGACCTCTTGCAAAGATCTAATACATCATATGCTCTCTTTGCATACCTCTACTCTACTTCTCACAACACTATTTCCACTTCCATACTGAATACAATGGGCACACCTTATATTTATGCACTCATATCAAATATACAAATAGGTCGGCCCTATAACTAATTACAAATAATGCTTCCAAATGAATTGGCTTAAGTGTTCTTAAAATTATATATTTACATATTTTGGAAACCTAAATACTATGGGTGCATAGCCTCTACAACATTAATTTACAATTGCAAACCAAAATAGTCATTGTCGGCTCTATGCTCTGTTCTCTGCTGTCACACACTAGCTATGCAACTTCAACTAACTATAACTTTCACATCTTTGCATATCTACTTATGCACTCTTAGACTAAGCATAATTATATTCTAACAACCTTAACTTCTAGGGCACATACCATAATTCATCCATACGCATGGGCGCAAATTCTCTGAGTCTATGGTGCTCTATATGCTGTCCAGTCTTCAACAATTAACTAATTTCTAATCTTTACACTTAGTGCGTTGACTCCAAACTACTCTATGACTTTGTTTCCATAATGAAAACACTATATCTAGTCATATACTTTAGTATAGACAACTTTCCAACAATCTCCCCCTTTTTCATTAATGGCAACAAAGGAATATGGCCAAGTCGCTAACTATTCTTTTACACAAAAAACTTGTCTTCTATTCAATTTATACAAACTCTTATATCACCTTATACATATATGTACTCCATATTCTATACAACTCCCCCTTTGACATTAATGACAAAGGTGCATCAAAAAACTTTATCTACATACACTCACTGAGGGAAAACATCCAGATATGCAATCTTGAGTTGTTGGATCTCCTTCTTCCAAAAGGTTATCAGAGAATTAACTATTTGTAGATGGGCACATAATGCATATTGAAGCTTCTCCATCTTCTTCAATTATTTTCTTAGACCTTGATCATAGGTTATCATGGTCGCATCAATCTCCTTTATGTTCTGACTGAGAATGTCTAGTGAGGGCGCAAGAGCATTCCTTAATTGAGTCTGTCTAGACCTTATCTTCTCCATCTATTTCTCTGCCTTCTCAATTATGTCTAACTAACCTTAAAAGACATTGTTGCACATGTTTACATTAGTGGTAGTGTCTCGCACTAAATTCTTCATCTTCTCAATCATTGCCTCGACATCTTTGATCTGCTTAAGATGGGCATCAATGAACTTATCTTGAACCATGGATTCTACAATGAATTTCTTTCCTTGATCTATAAACTCTTTTAATGATGCCTAACCAGACTTAAGAGAGTTCAAGTCTAGTGAAAAGTTACTTATCAGTTCATTGAGTCTCTTTTTTAAGTATTTCTCCTCTACCATTATGGCCGCAAATTCTTCTAGGCTTGAAAAATTTACTTTGAACTGAGAGATGATTGTGCTCACATCATCAACTAAATGTACATTTTCCATTTTCTTATCCTCTGGCAGCAAACTGTTCAAAATATTTACTGATTCTACTAGGAGAGGATTTCTCATTACTTGTTTCTCCTTAGCCTTCTTCATAGCTAGGACATTGAACTTAATCAGGTCTTCTTCCTTCCAGGAGTCCAACTTGCTAGTGTTAGGTGTGAAACTTGACAACAATGGTGAGGAGGGAGTGATGGGAGTTCTATCCATCACCTCTTGTTTTATCTTGACCAAATCAACAAAAGATTCATCTTTATTTTCTACCTCTACTCCTTCTTCCTTTTCTTCTTCTTTCTCATCAGATATCTCTTCTATGATTACTTCTTCTTGCTGAGTGGGAGGGATATTACTGCATAGGATTTTTGCTTCCTCAGTACTGACAAATGCTTCCTCAAACTTTTCCAAGTCCTTATCAGTAGTCACCATGGCTATTTCCACATTATCTATGATAATTGTGCTTGCTTTGGGTGATTCTGACATGGGCACAAATTGAACTACTTTTTGAGTTCCTGTTATGGGTGTTGAGTCCTAAGGACCTATCATTGGTACATTAGTGGGATCCACCACTTTATCTTCCTTAATGGCTGCATGAGTGAAGGGCGCAATGGGTGGTTTGATCTGTTGTTCCAACAATACCTTCTCAAATGCTTTTTTTGTTTCCTTCGTTATCAGATCATAGTCCTTATTCATGATATGAAGAGTTCTCATCTTTGTTCTTAGGTGTGGTTGCACTAGTTTCAATATTAGTGCTTCTTCATCTTTAGAGTATACAGGCAGTGTATCTTCTAACACTTTTTCTCTTATTCTTTGATCTTCCTCATTAGCTTGTCTCTTTAGGTGTTCCAAAATGTCCCATACATTATTTCTGGAATTTTTTTTTTCAATTCAAGAACTATCTTCTTGAATTTTATCATATGTTTGATAATCATGCTATGGATTTCTGACTTATCAATCTCACTATATGATTCATAATTTTTCCCTACTTGATCAAGTCTGCCTTCATCAATAATTATAGAGCTCAAAACTTTAAGGCTAGGCCTAAATCCTACCTTAGGAGGTGCTTGACTGTTTCTTCTGCTCCTTGTAGCTCATGAGGATGGATGATCAGTGCTAGTTTCTTTATTCCTTTTATTCATTGGTATATACTCTAGAGGAGTATCTTTGGGCACAGGAGGAGTATTGTCTTCTTTATCCTTTTGACTGACATCTTTTTCTACTTTTATCTTTTTCATCTTGGGATCTTCTTGTTCTTCTACTGCGCTCTTCAATTCTAGGGAAATCTTTTCATTTCTTTCTTTATCAAGGTCTTCTTGTGATACACCATGTATTCTGAGGATCTCTGATGTGACCTTTGCAACCTTTCTTTTTGTTGCAACACTATTCAGTTTAGCATCAACTTCTCTAGTCTTCTCTTCATAGGTTCTCCACCTAGGTTCATTTTCATCCTTAGGGGCTGATAGCAGTACTTGTGCATAGGCTTTAGGAATTTTTTCTTCAACCTCATACCCAAGTGGATGAATCCACTTAGTTCTAGGTTCCACAGCTTCCATACATGTGGTATCAATCTCCACCATGAAGCATATTGAATATTTATACTTTTCTACAATAATCTCAGGAATCTTGCACCTCATGTGCATTCTTTCTCTAAACATCTTCAATTCCAAAGTAATGTAATCTCTAAGTGTGCTTTTTGTGGCTGCCTTGTTTGATATCTAAGGCATGGTAGGAATGGACTTGTCTAGATACAAGTCTAACACTTTACCAGCTATATGAAGGTACATATAGATGATTAGGGACCAAACCTGAATACCTTATTCTTATCGTGCTTTATAGCTTTGATATTGTCTATCAAATATGCACACAATATCTCACACAAGTTGAACTCTCCATCATCTTTCACAATCCTTATAGCTGCTAGAATAGTGCCTGTAGACACACTATTCACCCTGGTGGTGTGATGAAACCTATAACCAAGTATCATTGACAACAACTTGATGTTTGGCTTCTCTATAGGCTCAATCATCATGTCGTGCTTATCACTTCTAGATTTAAACACTTTTTCCACCATTTTCCTAACATCTTTACCCATAGGAAGGATGACACCTATCTTAGAAAGGCCTGTCATCTCATGAATTAGGTCTCTTGTTATTCTTACTAGTATATCTCCAACCTAAAACAAATCATCATGGATTCTGCTTAACAATATCTTTATCCATTCTTCCTCATAGAATTCATATGCCATGGCATATTCAACAATGGGGTGATCATTCCATTTTGTGTATACATCTACGAAGGTTTTTTCTAGTTTCAACATTGTGTCCATGTGCTCCCTTAACCTATCCAATCCAATAGGTTCCTTCTTACAATAGATGTAAGCCCTTATGTCTTCGACATGCATGATGCCCATCGGTGTGTGGGAGAAAGCTCCCTCTAAATCATCTAGGGTTGACTTAAATAGGTGCCTCTTGAAAACATACATCTTCTTCTTAGCAACATCAAAAAAAATAGGAGTGGCCATGACTTACTTGATATTCACTTTCCAAATGATCTCTGAGATGTTCTGATGGTTTTTGAATTGGTGCAACAAGCTAGGGTTTCTACAACCGATCAAATGCACTGTAATTACTAATAACTCAATCTTCAAATCTTCACAACATCTTCCAAGGCTCAATCTTCTCTCCAATCACTCTGAATATGAATGCAATGAGTGAACAAAAAAAATTTTGTGTACTTAAAGTAAGAAATTCTCCATTAATGCAACTCACATAAACTAGGTTGTTACTTCAAATTTTCAAACTCAAGTTCCACTAACAATCAACATGTGTGCTCTTGCATGAAGGTTTCTATACACTCCAAAAGCTTAAGTCCAAAGGTGCATACTCTAAGGATGAGTATACTAGCCATGCAGGGGTCTAGAGCTAAATTAGCTCCCCCTATGACCCCGAGGGCCATTTATGTAGATGTAGAGGGTGCATCCACTTGGGATGCATCTAGTACAACCTCATCAACCTTATCCTTCTTTTTCTCTAACAAAATCATGCCTGCATCATCTAAGGCTTTGACAAAATTAACTTCTTCTTTAGGATCCAAAATTGGTTCTTCAGTCTTTTTAGGGCTTTCTTGACCTTGCATCTTTGATCTACAAAACTTTGAGATATGTCCAGCCTTGTTATAGGTGTGACAAATCACTAGAGGTCTATTATTCCTCGATGCATTGACATGAGTCACCATTCTACATGTTCTGGTTGAGTGACCATTATAGTTACATATCTGACATGTAACATTCTGAGAACTTCTAACATCTGTCTAATTTTGATTTCTTTGATCATGATGTATCCTATTTTTCTTACTATTCTTGTAATTTATTTCTCTATGACCAAATCTATTACATGTATAACAGTAACCATTGAAGGGTTTTACCTCTGTATAGTTCTTTGCAATGTGTCCATGCTTGTTACATGAAAAATAGGTGTGTTCTATAGGCTTGCACCCATTCTTAGGAGGATTACCATTGTCTTTGGTTTGATCTTCAGTCTTCTCATCATCAGTAGAGTCCTTTTGTGAATCCTTTCTTGCTCACATACTGTCAATTTTATTTTGTGCTTCATTATACCCAATACAGCTAGTGTCTCCTTTGATTCTTCTTGCATACAATTGTGATTCTACCAATTTAGCATTGGTGTGTAATTTGTCAAATGATCCTTTGACTTCTTCAATTTAGATTCCAAGCTTTCTTTGATATTCTTTAGCTCCAAGATTTCTAAGTTAGCTTCCCTTAGTTCTTCATTCAGTTGAAGGTTCTCCTTGACTTGTTCATTGTAGACATCTTGATTGTTCATTAGTTTGTCATCTAGTTCTTCAAGCTTACTCAATAGAGATGCATTTTCTTCACTCAATTTTTTGACTTTTCTTCAAGATCACTGTTAGAGCATCCTTTCAAATCCTTTCTTAGTCTTTTGATAACTAATTGAGCATCACTAAATTTTTCTTTTAGTTCTTCAATTTCTTTTTCTAAATTGTCTAGGTCTTCAAGAGCTGCTTCAAGATTCTTCTTCAGATGTTTCATTTCTACTTTGTCCATGATCTCCTCAAGTGGTTAAACTTCTTTGTTGAGGAGCAGAGCTCTGATACCAATTTTTAGGAATGGGAACACTAAGAGGGGGGGGGGGGGGTGAATTAGTGTTCACTATATTTTAACTTTTCACTTTAATTTGAATACATAATTATAAATGCTTAAGTACTAAATTAAACATTCACATAAACATGAAACATGAAATCAACACATGACACCAATATGGTTACGGGGAAACCCAAATAGGTAAAAATGCCAGTGGGACTTGATACCCACTAATAATCTACACTAGTGTTTTGTGATCCTTGCTAGAAGATCCTTTACCTTGTTAGGAGTAGATTTACAATGCTTTTAGCATAGTAGACCTGGTTAAGGGTTGCACCCTATTAGGAGTCTTTTACAATGATCCCTGTTATGGGAGTGGACTCACTATCCTAGAGCTCACTACTCAAATGATGAAGGCTACATCAAAAATGACTTTAATAATGGGAACCTATGGCATCACAAAATTAATATAATTACCTTCAAGAAAGATAATTATATTAATAACTTAACAAAATATAGCCTATGCTTGAGATATAATTAGCAAAGGGAGTTGAATAATTCTCAACCCTAAAAGGGGAGACAAAAAGAAAACAAGCTATTATGGAAACCCTTGATCAAAAATTAGCATCCTCTGTCAATTGCAGTCCCCATTCGGCACTTGGCAACATTCTAAACTTCCCTGTAGTCTCAAAAGGCAACTCCATCACTGGATTGAGAAATAGCACCCGCACCTCGATTTGGAAATATGAGGTAGGCATTCTGGACTTTTCTATCATTGTTTAGCATTGAACTCTACATTTCGAGGACATCACGCTATTACATTTGAAAAGAATTGAGCTTGATTGTTTTCTTTGTTTGTTGTGGCATCATGTATTAAGGTTCAATGTTTATTCAATGCATTCACGACACTGTATCTCTACAATTGTATTTTCATGATTGTCTCTCTGGTATTGTGTTTGATTGCATCTTCATTTCATGGCATCATGTATCACATTATTTCTAGCCCTAAAATTGAAACTAGGGCATCATGAATATAATGCTCCATGCATTTGTATGGCCCGTGAAACCTAGGGCACGGTTCTAAACTTGAATCTCTTGTTATTGCATTTGATTTCATTTGGATTTTGTACATCCTCTGTATTTGCATTTGATATCGTGCCTCCTCTATTTTGATGTTATGGAACTTGATTGCAATATGTAGGGTATCATAAATGATCTACAATTGTATTTACTTCGCCATCCTACATGCTTCGATGAAGGCTTGTTGAAGGCGTCAATGTATAGAGGTTTTTCTGTAACATTCGATGTTTATTTGCATTTCTCTATTATGGCACAACACATATTGTATTTTGATCATGGCATGCTTGGTACATTTGCTGAAGACAATATTGTCTCTATTATCTGATTAGCAAATAGGGTTCTCGGGCTGACATTGGCAAGGACATTTGAATTTGATTGCTATCCATGTTATATTGATGCATTGCTTGATCGTGCTCTCTTCATTTTAATTGATTTGCCTTTGTCTGGAACTTGGGGCATCATGCTATGTTGTTTATTATTGGTGTTTGGTATATTCTTGTGGCACCAGTTTGAGTAATGCTAAACTCGCTATTTATTCAATGCATTGTCATGACACTGTATCTCTACAATTATATTTGCTATTCTTTCCCTGACATTATGTTCTCTACAATGATGTTTGATTATGTCTGCATTTCATGGAATCATGTATCACATTGTTTCTAGCCCTAAACTTGAAACTAGGGCATCATGAATATAATGCTCCATGCATTTGCATAGCCTGTGAAACCTAGGGCATGGTGGCATCACCTAACACTGTATATCCATTGATGGATCTCCTTTTTTTTTGGAAAGACTGAGAATTAAAAGCTATGGCATGTTTGATCTTCCACCTGTTACCATTATATCCTCTATTTCAAGGCACTAGCCTCAGACTTGTTGATTGTTTTCTCATTGCAACTTGAAGTATACATTCACTGTTCATTCATATTGATACCATGCTACTGATTTACACGAGTTTCCAGGGGTTTGTAAAATGGGACCATCTTAATCTATGCATTATCCATTATTATTTCATATGAGGATATGCCATGCTTGTATGGATTAATCAACTAGAGCCTTTTGGCATTTACTCATAATGCAGATTTATCATATTCATGCTATAGCATCAACCAATTTATCACAGACCTTGAAGCACATATATGCTATGATGTCATGGATTTTGTGTACCTTGTTTATGCTGATGACAAATGCCCTATGAACACATATGAAGTAGAGTGCCCCATCTCTACATAGATGTGTGTACTCTACCATGTTCAGGATCATAGGAGCACACCAGGGACATAGAAGATCAACTCCCTACTAGGCAATGTCTGGTACCCCTGCATCTAGCTCCATTAATTTATGTATACTTGCACTCATTTATGAAATTATTTCATTTTCTATGCTCACAACATGTGTGAGCTCATATGAATGTTTTCTTTTCAGTTCTTTCCTTTCTGTACAACACATTTAGGATATGACATGTAATCTGAGATGCAGTTATTTATCTTTCCTTTTCATGTACTTGCAATAAATGAACACAAATCTTAATCAAGACCACATAATAATGCAAACTAGGGTATAGAGCACATCTAGTAACTAGGTTTCCAAAATGTGTAAAAATATGACAACATTTTGGTGACCTTTATGGAGTGCTTGCCTGCTAAGCAATTGACCAGCTGCCTGATAGATCCATTGGGCAATAGAGTCCATAAGCATGTAACTGAACCTGGCTCCCAACCAAAACAACCTCCCCTTCTCCAACCAAACTAAAGCTGACTTCCTAAGAAGACTAATCAGGCTTATTAATACTCAAACCAAACTAAAAACTGAACTGGAAACAAGCTTGTGCTAGGCACTTAGGGGAAACAGGAAACAAAGCTTCTACTCTACCCTACTCTAACTAGTCAGCAAAATGGTCAAACAAATCCATTAACTGGATTGCTAAAATAACTTTCCATTCTTCTCAAAACATTGTACTTTTTATACTTAATGCCAATAGGGAGAATATGAAATACAAAAATGTACTAAACTACCTGGCATATCAACTCTTGAAACTTGTAGTCCAGAAAACTCACCTCAACCAAATCATAGGTACAACCTTTCCAGGGAGACTGATAACTCTGAACAAACTCATGCCAACTAATGAGTGAAATCTTGACATCACCCTCCATCAAATCACTATGTGTAAATGCCTTTCTTAACCCCGTCTGAGCCAGGTATCTGATAGGACAACCCCTGGAGAGTATAAAACCAGACCTCTCTTGCTCCTCATTTTGCACCTTACAAACTTCTTCAGCGTGCTGATTAGAACTCTACTCCTCCATGATAGTCTTCCACAACAATTCTAATTCTATAGTCAGGGGGTCATCCTCCTCATTAGTTGGAACATCCAACAGCTCATCAAATCCATCAAACTACATCAGGTCTTTAGCAACTACTGGACCCATCTCATAATCTATAAAATAGGACTCTTGAGACTCATCAATCACTTTATTACAAACAGGCACTAATTCTATCACTGGAAAAGTGTTAGCTTCTTGAAATGAAAGGACTTCCTTAGGAACATACATGTTATCATTTAGTTTAGGAAGATGAGGGACACAAAGAAAAGTTCACCAGAAAGCATTTATCATAGAATCAAAATCTTCTTGTTGGCCTAGGCTAGCAACAACCAAATCATCTTTCTTTTCATAATCAGTGGGCTCAATTAGTGCATCCTGTACTATTTCATCTTGCTCAATATAAGAAGGAATTTCTTCAAATAAATTAGTTAGGGTCTCACCTTCATTTGCTTCTTGATCACTATATGGCTACTCTAATCCATCATTGCATGATAAATCTACTTGTTCCTCAACTTCATCATGAAAAAGTACATCCAAAGGATAAAATTCATCTTCTTCCAGGTTTTTTGAAATGCTAGGAGGTATAGGGATCTCTTCAGGAATTGGCTCATAGGGCTTAATCTACTGTAGGATAGGCTCACCATCATATAGGAAGTCAAACCATCTAGGTGTCTCATCTATAGGAGTAGGATGAATTAGCTAGGAATCTGAGGTAGGGTCATGAATAGGCTCTAAAAATGCATGGAGATTAGGCTCCTGTTGACTAGGATTTTGAACTAAAGGAGAAATCCTGAAGCTTGGAATTTCAATAGGAGTGCTAGTGGACTTACCAGGCAAGAAACTTGGGATTCGAACCTTGTGAGTCTCCTGTTTGGTCTGCAAAGCTTCCAGGTTCTCCTTAGTAGCATGAGGTGTCTTCTTCTTCTTGATCTCCCCCTTATAAAGAGCTAGCATTTCATAACCTAGATACATAGTCCATGAGGGTCTCCAAGACTACATCCAATCCTTATTGTCCTCTGGTGGATCTAGTGAGCCTTCTTGTATAGGGGCAGCAATAGCCTCATGATATCCTTGCCTCTAGTTGTAACTCTGAGTTTGTTGTCTTTGATCCCATGCCCATGATCCTTCTTGTTGGAGAGCCTACTCATAGGCCTGTACAAGAGCATATTGACCGGGGCCATACTGAATATATTGATATCCTCCTGAAGTATGGTAGCTTGGACTAAAAATAGGCTTAGGATAATTTTCATATGGTGGTTGATAGGAATGCTGCTAGGATGCTTGATATTGGGTGGGAGGGTATGGTAGTGCATACTGGAAATTTGCTATTTGTGGGCCATTTTGACTATATACTACTGGGCTATTTTGACTATATGTTGCTACTTGGCTAGCTTGATATGGCATGAATGTCTACACATGGGTAGCTTTCTCATGATATGGGGGGTGATAGGGAGAATAAGAATTATGGATTGACATGCTTGCTCATCAAATGAGTTGGTAAAAGATATTTTTTGAAACTTTTCAGCACTTAAACTGCTAAAACCAGTAGATTTCTCTAAGAGTCACCATGGTGCTAGGAACAAACCACCTCTTGAAGGCTGATTGCACCGAGGATCACACCAAAATCCTAGTGAATGATGGGAAACAAAGTTGTCCCACCGGGCGTGCCAAAAACTATTGTCACTAGGGATTGAACCCGTGATGGCTAAGTATAAAACCTAGCAATCTTGTGAAACATGGGAATACTCTTAGGATGTGGGACTACTTCACTGAGAATAGACCTTCAGATTAAGGGTTGACTTCCCTATTTGTATCACCTGAATTGAACTGAACTCGAAGGGAAAGGGAGAGAAATTGTATAAAATTGAAATAACTAAGATCTAACTTAGGTGATTCACCAAACTGGATAGATCCACAAGCTGAAAAACAAACTCACAATGTAATCTAGCATCTAACATAAACACCACAACTCTTCCAAATCTGATTTTCCCCTTAGAAAATAATCAGGGGCAGATTGTAAATGAGAAGGAAAGATAGATTTCACAACTCAAACACACATAGGTGCACATAGATTTGAAACTCCAAGGAAAATCAGTGCTTGCAAACATCAAATGAACAAAATGTCAAATAAAGGATCAAACTTCAATCATAGTAAATGGCATCTAATTCATCAAATCAATTCACAAAGCTCTAGAAAAAGAAGGATAATTTGCTATTAACCAGAATAAAAGGAGTCAAAATACCAGATTGCTTCTCCAAGAGCTACAACATTCACCTCGTAAGAATGAGGGAAGGAAGAACTAGGCTTCAATCATCAAAGGTGAGAGGCATATATAGAAAATATGTAGAATCTACAATAAAGTCCACTACTTTGCCAAAATTAGAAAATTCTGCCACTAGGACCATGATCATGCCACTTTGAAATTCAGATGCCCAATTCCCGAGAATCTAGGGGACAAAAAAGTGGGGTCCCTAAAAATAGCTAGTCAAAGGAAGACCAATACCCACTAAGTCATGCAAAATAAATGATATTCTAGCGAGGCTTATAAAACACCATGTCAAAATTTACAATAAGGCCCTTGCATTGACTCACATTCAAAAATTTTATCCCCCTACACCAAAATAAAGTGGATTCTAAATATATATTAAAGATAATCTCAGCTCAAATAATGAGGAGAAAATCTAAACTATTTACATTTTAATTCAATCCACATGACATAAACATTCTAAACATAATAACCCCCTCCCCATGCTAAAATACATGATCACAATATAACTTTTATCTCCCTATGTCAAAAATGACTTCAATAAGGGGAACCTATGGCATCACAAAATTAATATAATTACCTTCAAGAAAGATAATTATATTAATAACTTAACAAAATATAGCCTATGCTCGAGATATAATTAGCAAAGGGAGTTGAATAATTCTCAACCCTAAAAGGGGAGACAAAAATAAAACAAGCTATTATGGAAACCCTTGATCAAAAATCAGCATCCTCTGTCAATTGCAGTCCCCATTCGGCACCCAGCAAAATTCTAAACTTCTCTACAGTCTCAAAAGGCAACTCCATCACTGGATTTAGAAATAGCACCCGCACCTCAATTTGGAAATATGAGGTAGGCATTCTGGACTTTTCTCTCATTATTTAGCATTGAACTTTGCATTTCGAGGGCATCACACTATTACATTTAAAAAGCACTGAGCTTGATTGTTTTCTCTATTTGTTGTGGCATCGTGTATTAAGGTTCACTATTTATTCAATGCATTCATGACACTATATCTCTGCAATTGTATTTTCATGACTGTATCTTTGGTATTGTGTTTGATTGCATCTTCATTTCATGGCATCATGTATCACATTGTTTCTAGCCCTAAACTTGAAACTAGGGCATCATGAAAATAATGCTCCATGCATTTGCACAGCCAGTGAAACCTAGGGCACGATTCTGAACTTGAATCTCTTGTTATTGCATTTGAATTCATTTGGCTTTTGTACATCCTCTATATTTGCATTTCATCTCGTGCCTCCTCTATTTTGATGTTATGGAACTTGACTACAATATGTAGGGTACCGTAAATGATCTACAATTGTATTTAATTCACCATCCTACATGCTTCGATGAAGGCTTGTTGAGGGTGTCAATGTATTGAGGTTTTGCTGCAACATTCGATGTTTATTTGCATTTCTCTATTATGGAATGACACATATTGTATTTTGATCATGGCATGCTTGGTACATTTGCTGAAGACAATATTGTCTCTGTTATCTAATTAGCAAATAGGGTTGTCAGCCCGACATTGGCAAGGGCATTTGAATTTGATTGCTATCTGTGTTATATTGATGCACTGCTTGATCATGCTCTCTGCATTTTAATTGATTTTCCTCTATCTAGAACATGGGGCATCACGCTATGCTATTTTCTGTTGGTGTTTGGTATCTTCTTATGGCACCGATTTGAGTAATGTTGAACTCATTGTTTATTCAATGCATTGTCATGACACTGTATCTCTACAATTGTATTTTTTGTTCTTTCCATGACATTATGTTCTTTGCAATGATTTTTGATTGCATTTGCATTTCATGGCATCATGTATCACATTGTTTCTATCCCTAAACTTGAAACTAGGGCATCATGAATATAATGCTCCATGCATTTGCATAGCCCGTGAAACCTAGGGCATGGTGGCATTGCCTAACACTGTATATCCATTGATGGATCTCCTCTATTTTTGGAAAGACTAAGAATTAAAAGCTATGGCATGTTTGATCTTCCACCTGTTACCATTATATCCTCTATTTCAAGGCACTGTCCTAAGACTTGTTGATTGTTTTCTCATTGCAACTTGAAGTATACATTCACTGTTCATTCATATTGATACCATGCTACTGATTTACACAATTTTCTAGGGGTCTGTAAAATGGGACCATCTTAATCTATGTATTATCCATTATTATTTCATATGAGGATATTGCATGCTTGTATGGATTAAATCAACTAGAGCCTTTTGGCATTTAACTCATAATGGATATTTATCATATTCATGCTATAACATCAATCAATTTATTACAGACCTTGAAGCACATATATGCTATGATGTCATGGATTTTGTGTACCTTGTTTATGCTGATGATGAATGCCCTGTGAACACCTATGAAGTAGAGTGCCCCATCTCTACATAGATTTGTGTACTCTGCCATGTTCAGGATCATAGGAGCACACCAAGGACACAAAAGATCAACTCCCTACCAGGCAATGTCTGGTACCCCTGCATCTAGCTCCATTAATTTATGTATACTTACACTCATTTATGCAATTCTTTCATTTTCTATGCTCATGGCATGTGTGAGCTCATATGAATATTTTCTTTTCAGTTCTTTCCTTTCTGTACAACACATTTAGGATATGACATGTAATCTGAGATGCAGTTATTTATCTTTCCTTTTCATGTACTTGCAATAAATGAACACAAATCTTAATGAAGACCACATAATAACACAAACTAGGGTACAAAGCACATCTAGTAACTAGGTTTCCAAAATGTGCAAAAATATGACAATAGTACCCACAAATATCCACTAATCAAAAGTATCTTGTTAAGGATGTTGACCCTGTTAGGAGTCTATTACATGCATATAGTTTCTCAGTCTTGATTAAGGGACTATAGGCCTTGTTAGAAGCCTCAACCCTGTTAGGAGTTGGTAGTTAAAAATATGATTACCAGATGAGCCCACTGCCCAAACAAGTATTATACAATATTCACTATTTAGAAGAGTAGGTCAAGGTACATAACCTTATACTATTTGAAACTTTGCATCAATAACTCTTCATTTCTTTTCTACACTATCACTATTACATTCATGTATACATCTATTCATCTCTCTTTTTACAATTACATCATTACATTACTTTATACAAGTTATTAAGACTAATAACTCTTCTTGTCGGCTTACATAATACAAAATATCTTTACCCAAGGGTTAAAATCTAGGATTTCATCCATTTATATTGTTAATTCATTATTTTGGTAAACCAAAATAATCCCTTAACTCTTTGCTAATTCTGTCTTCATATTTTGTCCTATCGGCTTAACATTGTCTTTTGTAAAATTGTCATAACTTCTTTTGTACATGCTATACTAACTTGCGCTCTCAAGTGAGTCTCCAATAGTCACCATATTATCTATGTTCAAGTTCAAAAGCATTGAACTTACTCCAATTGACATCATAAACAAAAATAGTCATTGGGTACACTAGCAAAAACATTATCTAGGACTTAGACAATTTTGCTTTTCGCTCTAACATACTTGCTCTCTGACCTGTGCGATCTTCATTTAGAGAATATGTTTCCATAATGACAATATCTGTGCATCTAACTCAGCCAAATTTCCAACAATCTCCCCCTTTGTCATTGGTGGCAACATATGAGAAAATTGGCTAAGTTCTAAACTTCAAAAATTTCAAAAAATGTGGCCATAATACAAAAGATGTATTTATTGTCCTTATAACTCCAAAAATCTTATCTCTATATAGTACTCCCCCTAAGATTATGTATCCTTATCAATTTTATGCTATATATCTCTCCCCCTTAAACAACAATGACAAAAAAAAGGTACGGAGGGTGAAAAAACTATGTTCAGACAAAATTTTTATACCTTGATTCAATATTGCAAAGCCGGTAGGTTTGCAACACAATGTGCAAAGTTAGACTTCATTCTCTCTAGCTCTTTTTCCCATGCCTTCTTAATCAAATTAGCAACACTGAGTAGTGCACACAATCCATAAGATGCAATTTCACATGCTTGAAGATTCTCAAAACTAAATTTTTGAAAATATGTCTTGGATGAAAGACATTCTTCTAGTTGTCCTTCAACAATTCTTAATTTAATAGAAACGTGCTCTCTTAAAAGAGTGAATCTCTTCAGCTTCCTGTCCTTGTCATCTTGTAAAGATCTTATCTCATCATAGATCTTTCATATTTTCCTCTCAACATCAAGTACCTTCACATTAGGGCTTGAAAGAAGGTTTATCTCATTTTTAATTTATGCTTCCTTGATCTTCATCTTCTACTCTTCCTCTACTATTAAGTTCTCTAATTTTGTACATTAAATGTACAAGGATTTTCCTCTTTCTAAGTTCTTTCTCAGATCTTTTATTTAGATATCAAGATTGTTGATATCATTCCTAATGTTCTAACTTAAATTCAAAAGAAATTTGACCTCATAGGCTTCTTGAGCCTTTACCTTTTCTATATCAGACAAGTTCGTAAACTCATCATAAAAAGTGTTCATTATCTTCTTTGCTTTCTCCAATAGATTTGCCTCTATAATTTGTGTGGTTACAATGCCTTGTAACTTCCCTATAAGCTCCTTTAGGCATCCTTCAAGACTCTTTACTTTCTTATTCTTTCCAATAATTTTATTCAAGGATGTGATCAATTCCATCTGATCATCATCATCTACTTCTTTTCCCAAACTTTCAAATATAGAGCCAATCTGAGTTTTCTTACCAATTTCAAGTGTAAGACTGACTTCTTCTTGGGTGGGAATGGATACTCACTTCTCTGTCACTTTAGGTTCTTCAATAATGGTTTCTATTTTTTCTTCTTCTCTGGTGTTGTCCTATTCTTCAAAAGCTGAATTGTCAACAATGTTTTCCACGTTCTTGAAAAGATCATCACTTTCCAAAGTGATCTTTGTGCCTTCAACATTCATAGTCTCATTTTCTATGTTAATGGTTGGTGAAGAAGGAATGTTCTATTGTTCTACTTGTTCTTACTTAGTTGATGGTTTTCCAGCACTCTTTGACATTACCTTAACAACTGCTTGTTCTATTTCCCTATTGATTTCTTCATAATAGCCTCCCATTATATGTATTGTCCTTTTCTTTGTTCTCAAATGGGTGTTCAAATCCTTCATGATTTTTTTGAAGTGTGCTTCATCTCTCACATCACAAAGTTTTCTTACAAAATTTTCTCTAATAGTTAAATCTTCCTCTAATGCTCTCTTCTTTCTATTTACAAGCTTCTTGTACAAATCATCAGGTATGTTACCCTAAATTGTATCAAATTTCTTATCTGACAAAATCATATGCTTCACCACTGCATTCTCTAGATTCAATCTTTTTGCATAGTCATATAAGTCATAATACTTGTTCATCTTAGAAAAGTCTCCATCTTGAATAATCTGTTCATTCACCTTTTCAATTATAGATTTCCAAGTTTTCTTCTTAGGAGTGTCTTCATCATCTTTGATTTCTACAATCTTCCTTTGAATTGGTGACATTAAGGTCTTCTGCCTCTTTCTTGGTCCAGTAGCAATTTATTTCACTCTTTTACTAGGTGTGGAGGAGGATCTAGTTGATTTTCTTGCTTCTTGATTTATCTCTATTTCTTCTACTTTTACCTTGACTTGTCTTACTTCCTTCTGAGCTGCAACTGATGATAAAGGTGGTACAGACAAAACTTCTTTTTGTCCAATTTCTCTAACTATTGCTATTGTCTGTTTGGCTATCAAGAATTCATGTTCAGTCATCCTTGTATCTTTTAGTATCTTCTTGATTGTACTTTCAAATCTTTTCTTTGACTATTTCTCTTCAAGGATAGACTTTGTGGAGTGGAAGTTCTCCTCAAAGATTCCAAACCTATTACTGTGACTATCCATCTTGCACTTAAGAAATCTGCTCACATTCTTCTATCTCAATCTCAAAAATTTCATAGCCAAGAGGATCTATGAACTCTATTCTAGGTTCTACTGCTTCAATGTATGTAAAGTCAGTATCAACCATGAAACATATCTCATCTTTGTATTTCTCAACTAAGGACTATGGGATCCTTGATCTGCTTGACATCGAATTCTGAAATGTTTTAACTACCAATACTACACTTTTATTTACTTTGTCAATAACATGCTTGAAATATACTTTACTGATTCTTTCCATTGTAGATAGACCATCATTCCAGTTATTACCAATTGTGTAAGGAAATCTTCTCAAAAAATGGAAAAACATATAAGTTATCAATGATGAGAATCTAAACTGTGAATATTTAGTCTTCTTTATCTTCTCCAAATTTTTAAATAACTGAATTCTCAAAATCTCACACATATCAACTTGTACTTTATCAACACACATTAAATAAGCTATGTGTACCATTCCTGCTGCCATGTCATCTTCTCTTGAGTTAGCACAAAACTTACTTGTGAGGATCTTACACAAATACCTAACATCATCTTGCTTTATCTTGCTAATTATTATTTCTCTACCATTATAAGATGAATTTGTGTTGTCTATCACTATTTTCCTCATGTTCTTCTCATTTAAAGGAATGGCTCCAGTTTTAGATAGTCTAGTTACATCATGAATTAGGTTGGCTATGATTTCTATCACTCTATCATCTAACCAAAACTTCCCATTGTGAATTCTGCTTAAAATTATCTTAGTACATTCTTCATCATCAAACTCATGTTGTAGAGAATACTTGATAATCTCATTATCTTTCAAATCCTCAAACCCTACTTTTAATGACATATCTTAATTGTAGATCTTTTGATATTCTTCTATGAAATCATGGTTACTGATAATTTCTAATTTACATCCCAAATACCCTCTTAAATTTTCTAGATGTAAAACTTCATCTGGTACAGATGATAAAACTAACTTAGGATCATCTTACAAGGGTTCTACTGTTTCCCTTTTCACTTTAGGTCTATTCTTATCTCTGACATTGTGAATCAATGAAACATCCATGACTACTAATAACACTTTAATTGATTTAGATATCTTCTTAGTAAAATACCTCGATTCTGCAATTTAGGGCTTGCGTAGATTCAACACGAAGATCCTTCACCAAATCCTTGCAAAATGCTTCCAATCACTTCTCTTCACACTTCTTAGCACTTGTATTCACTTTGATGATCAAATAATATTGATCATAACCTTTTATTATTTCAATCTCACATAGATTTGATATCACATTCAATTCTTTTGCCGCTTCTTTCCAAAAAGCTAATTTTGTTACCCTGCAAAACTTAAAACTTCTTGTGATCTCGCAAAACATAATATTTTTCTATGCACTCTTAACCATAGCATTAGTACATCATATAATACCTTCCATTAACTACGCAAGACTGAATTCATCATATATCAACTTCTACACTAATCTAAGTTCCTATTCTACTGTAATTTTCATGAATTAAGTACTTAGAGATGGGTTAGGTAAAGATTCATTCTTACCACTTAATACTTCACCTTTCTGATTACCTTCAGTGCTGAATGTGTCTTCTTGATTTTTGCTTTTAACAAAATTCACTTCATCTTCATTACTATAGCATCCTTTCTGACTGTTACTTATATTTTCATTTCTCCTTGCATGATTTCTAGGATTAGGGTTAGGATGAGAAACCCTATTGTTCATTCTACAAAACCTTGTTGTATGTCCAATCTTGTTACATATCTGACAAACTATTCCATTGTTCCCATATCTTGGTCCAAGCTAATTTATCTGTGATCTACAATTTCTAGCAATGTGTCCAACTTTGTTGCATCTATAACATACTACTTCATTTCTTCTGTTCATATCTTCATTTAATTTCTTATCTATATGGTTAGTATTCCTAAACATTCTACTATTATTATTATTCTCAACAAATTTAGGTTTTCTACATTCTATAGCTCTATGTCCAAATCCATGACAATTATAATAATAACCATTAAGAGGTTTAAATTTCTTACCTGTACAGTCTTTCTTCATATGACCAATGGTATTACAAGTAAAGCATCTACCTTTGAATTCTCTTTTCATACCTTTAGGTGACTCCTAACACTTAGGTGGTTCTTCTTCTTTAGATGTATCTTTAGATTTGTTGATCTCATCAAATTTTTTTTCATCTAAGCTTTTAGATATTTTCAGATCTAGTTCCTTGCATTCTTCATTTGCTTTAAATGTGTTGAATCCAAGACCATTTTATCATAGAATGGTTTCTGATAGGACATTTGTTCATCAATCTTCTCACTAGTTGAATATAGTCTTTCAAGTTGCTGCTTAGATTGAGTTAGTTTACCTTTCACAATTGTATTGTATTTTTCAAGTTTGGCATACTACAAATTGACTTTCTCAAGTTCAGATGTTACTTTACCAAATTTAGATTTTAGCCCTTCATTTTCAAGCTTAAGATTTTCATTCTCAGATTTCAAATTTGCTTCAATCTTACCATTTCCATCTTTTAGACTTAGCTTCAGATTTTCTATCTTAAATTCATGTTTAAGGATCTCATTTTCTTTTTCAAGGTTGTCATCATAATCTTCAATTTGGATTTTGGATTCCTTCTTTGATTTCAGATCTTCCAACTTGTTTTTCAGTTTCTCAATGAGGTTCTTTGCATCATCATATTTTCCTTTTAGAATGTTTCTTTCTTCAGTAAGCATATCAATTTTTCCAAGAGATTCTTCAAGATTCTTTTGTAGCTAATCCATATCCATAGAGATCTTACTCAAGCTGCTAGGCTTTCCTTGAATGATTCTTCTCTGAGTAACTAAGCTCTGATACCAATTGTTAGAAATAGGGAATACTGAGAGAGGGGGGGGGGGGGGGTGAATCAGCATTCTAAAAACTTTTACTTTTTCCCAATTATGGATATAACATATTATCTTAAAGCATGCATAACATAGAAAGATAAACAACATGCATAGCAAGAAAGAAAATGAACTCATAACACATTGTTTATTCTCAAGGAAACCCTAGCCAAGGGAAAACCACGGTGGGGATGGTACCCACAAAGATCCACTAATCAAATGTATCCTATTAAGGATGTTCACCTTGTTAGGATTCTATTACATGCATATAGTGTCTTAGTCCTGATTAAGGGACTATAGGCCTTGTTAGAAGCCTTAACCCTATTAGGAGTTGGTAGTTCAAAATATGATTACTAGATGAGCCAACTGCCCAAACAAGTAATATACAATATTCATTGATTACAAGAGTAGGTCAAGGTACATAACCTTATACTATTTTCAACTTCACATTAATAACTCTTTGTTTCTTTTTTTCACTATCACTATTACATTCATGTATACATCTATTCATCTCTCTTTTTACAATTACATCATTACATTACTTTATACAAGCTATTAAGACTAATAACTCTTCTTGTCGGCTTACATAATACAAAATATCTTTACCCAAGGTTTAACATCTAGGATTTCATCCTTTTATATTTTTAAGTCATTATTTTGGTAAACCAAAATAATCCCTTAACTCTTTGCTAATTTTGTCTTCATATTATATCATGTCGTCTTAACACTATCTTTAGTAAAACTTTCATAACTTCTTCCGTACATGCTGTACTAACTTGCGCTCTTAGGTGAGTCTACAATAGTCACCATAGTATCTATGTTAAAGTTTGCAAGCAATAACCTTACTCCAATCGATGTCACAAACAAAAATAGTCATCGGGTACACTAGCAAAAACATTGTCTGGCACTTAGACAATTTTTCTTTGCGCTCTGACATACTTTCTCTCTGACCTATGTGATCTTCATGTAGATCATATGTTTCCATAATGACAATATCTATGCATCTAACTCAGCCAAATTTCTAACAGATCATGTTTCTAAGGTCTACAATAACCTCTCTCAGTTTTGGGTGATTCGACTTCGTTTACATTTGGCAAGGCGATCTTAGTCGATGCCAAAAATTGCAATGAGGGTCAGTTGAAAGTGGCTCAATAGTGTATCTTTCATTCCATCTGACATTGCATTGAACCATCTACTCCATCGGCTCTGATTGGCCGGGTAAATGCTAGTGACAACCCTATTCTGCCCACGAAGTCACTGGAACACTCGCAACTACACTTGACCCAAGTGACCCCAAGGTGCACTAAGCACAATTGGGTAGTGATCTTTTGTAGCTCATATCTTAGACCTAGTGAGAGGTATAGACAAACTATCAAGGGCTATGGGATCATGTTTCTGAGGTCTATAATAACCTCTCTTGATTTTGGGCAATTTGACTTCATTTGCATTTGGCAAGGCAATCTCAGTCGATGCCAAAACTTGCAGTGAGGGTGAGTTAAAAAGTGGCTCAGTAGTGTATCTTTCAAACTGTGTGACATTGCATTAAACCATCTACTCCATCAGCTCTGGTTGGCTGGGTAAATGCTAGTGACAACCCCATTTTTCCCATGGAGTCACTAGAACTCTTGCAACCACGCTCGATCCAAGTGACCCCAAGGTGCACTAAGCACAATTGGACAATGATCTTCCATGGATCATATCTTAGACCTCATGAGAGGTATCAAAAAACCATCAAGCTATGAGATCATGTTTCCAAGCTCTACAATAACCTCTCTCAGTTTTGGGTGATTAAACATCATTTGCATTTGGCAAGGCAATCTCAGTCGATGCCAAAACTTGCAATGAGGATCAGTTGAAAGTGGCTCAGTAGCGTATCTTTCAAACTATCTAACATTGCATCAAACCATCTACTCCATCAGCTCTGGTTGGCTAGGTAAATGCTAGTGACAACCCTATTCCACCCACGGAGACATTGGAATGCTCACAACCACACTCGATCCAAGTGACCCCAAGGTGCACTAAGCATGATTGGGCAATGATCTTTCATGGTTTGTATATTGGAACTTGTTAGAGGTATCGACAAACCATTAGGGGCTAGGGGATTGTGTTTCAAAGCTCTACAATAACCTCTATCGATTTTGGGTGATTCCACTTCATTTGCATTTGCCAAAGTGATCTTAGTCGATGCCAAAACTTGTAGTAAGGGTTAGTTGAAAGTGGCTCAATAGCATATCTTTCAAACTGTCTGACATTGCATTAAACCATCTACTCCATTAGCTCTAATTGGTCAGGTAAATGCTAGTGACAACCCTGTTCCACCCATGGAGTCACTGGAACACTCGCGACCACGCTCGACCCAAGTTACCTCAAGGTGCATTAAGCATGAATGGGTAGTGATCTTCCATGTCTTGTATCTCAAACCTCGTGAGAGGTATTGAAAAATCATCAAGGGATATGAGATCATGTTTCCAAGGTCTACAATAACCTCTCTCAATTTTGGGTGATTCAACTTTGTTTGCATTTATCAAGGCAATCTCAGTCGATGCCAAAACTTGTAGTTAGGGTTAGTTGAAAGTGGCTCAGCAACGTATCTTTCAAACTATTCGACATCACATCAAACCATCTAATCCATCAGCTCTAGTTGGCTAGGTAAATTCTAGTGACAACCCTATTCTACCCATGGAGTCACTGGAATGCTTGCAACCATGCTCGACCCAAGTGACCCCAAGGTGCACTAAGCATGATTGGGCAGGGATCTTTCATGGCTCATATCTCATACCTTGTGAGAGGTATTGACAAACCATTAGGGGCTACAAGATCATGTTTCCAAGGTCTATAATAACCTCTCTCAATTTTGGGCAATTTGACTTTCTTTGCATTTGGCAAGGCGATCTCAGTTGATACCAAAACTTGCAGTGAGGGTTAGTTGAAAGTGGGTCAGCAGCATATCTTTCAAACCATCTGACCTGGCATCAAACCGTCTACTCCATTAGCTCTAGTTGGCTAGGTAAACACTAGTGACAATCCCGTTCCACCCATAGAGTCACTGGAACGCTCACAACCATGCTCGACCCAAGTGACCCCAAGGTGCACTAAGCACGATTAGGCATCGATCTTTCATGGCTCATATCTCAAACCTCATGAGAGGTATTGATAAACTATTAGGGGCTACAGGATCATGTTTTTGAGGTCTACAATAACTGCTCTTAGTTTTGGGTGATTCAACTTCATTTGCATTTGGTAAGGTGATCTCAGTCGATGCCAAAACTTGCAGTAAGGATCAGTTGAAAGTGACTCAGTAGCGTATCTTTCAAACCATCCAACATTGCATTGAACCATCTACTCCATCAGCTCTAGTTGGCTGGGTAAATTCTAGTGACAACCCCATCCCACCCATGGAGTCACTGGAATGCTCGTGACCACGCTTGACACAAGTGACCCCAAGGTGCACTAAGCATGATTAGGCAATGATCTTATGTGGCTCATATCTCAAACCTCATCAAAGGTATTGACAAAATTTTAGGGGCTACAAGATCATGTTTCTGATTTCTACAATAACCTCTCTTAGTTTTGGGCCATTCAACTTTGTTTGCATTTAGCAAGGCGATCTCAATCGATGCCAAAACTTGTAGTGAGGGTCAGTTGAAAGCAGCTTAGCAGTGTATCTTTCAAACCATCTGACATTGCATTGAACCATCTACTCCACCATCTTTAGTTGGCTTGGTAAACACTAGTGACAACTCCATTCCACCCATAGAGTCACTGGAACACTCGTGACCACTCTCGACCCAAGTGACCCCAAGGTGCACTAAGCATGATTGGGAAGTGATCTTTCATGGCTCATATCTAGGACCTTGTGAGAGGTATCAAAAAACCATTAGGGGCTATGGGATCATGTTTCCAAGGTCTACAATAACCTCTCTTAGTTTTGGGTGATTTGACTTCATTTGTATTTGGCAAGGTGATCTCAGTCGATGCCAAAACTTGCAGTGAGGGTTAGTTGAAAGTGGCTCAGCAGTGTATCTTTCAAACTATTTGACATTGCATCAAACTGTCTTCTCCATCAGCTCCAATTGGCCAGGTAAATGCTAGTGACAACCCTATTCTACCCACGGAGTCACTGGAACACTCGCAACCACGCTCGACCCAATTGACCCCAAGGTGCACTTGGACCTTATGAGAGATATCGACAAACCCCAATATGATGAGTTATATACATAGTGAGTATATTCATAGTATTGAAACAATGTAGTACTAAGTGGCTGAAGTGAGTATATATAATAGTATGAAACATAAGAACATAGGAAATCTATACAAGTTAAACCTCAAACATAATAAGCTCCATGAACAAGGTATTCCAGAGTAAAGAAAAACAAATGTAACTTCAACAAGATATAATTTAAATCATAATGATAATCATAGTCAAGATATAACTTCACCATTCAATTCTATAAACATGAATAATAAATATGTATACAAAAGATGACGCAAATATAACATAAAAATGAACATTTTCTATATATAGAAAGTATCAAATGTATCAAAAGTATCTCCATATACAAATATGGCACATGCCATTTCAAAATTTCTACAAAATCAATGTTTTAAGGTGTAGAATGTGGCATATATGCCATCTCAAAATGTGCCAAGTGGCATCTCTAAATGACCACAAAACTAAAACTACATCCTATGCCATAGGGGGGTCATCAAAATGTAGCCTCTTTGAAGAAGTGTTTGGCTCTGATTGATCCTGCATAAAAATTGAGTTCAAACCCAAGTTAGATTGCTTACTTTATATGATTTGTACACACACACACACACAAATATATATATATATATATATATATATATATATATATATATATATATATATATATATATATTTGTGTGTGTGTGTGTGAAATTCATAATTCATAATTCAAACACTAATTTAATTAAAATTATAACTAAATACAAATATATGTACATGGCCTCTCAGTCGCCTACCACAATCAGGTGTCCTAGCATAAGTCCTGGGTAGCGAAGGGACCATGCCAACAATACCAACTATGACCTATAAATATATATTTGCAATAATGAGATTAGTAGAGTGGTGCAACATAGAGTAATAATTCTACAAAATAGGATGATAGCATAATAAAATTACAAATTGATTGAACTAAAATTAAAACTTACATCTGGTGATCCCTCCTCTAGAATAGTGGGCCGAGTTAACAAAGATATGAAAGATTCTCATGGGCCCTCCCTCACACTAGGAGTAACCTATGAGAGTAAAAAGATTGTCAATTATATATCAATGTACTACATCATAACAACCCTGGTTACAAAATACAAATAACAATATGTAAAAGCCTACGTACAATCAGGTTATCACTCTGAATCAAGATGCCTATAACCCTACGCTCTTGAACTGGTGTCGAGACATCATCAATAGCCACACCCTATACAATAAAGTGCAAGTAAAATATTTATTACTACACATAAATGGTATACATATGCATGCATAATTAATCTTAAACAATTAATTACCTTTCCTTTTTCGACACCTGATGAAGGAACCCCCTCATGCCCCCCACTGACATCGGCTGTAGCCTGCAAGAGTACAATAAGATGACAATATATTAGTAAATGTATGAATTTTATTGCTCTAATTGATAGAGATTTAAGCATGTACACCAAATGATATAAAAAAAACTAATGGGTACATAATTTATAATATATCATATAGTCATCACGGCCAAATGAAATGGCTGAAAGTGTGGACTCATCCACTTGTCTCACCTCCTCCCGTGTCATCGACTGAACATAAATGGAAAATATATATATATATATCTAAGTGCATGCAATCATTAAAACTAATCTAAATAAATAAATTATTTTTAAATTAAATAAGTCATGTGAAAAATTTATTTATAATGTTTACTCTTACCATATCAACAGGAGTCCATGGCTCTGCGTACACCTCCTGAGCACTCTCATGAGATGTAGATGCTCCATGAGGTGTTGTAGCCTCTACAGCTGTGTCTCCTATATCCTTCTCATCAATAAGATACTAATAGGTATCAACTTTAGTAAGTGGTCTGAGGCACATATTCTTGCATATAATGCAAATATGGGGCTCACATACATGTGAAATCACACAAGATGTCAATGCGCCAACATCATCCACACCAAGAGGCAACACTAACCTGGTCTGCGTGATCAACTGATCACTCAGCAAATGAATGGCCCTAATAATCTATGAGGCAGCATCGACAATGATATTGCGATGCTGCACTCGAGGAGGGGGTGCAACATTAGTGGGGGGGACAAAGGTAGTGGCCTTTTTGTGCTGGGAAAATGGCCTAGTCTGAGGAGCTCCTCCGCCTATGCCCATGCTCGGCCTCATATTCCAATAATTAACATGGTGACCAAGCACAAACTAAGCATACAATTTTTTTATGAAATAAAATGGGACCTCCAAATTGCTATGGGGTGGTTTATCAAAAACCATCCACTAGTGATCCCAAAAGTGTGTGCGCATTGCTTCATTTGTGCACCATTTTATTGATAATTTGGGCTTTTTGGGGTCAACTTGTATTCTAGTTCTAGGATTGACAAAAAGGGCGGCTATATCTTCCTTATATTAAGGGCTGCAATCCCATCATGGTCAAGCCCATCATCAAATTGGGCGTGCATATCATCACGCCAATGAAGAGCAGCATTATGTTGTTGCATGAGTGTGTCAATATTTTCAGCAATTGTATTTAGTGTGGCAATCATGGGACCTAATGTAGGTATATTTTGATATGTGTTTTGGAAACCTCGTATTGTGTTCAAATTATCTTGTATCAAATATTCTAAAGATCAAGGGTTTTGACATGGGGGATTGTTTTTGGGATCGTTATTTGGTGCGGGAGGGTTATTTTCTTCATTTTTGTCAGCCATGCCTGATTAAATAAAATTCAAATCTAAATTTCAATTTGATTTCATATATTATTACAAAAATAAATACAAAACCCTATTTCAACAAAAAAAACTACATTTAGCATGAAAATGAAATAAAATAATCAAAATATACAAATAATTTACTTACCGAATATGCTGGGGAGTCGAATTTGTTGTTGCCAAAATCAGATACCCAAAAATATATCATGTATATGATACTTCAAGTCATTTTCCCAAGAAAAAATGTGAAAAGAAATGACCAAAAGGGCTCGCGGGTTTTAAATTTATGCCATAGGTATCGGGTACCCGATTAGGCCTATGCTATGGTTTCAGGTTTTCCCAGGTGTACTAACACCCAGGCCTACTAAAAAGTGAATATTTTTCACATCACCACTTTTTGGCCCCTCATGATCTTGCACATACCCTATTATGTAAATAGTGATTAATGTAATACATACAAAGCATATCTAGACACCAAATTAGAATGGAAATGGAAATGTGTCAGGTTCAAAAAATTGTACAATAAGAATAGGGAAGTAATGCAAAGAGGTAGATTGCTTATCCTTTTCAAAGATACACATTAAGAAGAAAGATATCCCAATAGGCTAGGAAGGTCCCAAGTGTTGAATGGGTCAATGATCCCTTGCTAAATATGTACAATTTAAATGGGGAGATGATGATAAGATAACAAATGTAGATTAGGGAAGATATATATGCACCTAGAATAGAAATAAGATTAATTTTTCTTCAAATCTTAATATCAAATAGAAGGGATCTTGAAAACACTTGTAACTATAGATCTGGAACCTAAAGGCTAAGGCCTAACTCTAGAATAAATCTGGGCTTGTTATAGGAGATGTACAAAATGTTTGAGACATTTTATACCTAGGAACATAATGTTTGAAATGTTATTTCCCTGGGTTTTAGCTTCAAATTACCATGGATGCTCCAATAGCTCCTTATTAGCCTAGAAAATTTTTGGTAGCTTTGTAACCTATTCCTCCACATAAAAAAAGGGGGGAATAAGGCTGGGTAAAGGGGTTTTTCCTTAGTCAAATCCCTATTTAGGAATCAAATTTGAAATGAAATGAAATGAAAAAAGGTGTGTTGTCATATAACAAAGGCTAGATCTAGTAAATGAAGTATACAATACCTTGGAAATGAAAATACTCCTTTGAATATGATCAAATATGTTGATGCAATAGTTTTGACTTAACTCAAGAACCCAAAAGAAAATCATGAAAGTAAAAACCAGCTCATAGAATGGATATTTTAATTCACCACAATGTTTGATTGAGGGAGAAAGAAGAAGACTTGGATGAATTCAAATGAATTCATATCTCCTTCCTTGATAGAAAAATATTTTTCTTAGCCTCCAATGGGGGAAAGAAGATAGATCTAAGGAGACAAACACCTTGAAATCTTAAGAAGAGTTCTAGATCTTGAATGCTTAGGCTTGGATGCTTGATGGATCTTGAACTTGACTTTCTTCCTTGCACTTGATAGCTTGATTACGAATGAGAATGTTGGATAATATTGATCATGGTTACCAAAATGATAAATAAAGTATTTATATATCTCTCACAACATTTCATGGGTTAAAACTCAAGCAGACTAATCACCAGACCAAATTTCCCATTAAAGCCATGACATAAAGCTCTGGGCCAAATTTGGAGCAAAAAGTGTGGGGATAGCTCTATCCTTGTGTACAAAACATTTCAAATATTCTATCCTTGGGTACAAAATTTTTTAAACACTTTTCCCTTGGTATAGAATGTTTGAAATGTTATGTTCCTAAGAAAATGGTGGTCCTAGTTTTAGATTGGGTGTCAGGAAAATAGGGTAAATGTGGGTTAATCAAGTATAACTAATTCCAAGATTAGGACTAAACACAAAGGCCACAAATAATGATATTGCACCTAGGGGATGAAATAAATTATGGGTTTGGAGGGAAAATAGAGAAGCACACTTAGAAATAAGGGCTAATCTCAATTTTGAACAAGATTGAGAGGATAGAGGATCCATATTTGAATTTAGGTATCTATTAAGTGTCATATGAGGTTGTACTAAATAAAAAATAGAGAGGTGGGTGCAAAATTGTCCTTAAATTCTACACTAATAATTGCTTACAATTTAGGATGATACAATGCCAAGAACATAAGAAAATACCTAAAATAAATGTGAGTACTTAGTGCAGTTATGAATATTTGTTCCCTTGGAAGCCTCAACCTCTCATGACCTCCCACGCATGTGGATGGCCAATTCCCAAACTAGAATTAAAGTTTCCTAGATTACAAAAGCTTCAATCAGCTTGCAAAGGTTTTTTTTTTTTTTAAATACTTTGTATCTTCCCTACTATGACTCTATCCCATAATTAGTGAGTAACTTCTTTCCATCACATGGTACTGACCAATTTGACATTACCACATCATTTTTTTATGTGACATGCACCTAGGTCTCAAAATTTCCACCCTAATATTTAAAGTCCTCATATTCAAATTTTTGAACCCTTCACTTATAGGTTGTTCCTTTATCCTTTGTAATGTAACACTACTTCCCCTTCTGCACCAAAAAGTTATACCAATTAATATTCCCCGTATTTAAAAAAAAAAATTCCCCATTCACACTATATTAGATATTTTTTCACCCAGAATAAATGTCTTCACATGCAGTGGGAGGTGATCAACCTTCCTCCAACATATAATCTCCTCTATAGGTAAGCCCATGGAAACCATGACATCAACCATGTTATTGTCTTCCCTAAAGATGTAATTTATAGTAAAAGAGTGAAGATCCATAAGAAATGTCCTAATATCTTCCATAAATCCTTCCACAAACCAACTAGCATCAATAAACCTTATAGCAATTATAATTATAATTTTGGATTCACCTTCTATATCAAGATATTTTATTCCAATTGAGAGAGAAATATTATTCCCGATAGGAGAGCCATACATTCAACTTGATTACTAGTGTGACCATTCAATTTCCTAGTAAAAGAAGTATTCAAATCTCTATTGGATTCTCTAATAACCCCACCACTTGTATCATTCCCATATTTATCATCTCCATAAAGATTAAGCTTGTACCACCCTATAGAAGAAAAATTCCACTTTATTCTTTTCCTATATAGTTTCTTAGTATTATCAAACTGAGCATAATTCATTAGGAGATTCTAGTTCTTATAAATTTTATTGTCTCGATAAGTAGGGGGTAGCTAGGTTTCTTCTAGGTAGTTATTGACAATTTCTTTGCCAACAGTTTTCTCGTAGCTTAAAAGACACCTTCCATAAGATTTTTAGCCTCCCTGAATATTTAGTTGTTTCTTTATTTCCATAGCTTCAAACATACATGTGGTTGTAATTGCCACCATAATTTCCTAATCAAGGGATTATGGGTGGGGCTCTCCTAATCAAGTATGAATTTTTGAATGTCACTATTAAATACCCATGGAAGATCAAAATTTTCCATCATATTCTACCAGATTTGTCTAGCAAATTGGAAATGTAGAATTAGATGATCTATAAATTCATCCTTTTGTTTATGGATAATTCATGTGTTAGGAAGTTGGAACCCTCTTCTAACCATTTTGTCTTGAGTTAGATATTTTTGTGCATAGTTTTCCACCAAAAGAAGTTAATCTTTGAGATTAATTGTGGGTTACAAACTTTTCTCCATTAATATGGGGTACTATCATGATTTGAAATTATTTTGTAAGATTATTTGACCAAGAACTTTCCCTTTTGATCCTTAACCTAGAAAAAAATGTCTCCTCTCTAAAATAGGGGGAGTTGGATCTTTCTTATTATTGTCTAGAGTTTAGTAGCTATCTGAACCAAGTTAGGTATTTTATGGTATAATTGTGTAAGATACTTCTACCTTTGTGGAGCTGTAGTATAATGAAAATTTTTTTACATAAAAATTATTTTTGAGATCTCCGTCAACCCCCTAAATTTTAAGTTTTCTACTATGGCTTTGTACTCCTCCAAAATATCCTCCCAAAATCTTATTTTCCTCCCATTACAAATCCACCAGTTTAGACCCTCCTTGATGGTATTTAGACCCTTGAGGATATTATTCCATATTTTCAACCCCAAGGGGCAGCCATTTGAGGAAAGTATTCTATAGAAGTTTTCAAAATTTAGGTATTCAACCCTCATGAACTTTCACCAATCTACCTTTTCAAGAGATAGTTTCTATCCCATTTTTGCAATTAGTGCCTTACTCAAGATTGACAAATTCCTTATCCAAAGCCCACCTTGATGTTTTGGATTGCACATACTATCCCAATTAACTTTTTTGCATCTTCAAGTTCTTTCTGTAATCTCTCATTCTCTTTGCATAGGCCTTCATTCTCTCTTCCCAAATCTTCATTCTCATCATTAGATTGTTGATCTCACCTCTTAAATATTGCATTTCATCTCTCATCTCATGAAGATATACTTGAAAGATAATAAATCTTGTTCAAATCTAGAAATTTCATCCACTTTTTATTTTAGGGTATCTTTTTCCATCTTCTTAGCTTCTTGAACAGTTTTCCTAGCTTCCATTTCTTGACACATCTTAATGGACAAAACTTCTAACTCCCTCTTGATTTTCTTCTTGTCCTTTGTTAAATGTTCATTCTCTTGAGACAATGCTTCTAGGGTTTCTTTAGATTCCTCAAAACCACTTTGTTTAGACAATTGATTAATGTAGTCCCGACTCTCATTCAGTTTCTTATCAATTTATTTTCTCTTGTCCCTTGAGATCTTTAGTTGTTCTTTAAGCTTTTCAATGACCTCTTCAGCTTCTTCAAGTTGTCTTCTATATATCAATATAAAACCCTCCATATTTTCCTGAAGGATCTTCCCCTAGTGGTTAGGATTCTTCAAGGGAACTCGGCCTTGATACCAATTGTTAATGCTAGATGACATTGAGATGGGGGGGGGTGAGTTAGTGTGACCAAAAAATATAACTATTCTCACTACCAACTTCCACAAGATGTAGAATACAATGAAAATAGAAAAGTAGTAACAAAATAAATCAAACATCAAAAGAATGAAACACTTTAACACATATATTTTTCTTGTAGAAACCCTTGTTAGAGGGAAAAACCACATGTGGGAATTAGTACCCAAAAATCCTCACTACTGTAGTAATAAGTTACCTTGTTAGGAACATTAAATCCACCCAGTTAAAGGTATACTTGATTAAGAGTATTCAAACCTATTAGGAGCTTTCAACAAAGACCTATTAGGATCTACTCATTTAGGGGATTTAGAGCTCCTTCTCAAAAGTCATCTTGTTAGAGGATCTTGATCTTCAAACCCGCCAGGATCCTACACACCCTATTAGTAGTGACCCAATTAAGGGATTTATCTTGTCAACCTACTAAAATCAACAAGTAAAGAGTGATCTGATATTTGCACTCGATGCATGATAGATCCACTGGAATTCCTAATCAATTCTCTTCTCTAAAACACTTCCTCAAATTTGTACTAGTTCATATTTGATCACCATAAACCACTACAACAACAATAGAAACACCACACATTGATCTTTCTCCTCTTCTCTTCTTTCTATATCATAATATATCAGAAATGATATATAAATACATTTCACTAACTAGGTCTTCCAAGAACTAATACAATTGGATTATAATTGTATGCACCCTAAAATGGTCACCTAGACTTTGGGCCCCCATTCAACAATTTGTCAAATCCCTGAATCAATATTTTCAAAAACCAATATTTTCAAATTTAAATCAATTTCCTTGATCAAATCCTATTCTATCATTTATTCGATTATTTTCTATGGGCTAACCATTTCATCCTAAGTATTTATTTATTTAAAAGTAATTCCCTCCCCTTTTATTAAATAAAAAGCCCCCACTTTACCTTTATCCTAACTTGCATAAATAAAGCATTATTACTATTTTATAAAAAGAAGAAAAGACCTTTTTGTCTCACATTGGCCACAAAAGTCAACTCTTATTTCTCATTGGAGGAAACTTGTGCACATGGATTTCTCCTCTTTCAAGCTCCACCCTTGATCAAATATTTTGCCTCTTAATCTCCATGGTCTAGTCCTTCTCATTTCCTATAAAAGAAGAGCTCTCTTCTCTCATTATAGATCTCAAATTTCATACTAATCTTATGCTGCAGGATTTCTTGAAGACTTTTAGAGCTTTGGAGATTTTGTTGCATTTAGCTTTCATTCTTGCATTCTTAGCTTAGCTTCCATGTTGTCTAGCTTAGATTTCCCTTATGCTCTAGCTTAGCTCACATAGCTTAGTTAGCAAGGCTTGTAATACTTTCATTTCCATAGTATTCTTGCATTTTCATTCTTAACATAGTTGCATTGCATCTTCATTGTTGATTCTTGAAGATATTGGCATTCTTTCCCTTATCTCTTTGAATCTCCCATTGTTTGGTTTACTAGCAAGGTTGCATGCTTCAATAGCTCTAGCTGAGAGCACTATATACACCCTTGTGACTCCATGCCTAGAGAGCTCTAGGTCACTTTTTCAAGGTTTCCAATCCATGGATTCTCAAGGAAGTAATGACTTAGAGAAGTGCACAATTTAGTGTGTACGATAATACACTCTCACTCATTTCTTAAATTGTAAAATGTAATACCAATCATTATTTACAATTTAAGATTCATCTTAGCTCCAAATCCATTGCACAATTGATTTGACAAAGAAAAGTCAAACCGTATCACACTCTTCAATGTACTTGCACAAATCTAAGAAATATGATCATCATGATCATGAAAATGTTGTTAGGAATGGGAACACTGAGGGGGGGGAGTGAATCAGTGTTCATTGTATTTTAATATTTTCTTTTTTCTCTTTAACTTTGACTTAAATGCTTAAGTACTCAAATGGACATCAATAAAAGCAAGATACATAAACATAACACATAACACCAATATGATTACAGGGAAACCCAAACAGGTAAAACCCTGGTGGGAATTGACACCTGCTAATATTTTCTACTAGTGTATTGTGATCCTTGTTAGAAGATCCTTAACCCTATTAGGAGTTGTCTTTACATTACTTTTAGTACAGTAGACCTAGTCAAAGGTTGGACCCTATTAGGAGTCTTTTACAATAACCTTGTTACGGGTGGGGACACACTGTCCTAGAGCTCACTGCTCAAGTGGTGAAGGCTACAACTTTCTAATCTTAGATACACACTATATCTATTGGATGAACTGGTGATGTGACACTTCTTGTCAGATCAGTTCCTTTCATGTGCTGATGCTTTGACCTCTTGAAAAGCTCTAATACACCTTAAAAACTATTTGCACATTTCTTCACTTCTTATCTCCACTCTATCTCAACATTCCTTTCTATTACAAAGGGCACATCTCATATATATATATATATATATATATATATATATATATATATATATATATATATATATATATATATATATATATATATATATATATATATATATATATATATATATGCGCTACCAAAACAATTAACTAGGTTAGCTTATAACCAATTACATACAATGCTTCCAAGTGAATTGGCTCAAGCGTGTTTACAAAAAAAGTTAATTACATGTCTACAACCTAATTACAATAGGTGCATAGCCTTTACAAAACAATATTATAACCATAATACAAAATACTACTAGGTAGTTGCATACTTTGTTCTATTCTAGCATTTGTTGTCTGTGTAACTTCAACTGTTTGTATCTTCATCACACTTGCAAATCTGAGCATGCACTCTTAGAATTATTATGAATACACTTTTACCAACTTATCTTCTAGGGTGCATACCATAATTCGGTCATATGCATGTGCGCTGATGCTCTGATCTACTAGTGCTCTGTTAACTATCTAGTCTTTTATACTTAGCTAAAATCTGATCTTTTGATAATGTGCGCTGACTCCAAAACACCATATGACTTTTTTTCCATAATGAAAACACTATATTAAGTCATATACAATAGTATAGTCAACTTACTGATAATCTCCCCCTTTTTCATTGATGGAAACAAAGGAATATGGAAAAGTTACTATCTGTCCTCTTATACAAAAACTCTAACTTATATCTCCCTTAGTCTTATTATTATACATCTTCTTTACATATCTATAACTCCATATTCTATAAATAATCCCCCTTTGGCATTAATGACAAAGGTGCTAAAAAACTAAATCTCTACAAGTACTTACAGGGAAACTGCATCCAGATATGCTATCTACAATTTGTGGATCTCTTTCTTCTAGAATGTAATCATTGCATTGACTGTTTGGAGATGGGTGCATAATGCATAAGTAAACTTCTCCATCTTCTCCAAATTTGAGTTAGGACCTTGATCATATGTCACCATGGTGGCATCAATCTCCTTGATGTTATGATTGAGCACATCTAGGGAGGGCACAAGAGCATTCCTGAACTGTGTTTTCCTTTCCCTTATCTTGGACATCTCCTTTTCAGCTTTTTCAATTTTGTCTAATTGTCCTTGGTAGACATTATTACACATGTTTACATCAATTGAGGGGTCTTCTACTAATTTCCTTACTTGTTCTATCATAGCTTTTTCCTCTTGGATCTTCTGGTGTAGATCATCTATTAACTTTTCCTAGTTCATGCAGTCAACAATAATCTTCCTGCCTTTTGCTGCAAACTCTTTTAAGGATGCTTGACCAACCTTGAGTGAGTTTAAGTCAAGTGTAAAGTTACTGACCAATTCACTAAGCCTCTTCTTCATATACTTATCTTCTGCAACTTGAGATGTAGGCTCTTCCAAACTAGAAAAATTTGTCTTAAAGGTTGCAAGGATGTGGCTAACATCATCAGTTGTATTGACCTTAAACACTTTCTTGTTTGAAGGTAATAAACTATTTAATATGTTGACTGATTCAACAAATAAGGGGTTCCTCATCACCTATTTTTCTTTTTCTTTCTCCATGGCTAAGACACTGATCTTTATCAAGTCTTCCTCTCCCCATGAGTCCAAAATAGTGGTGTCAAGTGTCAAGCTTGACAACAATGATGCTGAGGGAGTGATAGGAGTGCTATCCATCACTTCTTTCTTTACTTTGATTAAAATTTCAATATATGGATTATCTATTGTTTCATTTTCTTTTTCTTCTTCTTTTCCTTTCTCCTCTTCCATCTTTTCTTCCTCTTTTTCTATTTCCTTCTCTTCTTCTTTTTGAGTTTATTTTTTTTCTTCTTTCTCTATCTCTTTTTCTATTTCTTTTTCTTCGTCAACTTCTGTCACATCCTTAATTAGTACTTCTTGTTGATTAGGAGGAGTGTTACCACATAGATTCTCAGCCTCTTGATTACTTACAAAAGCTTCTTCAAATTTATCCAAATCAATATCTGAGGCCACCATTGCAATCTCAACATTGTCAATAAAGATATTATCATCCTTATGTGCTTCTATCATAGGCACAAGCTTCTCTACCTCTGTGGGTGCTACAACCATAGGCACTGAATCTTGTGGACCTATATTCTATAAATTGATGGTCTCTAACTCCTTTTCTACCTTTGTGGGCACTTGAGTAGTGGGCGTAGTAGATGGGAACATGTGCCTATTTAGGAAAACTATCTCAAAGGCCTTTTCTATTTCCTTTGCAACTAGTTCATAATTTTTGTCCATTATATGCAAAGTTCTTGACCTAGTTCTAAGATGTGGCTTCACCAGATCTAACAATAAGGTCTTCTCTTCTAGAGAACATACTGGTATATTCTCATCTAAGATCTTCTCTCTTATTCTCAAATCTTCCTCAATTTCTTGTCTCTTCAAGAAGTCTAAAATGTTCCAAACATTGTCTGGAATCACAGTCTTCAATTCTAGCACCATCTTTTTAAACTTAAGCATATGCTTGATAATTATGCCATGAATTTATGACTTGTCTATTTCACTATAATTATCATAAAATTTTATTATTTGATCAATCCTTCCTTCCACAATTATCCTTGAACTTAGTACTTTAAGACTAGGTCTAAAATCTACCTGAGGAGGTGCTTGAGTGTTTCTCTTACTTCTTGTTACCTACGAGGAAGGGAAACTACTACCAAACTCCTTCCTTTTTTTATTGTCTTATACTCAAGATGAGCATTAAGATCAATCATTTCCTTGGGTGCAAGAGGGGTATCATATGTTTTACCCTTCAGATCATCAGACTTCTCCACTTTTACCTTCTTCAATTTTGGATCATTAGACTCTGCCTCTATTGCAGATGCACTCTCAATTCCCAAAGCAATCTTTTCTTGTCTTTCTTTGTCCAGGTCTTCTTGAGTTACTCCATGAATTTTCAATATCTCAGAAGTAACCTTGGCTACTTTTTTTTTAGTTGCTGCCCTGTTTAAAATTGCATCAACTGCTCTTGTTTTCTCTTCATAAGTCCCCCATCTTGGCTCATTAGGGTCCTTAGGGGCTGATAGCAATACTTGTGCATATGCTTCTAGGACTTGTTCATCAACCTCATATCCAAGTGGATGGATCCACTTTATTCTTGGCTCCACTGCTTCCATACAAGTTACATCAATTTCAACCATGAAGCAAATGCTATCTTTGTACTTATCAACAATACTTTTTGGAATCTTGTATCTCATCTGCATTTTGGCCCTAAATGTCTTTAATTCAAGTTTTATGTAGTCCTTTAGTGTACTCTTAGTAGTTTCCTTAAATGATATATGTGGCATGGTAAGCATACTCTTGTCCAAATACATGTCTGATATCTTTCAAGGAATTTGGAAGTACATGTATATGATCAAAGACCCAAACCTAAATATTTTAGTCTCATCATGTTTAATGGCTTTGATGTTGTCTATCAAGTGTGCACGTAGGATCTCACATAGGTTCAACTCTCCATTTTATCTCACAAGTTTTATTGTTGCAAGAATTGTGGCTTCTGACACACTATTCACTCTATTGGTGTGTTGAAACCTATATCCTAGTATCATGGACATCAATTTTATGTCTTTCTCTTCTATAGGCTCAATTTACATTCCACGTCTATCACTTCTTGAATTGCATGACTGTTCTACAAGTTTTCTAACATCCTTTCCTGTTGGAAGAAAGACACTTGTCCTTGAGAGGCCTATCATTTCATGTATTAGGTCTCCTGTTATTCTGACTAGTATTTCACCTATCCAGAGTAGGTCGTCATGAATCCTTCTAAGTAGAATCTTTATCCATTCAGACTCATAGAACTCAAATGCAGTAGAATATTCAATTATAGGGTGGTTTTCAAACTATGCATACTCATCCAAGAAGGTCTTATCTAGTTTCATCATGGTTTCTAAGTGTGCTCTTATCCTTTCAAGTCCTACCAATTCCTTCTTGTAGTAAATATATGCTTGGATGTCTTCTACATGCATAACACCCATAGGAGTGTGGGAGAATGCCCCTTCTAGGTCATCCAAAGTAGATTTGAATGGGTGCCTCTTAAATACATATATTTTCTTCTCCACAATATCAAATACAATAGGAGTAGCCATCACTTACTTGTATATTGCTTTCCTAATTATTTCCAAGGACTTCTGAATTGGCGTGATAGATTAGGGTTTCTGCAAATGATCAAACACACTACTTTGCTAGTGAATCAATTTGAAATCCTTCACAATCAGCCGCTAGGGCTTTTGTGCTCTTCAATCACTCAAAATTGAATGAAATGAAAAATTTGTAACTCTCTATGTACTTTAAAGTAAAATTTTTTGCCAATAATGCTTGCCGCATAATCCAAACTTTCACTAAAAATTTCCAACTTTCATTCTGTAATGAATTAGGTAGTGTGCTCTTGCACACATCATCACATAAAATCAAAAAAGATAAATCTAAAGGTGCATACTTTGATGGTGAGTATACTAGCTACGCAAGGGGCTAGAACTAAATTAGCTCCCCCTATGACCTTGAGGGCCATTCATCTAGATGTAGAGGGTGCGTCCACTAGGGATGCATCCAATACAAGCTCATCAGCCTTATCCTTTTTTCCCTCTGACCAAATCAACCTCGCATCTTCTGAAGCTTTCAAAAACTTAACTTCTCCTTCAGTGTCCAGTATTGACTCTTTTAGCTTTTTAGGGCTTTCTTGACCTTGCATTCTCGATCCACAAAACTTTGAGATGTGTCCAGCCTTATTACAAGAGTGAAAAATAACTGGAGGCCTTATATTCCTCGGCACATTGACATGGGTTACCATTTTACATTATCTATCTTAGTGACCATTATAGTTATATATCTGACATGTAACATTCTGAGAATTTCTTATATTTGGCTGATTCTTATTTCTCTAATTATGTTGAGTCTTGTTCTTCTGACTTGTCTTACAATTCATAGCTTTATGACCAAATTTATTACATGAATAATAGTAACCATTGAAAGGTCTTACCTCTTTACAGTTCCTTTCTATATGTCCATGCTTGTTACATGCATAACAATTTCAGTCTACTATCTGATGTGTGTGAATTTTATACCTAGCTGTAGACATAACACTTCAGTAAACCATTAGAGGTTAGCAAAAATTGAAATTGTCCAATGAAATTGAAACTATGCTAACCAAGTGATTTACTACCTTCTAGTAGATGCGAGTATGACATTCTCAGATTAGACCAAGATCAATGACAATGCAACACCTAAACGAAGGATTTGAATGCAAAATATGAAAGACTAAGACTATGGATGCAAATTAAGCTATATTTTTGGATTTTCTATGCAATAAGAATGAAAAACTGTATGAATCTAGGCTAAATGAATGAAATTGAATGTAGATTTAATCTAAGAATGCTATGGATGAATATAAAATCTATGATATGAAACTATGCAAAAACTATGAAAGATTATGATCAACTATGAAAGATCTCACAAATCGCCTGTTGCAAGTGCTCAATCCTTCAATTGCCAATTTGCTAAAGTGATTGTGTAAATTTGAGTGTTTTTGAAAATGAAGAGCTAAGCCTTGATTTATAGAAATCCAAGGCTTTGAGGATGCAAGAGAAAAGCCATAAATCACTCTTGATAAACTCAAGTTGATTTTTGAGTTATCAGGAATTTAGAGATAATTAACTCACAAAATCATGCAAAAATAGAGTCTTACTCAAAATAGAGTTTTAGATAAAATTTCAATTCATCATCAGATGTTGAGTTTTAATTTTAAAATTGGTTGTTAATTTCTAGTTGCTTGCTTTTCTGATTGTGCATGATTTAATTATAAACTAATTTAAAAATAAAGTGATTTATTCTCAACTTAAGTGATTTTAAAAATAAAACAATTGATTTATGGGTTAATCAATTATTAAATCAAAATTTTATTCAAAAACTATATTATTAAATATTAACAACTGACATGAATTAATTAAATAGGAATTTAATCAATTAATCATAAGATTTTAAGATTTTAGATTTATTGTCAAAATTAAATAATGCAATTTAGGAATAAATACAATTAAATTTAATTAAATAATTAAGTAGCAGTATTAAATCTAATTAATTAAATATTCAAAATATTCAATTAATCAAACTTTAGGATAAATAGGATTTATCACCAAATAATTATTAAATTAAAGATAATTAAGATAAATTAGAAATATTTTTAGGAATATTCCTCGATGCAGAATTAAGAATAATCAATTAGGATTTGATGATGTGAAAATGTGCCTTAGGTTAGGACTTCAATGTTGATTTCATTTGATTTGAAGATGTAGGAGGCTAATGAACCTATAGCCCATTTTTGGGGTATTACATTTTGCCCCTCTTTGAATTATTGTGTGGAGCGCAGTGGTTCAAAGACAGTCTGTGTATGATAAAGATGTATGAGACTAATTTGAAAGATTTGAAAAATAGATACCGACCCAGGCCCAGAATGATCAGGAATCGAGATGATGTTAGCTATATCAAAAATGAACTAGTGATTATGAAAAAGTGCCAAAACGCCTAATCTTGAACCTTATGATTGCGAAGAAGTGAGTGACCAATTCCAGACCTCAATGTCCTTGTATGAATCATATTGGTATCACATTCTAAACCCATCAGTTACGAAGAAACAAGGAAATAACACTAATGAACTGATGGTTATGAAAAGCAGATATAGTTTACAAGATAGATTAGGATACCAGATTGATATGGATCTTGATGAATCTAATATGCCCCAAGTGATGATAGATTTGCTCCAAGCGATGAGGACTTTTGATGATTCAGCAACTAGACATGGTTGTTGTCTTGATTACTAAGGAAAGATTGATTACAGATTTAGATTTACAGACTTTGAATGATGTGTAATAACATGCCCCCTTTAGGATTAAAATTGAAATCTGACAAGAAAAGTCAGCGTTATAGTTTAGAAGCATGTTAATTGATTTGAGAAGTGGTTATACACATTTGTAAATGCATTCTACATCGTTTAGAGGTCCTAGAGACCAAGTTTGACTATGTTGAACCATGAGTTGACCATAGTTGACCAAGTTGAAATTTTGATAGTTTGATGTAAGATAGTCAGTTAAGTTGAATACTAGATTTCTGTGATGATTGAAGGTTGATTATGCAAGCAGTAGACCATCTTGGGTCCAAAAATTTTAAATCATGATTTTGACATAGTAAATGATCTCAAATTTCAATTTTGATCTCGAAAATGGGTTCAGAACGTCGAAATTAGCCATGGGTGCCATTTTTGTGAAAAACGGAGCACTTTTGAAAATTAGGTCAAAAGCTATATAAAGGTTGGAAGGGTCATTTTCAATTCATTTTCACCGTTGACTTTTGAAAACCTTGTGGATCCCTTTGAGCAAGAAAATGGTAGAAATTAAGGTACTCGTGTCTTCTCACCATTTTGAGCGTAGCCGGAGGCATTAGAGACCTCGACAGTATGGACATCTGGTAGGTGGACCTCTGTGCTTTACTGAAAAAGTCAAATTTTCTTTGTTTATAGCATTTTTATCATATTTTTCATACGTTTTCAATTTTGAATTTTTGCATGCATGGAAACTCGTACAAGTATCTCTCTAGGCTCGTACGACTTTTCAATTCTAGTTAGGTTGTTGTATCACTATCTCCCAAGACTCATATGAGAGGGACGTAAGAGTCGTACGATGTTTCATCAGGTCCCTCATAACTCATATGAGGAGATATATAATGTTGTATCATCATTTTTTGTCATATGGAAACTGGAGAAAACTCATACGAGTTTCAATGCCAGTCTGCTTTATCATTTGAAAAATAGTGAGCCCAAAACTCATTTCTAGGTCAAACTTTTGAATTTTTTGATCTTTTAGCCTGATTACTGAGTCTTTGATCTACCTTCTGAAATAGTAAACTATTCAATCCTTGTATTTGTAGCCTATGTTTCAACCAAATTACTAATAGGGTTCCCTATTTTTGTGCTGTGTAGGTCATATATCCTGATGTTCATGTACGCATTTCTCATCCTGCTACTTAGAGACTCTATGTGTCCTTGCCTAATCCTATGAGAGTTCATCTTGCTTCATGCAGTTTTGAGTATCTAATTCATTTACCCGAGATTAGGGTAAATCATGGACTACTGACTACTTTGATAGAGAGATTTCATTATGAGACCTAGACTTTCCACTTACTGACTGGGGAGATCACTATTACACCCGAGGATGTATACCATATACTACACATTCCTTTCCATTCAGGTTAGCATCCAGAGTATGTGAGTTCAAGGAACTCAGGTCTATTAGCATTCAAACATATTTTTAGAGATGATGCACAATTGACTAGATCTATTTCCTAGGAGACCTTGGTATAGTGCTATGGTCAAACCCATAGATTAGAGTGCATCCTTGTCAGGATGATAGGAGGTATTATTATGTCCAACCATCAGCAGAACAGTCTATTGATGGGCTGGGCACCGATGGTAGCACATCTGATGGTGACTCCTTCTAAGTTAGCCTGGGGTTAGTGTTTATTAGCCCACATGTTCTCTGAGATGCATGAGGTAGTGTATCAGGAGAGCAAGTATTTTTCTATTGGTTCTTTAGTTCTACAAATCTAGGCGTGGGAGCATATCCTAGTTTTGAGACCAATGTGCCAGTCACAACAACAACCACAAGAGTTTGTTATTTATATTTATGTTGGATATGTCACACAAGTTCACATGGGCCATGTAGCATACTGGAGATGGTGCCTTGATGACATGACATTTGTACGATGGAGGCTTTATGTAGATATTGAGCCTTGGCCTACTGCACGAGAGCAGTTCAATTTCTTCTTGCAGAGTCATGTGTTGATTGGACGATCATCCTTTATACTTGAGTGATTTATTATTACCAAGGTGTGGCAACAGTATGGATGAGTGCAGGATGCACCTCAAGATTATGCCACTTACACTCTGATATCCTGTGAGATCGGACTTGGATGGACTGTGAGGCTTTCTTATGCTTTGTGTTCACAGGAGTACAATGGTATTGTTGGTAGGGACTGGGAGTACAAACCATAGGTTATTGATGTTGGATTTATATCATGACTTGCAAATCACTTGATCTATAGGTTCTCTGATCCCACTGAGCTGATACCTTCCATGGAGGAGGCTATGGATGTTACTAGAGCTCTGATGAGACAGGGCCCGAGACCTGCACAGGCTCCAATTTTTCACCCCACACCTCTGAGGCTGAGAGAAATGGCTCCTCCCCAGAGACTAGTGAGACAGATAGGCCTACAAGTTCACAAAGATGGACTAGGGGAGAGGGCAGTACTTTAGTTAGTGTTGGTATTGTTGAGGAGGTACTTGTAGTAGAGCAGTGCATAGGTGGTGGTGATCCAGATCCATTACAGGGTGATACTTCTTTTGATTTAGGTTTTGAGATGAGATGTCATAAGGCATAGAGAGTCGAGACCACAGAGCAGCCTGTTGCTGATGTTGATATGTTGGCGGCAGATACTGATCCTAGTGTACCACTTGTAATCATCTAAAATTGGGCTAATAGAACCTCAGGCCCTATTTGCTCTTAATTTAGCATATAACCTTAATTGTGTTAAGTTGATCCTTTGATTATTAACATAATTTCCAAAAAATCCAATAAACCCCATCAAATCCTAAATCAAGTATTTATTACTAAGGTTCAAGAAAAAATCAAGGTTATTAAATCTAAGCCTATTTAATTAAATTCAATCCCACTAAAATGCAAAGGCTATAGTTATTAATTAAAACAAATGTATAAATACCTCCTAAATCAAACAAACACAACAAACACACTTTGTAGAAAGGAGGTTTGCACATGGATCAAGGATCAAGCCAAGATGCATCTCAACCACTCCTCATGGATGCATCTCGACCATTGATTCTCTTCCAAATCCTATAAAAGAGGATTTTCAAAGCCTTGTTCTAGGTTCTAAGATTTTGAGTGCTTCTACATGCTTTTAATTTGACTTCTTACTGCTAAGGATTTTTCATTCCATTTCATGAATTTGAGGCTTCATAATCCATGATTATGAATTCTTGTGCTTTGGAGAAATTATTAGCCAATGCTTAGATTGATAGTTATTTTCCATGCTTTCAAGCTTTCATTAAGTTTGAAAACACTTCAATTTGGGTTTTAATGGAAGGAATTAGAATCTCATACTTTCATTTTTAGCTTGCTTACATACACTCTTGAATCTCTCATTTTATTGTAAATTGTCACTATTTAAGGGTTAACTCTGAGAGTAAACTAACCTTTATTTCATACTCACACTAATTAGAGAGCAATAGGATGCTTTTGCTTGTTAATTTTTGCAACTAGATCTTCATTCTCCTCTAACAAGTAATGTTATTATCCTATTGAAGTGTTGTGTTGCAGGTCACAAACTCACACACATTTCTAGTGCCCACCGTTGGGCTCAGCCCCTGATTTTTTAATTTTCTAGATTTTTAAACTAACTATTGTTGTACCAAAATTGGCCAGAGGATCGCATATGGGAAGAACATCTACATCTAGTTAATCCAAGATTGCACCCCATATTCACGGATCACATTTGAGAACAAGGTCGCACCTATTTCAAATACAGGATCACATCTTGTAGATCTGGCCCACATTCGGGAAAGTGGGTCACACTTGGGAAATAGGATCATTTTCAGTAATTTGGGCAGGAAAATCTAGGATCACATTTGGTGATTTTTAATGATTTCTATGGTTTTCTGGTTGCTAACATATGGTGTGATTGATCTTTCTAGTTTTTGACAGTCTAACAGTGGTTCGCAAGTTCAAAAAAATAGAAAATTCCAAATGCTAACTTTTGATTTATTTTAAGGATAAAATGAATTTTTATGTAGTTTGTTTTGAGCACCTTATAGAAATTTGATTTCATCATATAAATCAGTTAGAGGAGTATGCTCTTTTCTCCTTGAGAGAAAATTAGAAACTCAAAAATTGACTTGTGTTTCTGGAATTAAATTTGGAAATGAATGCTAACAATTTTCTTACATAATTTTCCTTAAAGTTTTATGCAGGAAAATCTAGGATCGCATCTGGTGATTTTTAATGATTTCTATGGTTTTCTGGTTGCTAACAAATGGTGTGATTGATCTTTCTAGTTTTTGACAGTCTAACAGTGGTTCGCAGGTTTGAAAAAATAGAAAATTCCAAATGCTAACTTTTGATTTATTTTAAGGATAAAATGAATTTTTATGCAGTTTGTTTTGAGCACCTAATAGCAATTTGATTTCATCATATAAATCAGTTAGAGGAGTATGCTCTTTTCTCCTTGAGAGAAAATCAGAAACTCAAAAATTGACTTGTGTTTTTGGAATTAAATTTGGAAATGAATGCTAACAATTTGCTTACATAATTTTCCTTAAAGTTTTATATTTAGAATTTGGATTTTCTAACCCACTAACCAGCTAATGGGTGAACTTGGTGTTCTTGGTTGATTTTGATAGCTTAACAATTGTTTGTCGGACATTTTTCCCAAGACCACAAATAAAAAAGACTACTAATGCTCGTTATGCAGGTTGCCTCTAAAGCAAAATCGACAAAAGAACTTTATGTTTGATTTTACGAACTTTAAAACAATTTGAGATCAAGTTGTAAATTAGCTAGAGGATTATGCTCTTTTCCCCTTGAGGGAGAAATAGAAACTCAAACGTTGGCTTACAATTTGACATCAAATTGGGGTAAATAAACCTTAAACTTGCATAATCTATTTGGGATTTGTGATATAAGTTAGCAGATTATGCTCTTCTCCTTTTTGGAGAACTAGAAATCTAGAGCTTGTTATCATTTATCTACTTGCTTTATTGTACACCTTTAGAGGGCCTACCGGTTGAGGAAAAAATCTCCCGAGAACGACCCAAGTGGGGACAAGTCTTTTGCTGACTCTTCCACCCCACTATAAAATTTGACACTCCTTTGAGGATAAAGCCTTGGGAGACATGATTTATCTTGTCTTGGGAGGTTGATGATCAATCCCAATGACTGACTTGGATTTCATGTAGAGCGGAGCTACTTTAATCTCGCTTCTCGAGACTACACACTTTCAGGTTCCTATAGGGTTAACAGCCTCAATCCTACTTGCGGAACTATGGGAGATAATTCTGAATGGGTGCCTTCATTAAAATCTCTATGTTAGATGCCACCTGGATCACCTCTGAAAGGTTGTTATCACTTGTGCAAGGAAAATAGTAATTTCCCCAAGACATTCACCATATCAAACCCCCATTGATTTTACTACTTGGATAATATGGGCTCCAATATCCATTATGTGTTATTGGACTGCCATATTCTGAGGAGTCTTTGGGTGTGTTCCTAAGTCACTGAAAAAGTGGTTTCAATATCTACCTAGTATAAGGAAGGTTAGGTCTGTTTTCTCTAAAAATGATTTGCTTGGTCTGTCTTAAATACAAACTCAGTTAATTTCCCCCAGATGAACAAGCACACTACATTTTAAAGCATTTTCAAACACCTGACAGTCACTAGAATTTGACAGAGATGACACATTTCCTAAAAAATATTGAAATTGCAAATTCTTGGTCATCATAAGATCGCATCCGGTATTCCTGAATTGCACCCCGTATCCTGGATCGCATCTGTTTAAATTTGGATCATATTTGGTAGTCACACCATTTCTTGAGTCGCATCCGATGCAGATTCCATTTCCTAGATCACATATTGTATTTCTTGGATCACATCCAAGGTTCTAATTTTTTCACCAATCACTATTTAGGATTGCATCTAGGATAGAGATCATTTCCGTACACCCCAAAAGAAATTTTTTTACATTTTCAAATACCCATTTGGCCAATTAGTAAGTTTCTACTGCTAAAACATAGTCACTTGATAACCAGAAAGAGTAATCTTTGAAAACATCTTGTGCTTTTGCATAGTCCGAAATCTGCATTGTCACATTGTGAAGTCAGTTACCCATCAGTTACAAACAAGTTCTTAGCTCATAAACAAGGCACTTTGACACCCTTTTGACGCTGAAACTTACACTTTCATAACCCACTTGCACTTTGGTTCCCAACTCATAAGCAGGGCATTCTAACCCCATTTGATGTTGGATCCATATAGACATTTCAAACACACTCTTGCATCCTTGAATTCATAATCAGACATTGCATATTATCAAACCCACTTTTGAACACAAGACACTCATTGGTTCCTCAAATCTAGATTTCATGGTTGTTACCAAGCACAAGACTTACCATATTAAAAAAAATTCATTCTCTGAAGGAGAACCCATATTCACATTGGAAATGGGAGAAAGTTTAAGACTCAACCCCTTGTACGGTGCTACACCCAGTACTACTTACACAACAACCCCCGAACCTACAAACATGATTGATCAAGGTGAATACTGATGGGATGAACGATTCCATGCACAAAATGAAGAAACCGAATGAGAAAGACAAAAAAAAAGAGTCCAATATGATGAGGATGATGAGGATGATATTGATGATGATGCAGATCCCACTAAATGAGAATACAATAAGGCTTTAAGTAGCAAACGATTTCACAAAATGCTTGAAAGAGCCTTGGAAGAAAATAAAGAAAAATACTTCTTAGACCTTGCTTCCTGAGGTGTGAAATTACCCAAAGATTATGATGTGGAACAACTCAAACAAAAAGTCTATATTAGTCCTATGTCAATTCTCAATAGACAATTTCTTGCTATGAAGGCCGAAATTTAAGAACTCAAGGAATCAAAGGATAAACTGAAACAACAATATTCTTTAGAGCACATATGTCCTTTCCCTTTTGATAAGGGACTCACAATGGTTCCATTTCCCAAAAATGTTGTGATACCAAAATATGACAAATACATGGGAGATTCTGACCCTCAAGATCATGTGAGGGAGTTTTGTACAACTAGTATGGAGTTCATGCATGAACAAACATACCTCATGAGGCTATTTCCGCGAAGCCTAGGTGGACAATCTATTGAGTGGTTTTCTAAACTACCTACTGGAATCAAGACATTAGATGAATTAGTGCAAAAATTCATACAACATTACTCCTACAACATCTAGCACATAGTCACCATTTTGGACTTGTGCAATACCAAACAGAAGATGGGAGAGTCATTTTTGAGTTTCCTACAAAGGTGGAGAAAAATATTTGCACGATATGCTAGAGAAATTCCTAAGAATGAAAAGATGGATATTTTCATTAACAACTTGATTCTAGAAATGAACTTCCCAATTCAATTACAAGGACCAAGAAGCTTTGACAAGATGATTGATAATACTCTCAAGATAGAGGAAGTCCTAATCAAGAAAGGTGACATTGCTATTCACAAGGAACATAAGGACATGTCTTGTCCCACTAAGGACAAGTACAAATATGCAAACAAGAACAAACATGTGGTTAATGATGGAGTAGTTGATACTCCTAATCCTAAACCAAAGCCATAAGTTTTTAATCTTACCTCAAGTCTTCAAACAACTAAGAGTCTGAATGTTGTTGTGACTCCAACAACAAACAATACTTTCAACAAACCTTGAAGAGAACATTGGGCACCCCAGCCTAAGAGAACATTCACGCCATTGGGAGACATCTTGGAAGTGGTTTTAAAATCACTTGTGGAAAATGACATATTACAATTCCTAAGCCCGGTAAACCTTGGGATCTAGAAGACAAACCCAAGTGGTGGAATGATAATGAATACTATGATTACCATCATAAAAAAAGGTACACCACTAATAATTTCTTAAAATTGAGACATTTTATTCAAGATCTCATTGAACAAGGGAAAGTCAGGGTAGATGGAAATCACATGAATAATGATCACAAGGCATTTCAAACCCTGCTACCTAACTATGAAAAAGGAGGAACTTCTAAAAACAATAAGGTTAACTACATGTACACTGATGGTGACAATGTAATTAACATGATGGAACCTTGTGAGTATTCCATCAACATGATCACTCTCAAAGGAGTGAAGGAAAAAGATGAATCTACAAATGCTGTAACACAAAGCTAAGAAAAACTTACTCTTAAAGGAGCTTCAACATCTACCACACCACCTACAACAACAAAAACATCTAAACAAGTGGTACCATCTCCAAAATTCAACCTCGTGGAAAAATTGCAAAAGACACCCACATAGATATCTATTCCAGAATTGTTGAAAATCTCTCCTAGTCATAGCGAGGTTCTTGATCATGCCTTATTAAGCACCAATGTACCAAAAGACTTAGATGTGGATAGATTCTAGGCCATGGTTGGTCATATGAGTTCCCCACATTATCTATTTTTTTCCCAAGAGGATGATAAGTCATCAAACCAACCACATAATCAGCCCCTTCATTTAGAGGTCCTTATTCATAAACACCACGTTAAGTGTGTCTTGATAGATGGAGGCACTAGTTTGAACATTTGTATGTACAATTTGGTAAAACAACTAGGTTTTTTAGAGCACACAATTGATCCTAGAAGAAAGATAAAAATCAAGGCATATGATGAGGAAGAGAGATCCTCTAAAGGATTGGTTATCTTACCCATCAGAGTAGGGCCTATAGAACAAAATGTCCTTTGTCAAGTTCTTGATTTACCCCTTTCTTACAACATTCTTCTTGGGAGACCATGGATACATTCAATGCAAGCATTACCTTCCACCTACCATCAGTGCATAAAGTTTCCTCATAATGGAGTGGAGGCAACTATTCTAGTAGATACCACATATACTTGTAATAGCCTCAAACAAACAAAAAGAATGATTCCCCATAACAAAGAAGGATCCACTAAGGTAGAGACATCCAAAGAAATGGTCTTAAAAAGCTTTTCTAAAAAGATCAATATTCAAGAAATAAGCATGGGAGAGTACAAAATGGATCCTGTGACATCTTTGATAGATCTTCCTATATCTTCTAGGACACAAGGAATGACCTCATCTACATTTACACCTTCTTATGGTAATGCCTTGACTATACATGAAGGAACCGGAATGGTGAAATTAAAGGTATCCGTAGAAGAAGAGAATGAGGAAAAAGTTATTTTGCAATGGCTTTACAAAGAACCCGAAGAAGATGGAAATGTTAAACATGTTGAAATATCCTCAAGAAAATATGGGAAAGGATATGATCTCATGAAACAAATGGGATACAAAGGCAAAGGACCATTGGGACAAAACAACAAAGGACTAGTGGAACCCTTACACATGGATTTCCAAAATCCTAAGGATAAGACTGGATTAGGCTTCAGAGAGGCTAGATTTCATCCCATGGTGGGAAAAGTTACTGTATTTGATAGATCAGGAGATCCTGATGATGAAGAAAAAGTGGAAGGATAGGTCATTCCTTATGAGAGATTGTTACTCTTGCAAGGGGACCCAAATATTAAATTCCTTGATAAAAGTGTTAGACAAGAATCAGAAGGAGAACATACATAAATACCTAATAAATAACAAGAATGAGAATCTCTCCTCCTTGATACACCCCATTTCGATGAAGAACTAGAAGCAATAAATCCATAAGAACCATTGCAAGAAAATGAGAATCATGCCAATGAGGAAGGTGAGGTACCCATGACTATTGCTCACTTCTTGGGAGTTTAAGATTATAGTCAGGTAGATTCACATGAGTGAATGGGATGTCCTCTATGATGCAACCATGGACATAGAAATAGATTTGATACACAAGTTTTCTCCTAGGATCTTTATTGAAGAAGGAGAAATTTCTAATGTTAGATCACTAGAGTTAGATCCAAATAAAATTAACATGAACTCTAATAATAACAAAACTGACTCTAATAAACCTAACACTTATTTAGAGGCAAACATAATAGATGATGTTTTTCAAGTTATGAATGATGATAATGACGTGGTGATGTCTCTTGAACCTATTGAACCTTTGACTTTATGACACCCTGACTTGATAAAATAGGAGGAACCCACAGATACAGGCCTAATATCCCTTGACACTGACTATTCCATAGCCTGTTACCTTAATGCTTGTGAACCATTCCATTCTTCCACCAACGTAATGAGTGAAATCATGATTGAAGAGGATATAAAGTTTCTTAATCTTAAAAGGAAAAACAAAAAGAATAAGAGGTCTGATGGTGAAAACCACTTAGTGGTAGTATCAGACCCTAAAAGAGAAAAATAAAAAGATGTATCTAATGGTGAAAACCTCCTTGAGGCACCAAAGGATGGGATGCTTGATATCCTCCCAAATCATTTTCAAGAAAGATCCTCAATTTTGATTGAACCAAGACAACCCATTAATTTGGGAACAGTGGAGGCTCCTCAATTGGTTCACATAGCTCAATCATTGACAGAAGATGAGAAAATCCAATTCACTAATTTCTTCGAAGAAAAAAAGATCAACTTCACTTGGGCTTATTCAAATATGCCTAGATTGGATATAAATTTGATAATGCACCATTTGTCTATTTCACCAAATACAAAACCTATCAAGCAAAAGCTTAGGAAAATGAATCCTCATGTGGCATTGCTAGTGAAAATAGAACTAGAAAAACTATTGAAAGCAGGATTCATTAGGGCTATTGATTATGCAGAGTGGATCTCCAACATAGTTCCTATTTCTAAAGTAGACAAATCAATAAGAGTGTGCACAGACTTTAGGGATCTCAACAAGGCTTGTCCAAAAGATGATTTTCCACTTTCAAAGATAGACATGATTGTGGACTTGATGGCAGGTTATGAGATGTATTCCCTAATGGATGGATTCTTGGGATATAACCAAATCAAAATTACTCTCGAAGACTAAGAGAAAACAACATTCACCTGTGCATGGGGAACCTATTGTTGGAATGTGATTCCATTTAGTCTCAAAAAAGTAGGTGCCACATATCAAAGGGCAATGACCACAATCTTCCACAATATGATGCACAAGAATATGGAAGACTATGTTGACGACACTTTCGCAAAATCAAGGATAAGGACTACACACATAGAGGATCTGAGGAGAATCTTTGACAGAATGGAAGAGTTCCAATTAAGACTTAATCTTAAGAAGTGCGCATTTGGCATATCATCTGGGAAACTCTTAGGGTTCATTGTTTTAGCTAATGGGATTGAAGTGGATCCAGCAAAAGTGAAGGAAATTCTAGAAATGAAACCACCAAAGAACATTAATCAAATGAGGACCTTACAAGGCAAGTTGCAATCTATAAGAAGGTTCATATCTCAATTGGCTGATAAAGTGCAACCTTTCACAAAGTTGATGAGGAAAGGAAAAACATTTATTTGGGATGAGCAATGTGAGGAGAATTTTACCCAAGTTAAGAATTATCTAATGAATCCTCCAATTCTGATGGCACCAATCTATGGAAAGCCTTTGTTACTCCACATATCAACTATCAATACATCACTAGGAGTGTTGCTTGTACAAGATGATGAAGCAAAGAAAGAAAGGGTCATATATTACATCACTAGGACCTTGGTCACATATGAGTTGAATTATTCAATGATTGAAAAGGCCTTCTTGGCAGTGGTGTTTGCATCTCAAAAGCTCAGACACTACATGTCAGCACACAAGGTAAAACTAATGGCTAAAATCAATCCACTCAAGTACTTATTGAACAAATCAATGTTGACAGGAAGACTTGCTAAGTGGGTTTTGATCCTAAGTGAATTTGATATTGAGTATGTGGATAGGAAAGCCATTAAGGGATAGGTTATTGCTGATCAACTTGCAAAGACACCCTTAACTAATGACAAACCATTGCTTGTGGAGTTTCTAGATGAATCTATCATGCATTTAATAGAACATCCCTAGAAAATGTACTTTGATGGATCCTTCACACAACGAGGATCAGGAGTTGGTTGCTTATTCATTATGCCATAAGGATATAAGATCCCAAAAGCTTATAAAATGATCTTTTCATGTACCAACAATATGGCAGAATATGAAGCTCTTGTGAATGGGCTCAAGCTTGTGATAGAATGGAAAATTATTGAATTACACATCTATGGAGACTTGCAAATTATCATTAATCAAGTCAATGGTGATTATCAAATGAAAGATGATAAGCTCATGCCCTACAAAAAAATGGTGGATGATATGAAGAAGTACTTTGTGTTCATAACATTTCAATAAATTCCTAGATTAGAGAATAGAGTAGCTGATGCGATGGCCACTTTAGCATCCATGTTACAATTGGAAGAACACCAATTTTTCTATGACTTCTTGGTGGAAAAACTTCCTTTCCCATCTTATGACTCCCCTGATTGCCAAATTGTTTGTGTCCTTGAAAATCAAGTGTTGTCCAGATATGCCTCCATCTACGCCTATCTCAAAGACCAAATCATTCCTGAAGGCTATTCTAGAAATGAAAAAAGATCCCTCATAAGAACAACATCCCACTACATGATCATCGCTAATGACTTGTTTAGACATAGTCTAGATGGTACACTTCTTAGGTGTTTAGAACTTGAAGTGTCTAATCATGTATTAAAAGAAGTTCATGAAGGTGTGTGTGGATCACACTCGAATGGTTTTTCATTAGCCAAGAAACTCCTAAGGGTTGGATACTATTGGACCACTATGGAGAAAGATGCCATCCATTTTGAAAAAACTTGTAAGAAGTGCCAAATTCATGGTAACCTCATACATGCACCAGCTAGAGAGTTGATTCCTTTCATAACCCACTAGCCATTTCAACAATGGGCCTTTGATTTAGTTGGTTAGATCTACCCCAATTCATCAAGCAGACATAAATATATCATCACCGCAACTGAATATTTCACTAAATGGGTGGAGGTTGTCCCACTGTCCAATGCAACAAGAAAACAAGTTTCAATGTTTATCTTGAATTATATCATTTGTCGTTATGGTGTACCCTCATCGATTGTGATTAACAATGGGGGAAAATTCAAGAACAAAGACATAGATGAGCTATGTCTTCAATTCAAAATCACTCAGTATTGTTCCTCAATCTATTACCTTCAAGGTAACGAACAGGTTGAGGCATCAAACAAAAACATTCTGAAAATCTTGCATAGGATAGTTAACAAATCAGGAAGGGATTGGCATTTTCAAATCAATCCAGCATTGTGGGCTTATAGAACAAGCTTAAGAACTCCAACTAGTGCAACTCCCTTTGCATTAGTCTATGAGTCAGAAGCAATCTTACCAGTTGAGGTAGAGATTCCATCACTGAGGGTATCACTGAAACATTTAATAATAGATGAAGACTATAGAATCTCTAGAGTACAACAGATAAAATTGTTAGATGAGCACATAAAATATGTGTTTGATCATCTCAAATCTTACCAAAAAAGGATGTCAAGAGCATACAACAAAAAGGTAAAACCTAGAAGCTTTCAAATAGGAGATCTAGTTCTCAGAGAGAATCCTAAAAAGCAACAACATTGAGAACAAAAGGGAAAATTTGAACCTGACTGGTTGGGTCCCTTTGTCATTATAGTAGCATTTGAATTAGAAGCCTATCAATTGGCTATGCTTGAAGGAGATTTTTTACTAGATCCTATCAATACTTTACATCTAAAAAGATTATATGCCTGACATTCTGGAGGAAGCTCAAGTACAATGAAAAGAGTCCTGGAAAAAAGTTCAAAAATAGCAAATATGGATCTTGAAAAGAATCAAAAACATTGGAAAACATCCTAAAAAATGACTCTCTTGGTGAAAACCTATCAAATAGGCACCTTGATGTGTCAACAAAAAAAATCAAAAAAATGGAAAAAATAGAAAAAAAATAGAAAATCAAAAAGACAAAAAAATTGAAAAAGAGAAAAAGATTGTCTTGGTGAAAACCTAGTAAACAGGTGCCATGATAGCAAAAATGGAATAAAACTTTGGCCAAGTGGTGAAAACTTGGTAAACAGGTGCTACTTGTAATTAGCATTCTATCTATCAAGACAACGCTTGTGACATTTGGCTTATGTAAATATCAGTTTGTATATATCCTTTAGTCACTTTTGTGACATGCCAAATCCTAAGAAAACTATCAAAGAATTGTGCCTTCCTAAGACTAGAATTTGTCCACATTAGGGTCCTAGGTAAACTATTTTTCCCTAGGGGGCATTTGATCAAATCACATTTGTTGACAGGATGTTGCATCCACAATTGACAATAAACTACAAAGAACGGTAATTCTTAATACCACCCTTGTCTGCAATTGACTATAAACTATGAAAAATGGTGGTTTTAAACACCAACCTATTGGATCTAAAATGTGTTTCTCAACACAACTTCATGATGAAAATAGTGTTTCTAAACACAAAAATAGGTGAGACACTTATGGATAAAGAAATAAATCTTTGATTGATGGTAATTCCTAAGCATTTGTTTGAAAGGATGAATCAAGAGTGTTTTTAAACACTATAATCACAACTATATGTTTATATTTTGTAAATACAATGCCCATGCTAAGGGATAAAGAAATTTATTTTTCTTATTATCAATTTTTGATTGTTATGTTTCCATGAGTCACTCGATGATGTCTATGGACTAAGAGAAATGAAGACTAGGGGCATAACATTTTCTTTGTTTTCTATTTATGTTAATAAATCCAATGATCTTTGGTGATCATGGGGAATGGGTGTCTACTTATAAGTTCCTCCAACTTGTATTGGAATGCCATGTATACCTCAACCTATTTCCTATGAAAGCCTTAGTGAGGTTGGATCTATTTCCTTGCCTGTTTAAAACTAACAAAGACAAACTATTCCCTAGTAAGGTGCATGGTAAATCAAGTTATACTTTGAGATGTGAATACCAAATGAAAGATCATTATGAGTACACATTATGCACTAGAAAAGGAATGGTTTATGCTAAATAGGAAGTAACTAACAAGACATTTATAGCTAGGTTTTTTAATGTTTAGGTTGTCTTCTAACATGATGAAATAAAAAAGGATGTATTCATATTTTCAGGATTGCAAATTTATTCATGAAAATTGTACTATCCTAAGGAGGTCTGGCTAATAGAAGCTCTATGATGAAAAATAACCCACTTTGAATAAACAGTGACTATCCTAGGTGTCTTAGGTGCATTTCATTGGTTAACTGCATTAGGGTTGATTTTAGTTACATACCATATTAATCTGCATTAGATTCATTTTAGATGCATTTCATTGTCTGTAGTTGCATTGAAGTTCATTATTAAATTTCATTCATTTTTACTGAGTTGCATTCATTTTAGTCTTGCATAAGCATGAAAATGTGGATTCAACTATCTAAAGAAAATGGTAAACTAAGATATATCTAAAGCATTTATGACATCAACTAAAAATTCTAAAGCATTAAGCATTAACCATTTGACATGTGTGACCAAGTACATGATGAGATCGTAAGAAGCTAAACTAAAATGATCGAGTATAAGTCACTGATATCCATCTACATTCATAAATCATTTCACAACATAAAACCACTTGCATTTTGCATCCATATTCATTCATACATAAATAAAAAGTGAGATGTCCATACATCACATCACAATACATCTCATAGATCCATACATTCATAAAATTTTGAAAATAACAAAAACATGAGCATATATCATTGAAATATATTATGACATCATTTTGTCATCATTAATCTACTCTTGACCAAGTATGACTACTACATCATTGTCTCAAGCATAAATCAAACATCATATGTCACATGTACAGAGATTGAAATCATCAAAGATCAAATATAAAAAATGACAAAGCATCAGATAAAGAGTATCATATAGCAGAATTAGTATGAGCATCAATAAATAAATCAAAAATGTCCATGAGCAGGAATGTCTATTAGAAAAGTAGAGCATCAGTATACCAAAGAAGAGATGAAAGTAGAAATAATGTATCAACAAACATCTAGAGTCCAAAAGACATGAAAAGTACATTGATAAAAAATGGTACAAGATACAAGTTATGCCATAAAGTATAGTATGTCCAAGAGATACAAAGTACAAACATAACAGAGGTCTACACCTCACTGGTCCCCTCATCCTTGGTAGGAGGATCAAGAGGGGGTGCATCTACTTGACCAGGTGGTGGTGGAGGTGGTGGCATGGCACCCTTTGACTGCTGAGCAACAACTAAATATAAAGGAGCCCTCTGAGCAATAGGAACAACACCGCAATACAAAGTAAAGTAATATGTGGCTCTCTTCTCCTGGTGGGTGGTTGTATGCACATATCTATCTCTCTTAGCTCTTAATTGTGTGAGCTATGTATCCCTAGCTATCCTCAGCTATACTATCTGAGTATCCGCATCCACCCTCAGCTGTGCCATCTATGTATCTCTCTCTACCCTCAAAAGTACTAGATGGGCATCATGCTCTGATAACTATGCAATGAGGGTAGCTACCTATAGTCTCAATGAAACTCGCTCCTTCTCACACTAAGAAAGTTTATCACCATCACCACCTATAGGGGGGTCCTGTTGTGCTTGCTACTACTGAGGATCCTAATCTCCCCCTACAAGTCTCTGTGCATGTTGATCTCTATGCAATAGTGGCCATGTATCCCTCTGAGGAGGAGTGACCTGTACTCTCTGCCACCTACTGCACCATCCCCACCACCCCCACCACCCCTATCATCTTCTCTGTCTCCTCCATCTCCATTGTCCCCTCTTCCTCTACAAGCCCCATCTCCATCCCTGCCTCCACCTCTATAGGCTCCATCTCGGCCTCTACCCCTATTAGCTCTTGTAGCAAGTCAGGCTCATCCTCCCACATCATCATCAGGATCCTAGTCTAGTACATCCTCAATGAGTGGAATGGCATCATCTAGAGTAGTGAACCTCAGATAAGGGAATCTCAGATAATGGTCATGGTACTCATCTATAACACCAACATCACAAATGATAGCCTGATAGTCCCAATCCACCCATTGCATGTGTGCAATCTCATATATGGTAGTCTCATACACTAATTGGGCTCCCCATTGAGCCTCCTTAGTCCTGATATGAGCATATAAATAGGTCTCCTACAACATGCCTTGTACACATCCATACTGTCGGTAGACTTTGGTAATCAAAAACTGCTCAACGACATAGTGGGTCTGCCCAACCAAGTACCGAGACTAAAAGAAATAAGGCATTTGTCTAGCGTATGAAGGCCAGGCCTCACAATCAAGATATTGTTTCCACTCCACATCAGTAACATCATCTAGTAAGCGGCACCAGTACTCCAACTTTCCTAGATGGGGCTACTGCATGAATCTAGAGTTCAATCAAGGTCAGATTCAGTATTGTCAATTCATGTCCAGTCAAGTTCAGAATTGATAGTTTCTAAATCAAGTAGAATTTCATTTGATCAAGCTCGAGATTCTTTTATCAATCTTCATTCAATCAAGCTTAGAATCAATAATGTCAATTTGAGTTCAATCAAGTTCAGAATTGGCACTTTTCAAACCAAGTAGGATTTCATTCAATCAAGCTTGGAATTCTCAACTTCAGAGTAGTTCTCACTGCTCTATAAATCTCTTAAGTCACATTTTGAATCAGATTTTCTTTGAATCCTTGTGCTATTCACAAAGCAATTCAAAGAGGGGAAAATTTAATCATCTAAAATTGGGCTAATAGAACCTTAGGCCCTATTTGCTCTTAATTCAGCATATAACCTTAATTGCATTAATTTGATCCTTTGATTATTAACATAATTTCCAAAAAATCCAATAAACCCCATCAAATCCTAAATCAAGCATTTATTACTAAGGTTCAAGAAAAAATCAAGGTTATTAAATCTAAGCCTATTTAATTAAATTCAATCCCACTAAAATGCAAAGGCTAGAGTTATTAATTAAAACAAATGCATAAATACCTCCTAAATCAAACAAAAACAACAAACACACTTTGTAGAAAGGAGGCTTGCACATGGATCAAGGATCAATCCAAGATGCATCTCAACCACTCCTCATGGATGCATCTCGACCGTCGATTCTCTTCCAAATCCTATAAAAGAGGATTTTCAAAGCCTTGTTCTAGGTTCTAAGATTTTGAGTGCTTCTACATGCTTTTAATTTGACTTCTTAATGCTAAGGATTTTTCATACCATTTCATGAATTTGAGGCTTCATAATCCATGATTATGAATTCTCATGCTTTGGAGAAATTATTAGCTAATGCTTATATTGATAGTTATTTTCCATGCTTTCAAGCTTTGATTAAGTAGAAAACACTTCAATTTGGGTTTTAATGGAAGGAATTAGAATCTCATACTTTCATTTTTAGCTTGCTTACATGCACTCTTGAATCTCTCATTTTAGTGTAGATTGTCATTGTTTAAGGGTTAAGTTTGAGAGTAAACTAACCTTTATTTCATACTCACACTAATTAGAGAGCAATAGGATACTTTTTCTTGTTATTTTTTGCAACTAGATCTTCATTTTCCTCTATAATGTTATTATCCTATTGAAGTGTTGTGTTGCAGGTCACAAACTCACACACACACCACTTACTCCATAGGAGGTCATGAGGAGACTTAGATTACAGGTCAAGGACCTGAAGGTGCATAATGCTCGCTAGGAGGAGAGGTTTCTTGAGGCAAATAGACAATGTGCTGAGCTTCGTGGTGAGGTTTAGAGATTACAGGTAGAGGTTATTCATCAGACCTCTTGGGCTACATATTATGTGTCTACATACTATACTATTGTCCCAGTTGCACAGAGAGTTCCTTCATATTCTAAGTATATGTTAGCATCAGAGGGAGCCAAGGCACCTAGAGCAGAGGCAGTGCCAAATGCACCACCGACACCTCCACTAGATGGAGAGGATTAGGCCGATAGCTGATCTATCTTCCTAGTCTAATATTTTTCATCTTTTGTCTATAGATATACTATTCTGACTCTGATAGCTCTCATGAGCTCATTCTTTTGTACACTATGCCAGTAGTGCACCCCTGACTATTTCAAGTTTTATGATATATATATGAGATTGAGATTTTTGGTTGTGACTTCATGTGTACTTGTCATGTTTTTTATTTGTGATGATATCATGCGATGTAAATTCCATGAGTAGAGTAGAATGTATGTATGGATTTATGTAATGCAATGATTTCTTTCAAATGTATGAATTTTATGCAAATGTGATTGATTATGGAAAGTGTATGTATGGAAATGTATGTAATGCAATGGATAGAATGAATGATTATGAATATGTAATGTAAATGCAATGATACACATGATATGTTTTGTAGGTATTGATGAAGACAAGTACTCATTCTTATGTCAAAAAGGATGTCTAACCCAGGATAGTAACTGCTTGTGGTCTTGTGAAGAGACCTTCATATGAGATTCAGCTCTTCACATCAAGTTAAGATTTAGATTTTTGAAAGAATTGTTTAAGTGTTGTAGTGCAATTAGCAATTTGTGAGATCAAGCAAACATGCAAAGTGCAAAGTGAAATTCAAACCTAAGACCTAGGACCTAGTCACTGATCATGTGTCAGTCATTTGTCATCATTGAATTTTTTTTAGGTATCTGCATAAATTGATACAATGCCAACTAGTTATAAAACCATAGACATGTGAATATCAATTTGTATGCTCAAGAATCAATACAACACCCACTAGCCAAACAACCATGGACATATGAATATTGATTTTATTTCAGAATGTCAGAGTAGATATAAGCACCAAGGCACAAACGCTAGGATGACCTGAATATCATGTCCATTTTAATATTGCAATTTGTATAAGCATCAAAACATAAACGTCATGATGACCAGAATATGCCTTGCATTATAAACATATAAACCATGCAAGAGATCAGTTCTAAATCCAATGTGAATTAACCGTAGTGACCCTTTATCATTCACATCCTTAGGTAAGATCACGTTTGATAGTAGGAGTAAGAATTCACTCTAAAAGACAATAGTTAGATCAAACTTCCTTGAATTTTCTGGGTATCAATGGTCGAGGTACTCATGGTGATCCAATTCGAGATAGAGGCTCTTATAGACAGACACCATTTCAATCCAGAATTTCCAAAGTTGCTAGATTTTTGCATACAAGCAAAGAACAAAGAAAAGATTATGTCCCCAATCATCACTCTCTAAATCCTGTAAAGGACATCATCGAAGAGCTTGAAGGAACAAAATATGAAAAAATCTCAATGTGAATCAGTAAGCATACAAGGAGATAAAAGCATGAAGCGTAGATTGTTTTCATTTTGTGTTGATGTTTGATTGTGTTGTTGTAGATGCGAAATCCCTTTCTAGAGAGGAGATTGACTAACTAACTCGGATGAAGCTTCAAAAGATTTTGACTAGACATGACTCATTTGAGGTATACTAGAGACCATAGGATATGACATTGATTGCCCCCAAGTGTTAGGCATTGATATGATACAGATGCTTGAGCCAATTGGTGTACCAACTGACTTATTGAAAACACGAATGGGGGAACAAACCAAGAGATATGTACAAACTAAAGTAGGACTGAAAGATGGGAAATACCAAGATTGCGCTGATAGATGGAGCATTTTTGAACAAGTGGCACCTATTTGCTGGGTTTTCACCATCTTGGTAGAGATTCTATTTTTGCTACTAAGGCGCCTATTTCCAAGTTTTTGCCAAGGCATTTTTTCTTTTTCTCCTTTTTTTTTTGTATTTTTCATCTTTTCAATTTTTTTGTACTTTTCCATTTTTTGAATTTTTTGTGAATCATCAAGGCACATATTGTGAGGTTTTCACCAAGATGTTCATTTTTGCAGGACTTTTTCAAATTTTTAAGATTTTTTCAAGACATTTTACCATAGACTGAATGCCTTAGGTGTAGAATTTCTTCAGATGGAGAATGTTGATTGGTTCTCGGAGCTATTCTCCTTCAGTCATTGAGAGTTGCTAGGCTCTAGAGCCAAAAGTAGTAGTGACAACAAAGGGTCCCAACCAGTTGGGTTCAAACTTTCCCTTGCATTTTGTATGTGATTGATTTTTAGGATTCTCTCTCAAGATTAGATCACCAACCTGAAATTCTCTATGTCTGACTTTCTTGTTGTAGCCTCTAGACATTCTTTTTTGATACAATGAGATGATCATACGTCACTTGTATGCACTCATCTATTAGCTCAAGTTCTTGCAACCTAGACACTCTGTAGTCATCATCAGTTACTAGACCATTCATTCTGATTCTTAGTGATGGGATTTCAACCTCAATAGGTAGTACCGCTTCAGACCCATAAACTAAAGTGAAAGATGTAGCCCCAGTAGGCATTCTAATGCTTGTTATGTAGGTCTAGAGAGCTATATTGATCATAAGATGCCAGTCTCTTCCTATTTTATTAACTGTATGGTGCAAGATTTTCAATAGATTCTTGTTGGAAGCCTCTACTTGTCCATTCCCTTGAGGATAGTAGATAGATGACCAATGTTGTGTTATTTTGAATTTGGCACATAAGTCATCTAGATCTTTGTTCTTGAATTTTTCACTATTATTCATGACTATAGAGTGTCGAATACCATACCGACATATGATGTAGTTCAAGATGAACATAGATATTTGTTTTCCTGTTGCTTGTGTCAAAGGGACTCCTACCCATTTTTTGAAATAATCTATAGATGTGATTATATAAGTATGTCCATTAGAAGAATGAGGATGTATGGCTCCTATAAGATCAAATTCCCATTGGTGAAAAGTCCATTGTGTAGTAAAGGGAATTAAATCTCTCGCTGGAGCATGAATTAAGTTTCCATGCACTTGGAACTTTTGACAGTTCTTAGCAAACTTGATAGACTCTTTCTCCATTTCTGGCCAATAGTACCTAGCTCTAATAATTTTTTGAGCTAGTGTTAAACCATTAGAGTGTGACCCACATATACCTTCACGAACTTCCTCGAGTGCACATTGAGACTCTTCTTATTCTAAACATCTAAGTAGCATACCATCTAGACCTCATTTGTACAAATTGTTACCAATGATGACATATTAGGAGGCATTATGGATTAGGTATCTCTTTTCATGGTGGTTAAAGGTACTGGGAATGATTTGGTCTTTGAGATAGGAGAATAGGTTTTTATATCTAGATGAATCATGACCTACAACAGTGCAAATCATGCAGGTTTCAGGGGAATCATATGGAAGATAAGATAGTGCTTCCACTAGGAACTCATAGCGTATTTCATGTTCAGGGTACTGTAATAAAGTAGATAGCATTTCCATTGCATCGATAGCTCTATTCTTTGTTCTAGGAATTTTCTCAAATGTGATAGATATGAAATACTTCTTTAGATCATCTACCATTCTCTTGTATGGAATGAGCTTTTCATCTTTCATTTGGTACACATCATTGACTTGATGGATAACAAGTTGTGAGTCTCCATAAATGTGTAATTCTGTTACTCTCCACTCAATTTCTATTTTCATACCATTTAAAAGGGCTTCATATTCATCAATATTATTTGTATAAGGAAATTTGATTCTGAAGGCTTTAGGTATGGAGTATCCTTGAGGTGTGATAAAAAAGATGCCTTCTCTAGATCCATTTTGTGTATAGGAGGCATCAAAGAATAATTTCCATTCTCTAGAAGAAAGATTCATGATAGAGGAATCTGGAAATTCCATTTGCATTGGTGTGTCATCAAACAAAGGTGCATCCGCTAATTGATCAGAAATAACTTGGCCTTTAATGGATTTTCTTTCAACATATTGAATGTCAAATTCACTTAAGAGCATGACCCATTTGGCTAATCTACCTGTGAGGGAAGCTTTGCTTAGTAGGTACTTTAGTGGATCAATCTTAGCTACTAAATGTGTGGTATGAGCCAACATATAATGTCTCAGTTTATGTGACGCAAAGATCACAACAAGACAAGCCTTTTCAATCATAGAATAGTTCTTTTCATATGCCACCAATGTTCTACTAATATAGTATATATCTCTTTCCTTCTTGTTCTCATCATGTTGTGCAAGCAATTCCCCCAGTGATGTATCTGTAGTGGAGACATATAATATCAAAGGTTTCCCTAGAATAGGAGGCATTAAGATAGGGGGATTTGATAGATATTTCTTGACATGATTAAAATTATTTTCACATTACTCACTCCATGCAAAGGTCACACATTTATGTAGTGTTTTTGTAAAAGGTTGTGATATGTCTGCCAACTGAGATATGAAGCATCTAATAGACTACACTCTTCCTTGTAAAGTCCTCATTTGACTAATATTCTTCGGGGTTTGCATCTCCATTATAGCCTTTACTTTAGCTAGATCAACTTCAATGCCTTTCTTTGAAACTATGTATCCTAAGAGCTTTCTAGAAGTGACACCAAAAGCACACTTCTTAGGATTTAGTTGGAGACTAAATTTTTCCATTTTGTCTAGTATCTTGCTCAAGTCATTTAGATGTTCAGCTCTAATCATAGATTTTGCTAAAGTATCATCAACATAATCCTCCATAGTTTGATGCATCATGTCATGAAAAATAGATGTCATAGCTCTTTGATATGTAGCACCAGCATTTTTAAGCCAAAATGGCATGACATTCCAACAGAAGTTACCCCAAGCACATGTAAAAGTAGTTTTCTCTTGATCCTCTGGAGAAATTTTTATTTGGTTGTATCTAGAAAAACCATCCATTAAAGCATACATCTCAAAGCCCATAGTCATGTCCACTATCATGTCAATGTTAGGTAGTGGAAAATCATACTTAGGGCATCCCTTGTGCACATCTCTAAAATCTGAGCACACTCTTATTGATTTTTCTAGTTTTGAAATAGGTACAATATTAGAGATCAATTTTGCATAATCAATAACTTGAATAAATATATCTTTTAGGAGCTTCTCTAATTCATCTTTTACCAAGAGTGCAACATGAGGATGCATCTTTCTCAATTTCTACTTAAGAGGTTTGACATTTGGAGCTATAGATAAATGGTGCATTATAAGGTTAGGATCCAACCTTGGCATATTTGAATATTTCCATGCAAAGTTGATCTTCTTTTTTGTTAGGAATGTAGTAAATTTGTTCTTCTATTCTTCTGATAAGGATTGTGCTACATGGATCAACTGTGGTTCCTCTATTGTTCCCAAGTTGATAGATTGAGTGGGCTCAATAAGAATGGGAGATCTGTAATGTAAATGACTCAAAATAACATCAAATATGTCATCCTTGGGCACCTCTGAGAGGTTTTCACCTTCAGATATGTCTTTTTTCTTTACTATTTTAGGTTTTGAGACTGCCACAAAGTGGTTTTCACCCTTAGAACTCCTTTTCTTTTTATTTTTATTCTTATTCTTTTGATTGAGATACTTGATGTTTGACTTTTTCATGCTGATTCTTGGTTCACTGATGGAAGTCCTCATAGGTTCAACTACATTTAGGTAGCAAGAAAGGGCATAGTCATTTGGGAAAGTAAAGATACCTTGGCTTGGATTCATGGAAGTTTTGTCAAGAAGGTCAAGATGTTGGATAGTCAAAGTGGTGAAAGATTGGGAGATAGTGTTTACAGATATAGATCTGTCATCATTGGTCCTAACCTGACACTCAAGTTCAAAGGTGATATTACAACTTAAGACGTTCAATTCATGAATAGGCTCAATGTCACTATGGGAGTCCAATTCAGCCTTAGGTGGAGCAGACTCATCAAGTTCATTATTTCACTCTAGACTTACATTGGGTTTAGGTGCATATTGGTGAATAACATCAACATGTTTCTCTATAATAAGTTCATCTAGTTTTTGAATGACTCCCCATTCATATTCATTTGATTCATCTTCTATTTCTTCATCTAGACCTCTAGGAAATCTGAGAACATGTGTAAAGTCAAGACGGATTCCCCAAGAAGGGTTACCCTCAGATTTTGATTTGAATTCATACTCATGGGAGTCTATCTCAGAATCACTAGAATGCTCCAAGTGCTCAACTATAGTGATAGACTTATCTTCCTTTTTTTTCTATTTGATTATCTTCGAGATTAGTTGGTTCTTGTGTTGCAACTATCTCTTGTTCCATAATAGGTTCTTGTGTTTCCACTACATTGATTCTCTTTACTAGGTCATCTTTAGCTTCAAGGAGGTCTTTCATTTCTTTAGGAAAACACTCATAAGGAATGAGCTCATCAGTGGTGTTAGAATCATCACTATCAGATTGTTCTATTTCTTCTTTCTCAAGGAGAGCTTCTTCTGGCTTCATTTTCTCTATGACATGTGGGGAATTCTTGCTAAGATAGAAAGGCTTCTTCTTATATCCTAGACCTATTGTATTCTTATTGGTTTGACCATGGTGATCAAGAGGTGATAGAAGACCCTTGCCTTGTAGCCCTAGAGGTCCTTTTCCAGTATATCCCATCTTTGTAATCAATCTATCCCCTCGACCATATTACTTAGAAGGAATCTTCAATGTTTTAGAACCACATGATTGATCAATTTGAGATTTAGGTTCTTCTTTGTAGAGCCATGCAAACATAGCTTCATCCTCTTCAAATTCTTGTTTAAATAATTGTTCTGCAACAAAATTTCCTTTATATACTTCAAGAGGTTCTTTATACTCTAGTTTGGATTGTTTCAAAGTTTGTCCATAGGACTTAGGTGAGATACGGAGAGACATCAAATATAAGACTGGCTCTATAGTATATTCTCCCATACCATTTTCTTTGATCCTAACCTCTTTAGCAATGTCTTCCATCTTGGATGTTGAAGCAACATCTAGTTGCTTAGTGGAAGATTCTATATTATTAGGAACAAGTTTATCAACACTTTCTTTAAATGTATTACAAGTTGTATGTAGATCAGTTGGAATCATCACCTCTACTCCTTCATAAGGGAATTTCAAACATTGATGGTATGTAGAAGGGATAGCTTTCATCTCATATATCTAGGGTCTCCCTGAAAGAATGTTGTAAGCCAAAGGTAGATCAAGAACTTGACATATAGCATCTCTGATGACAGGACCTACTCTGATAGGTAAGACAATTGTTCCCTTGGAGGATCTTTCTTCTTCATCATATGCCTTGATAGTTATTTTATTTTTGGGATCAATAGCCATTTCTGAAAATCCCAATTGTGTGATCAAGCTGAAAGAACAAATATTTAGACCAATGTCCCCATCTATCAACACACATTTGACATGATGGTTTTGGATCAAGACTTCAATATGAAAGGGCTGGTTATGCAGCTGACTCAAGGAGTTATCATCTTCCTCTGAAAAGGAAATATATTGTGGAGATGTAAGATGACCAATCATAGTCTGGAATCTATCTAAATCAAGATTATCAGAACAATGGATTTGAGTAGAGCTTTGTCTAGAATGGCTCTATAAGCTGGAGATATCTGAAGCAACTCAAACATGGAGATTTTTGCATTTGTATGCTGGAGTTGTTGGACAATATTATATGATGTAGGTCTCATGTCTTTAGGATTTGAAGTTTTAGATGTAGCCTTTTGTTTAGAAGTAGATGAAAGATTGAAAGGAACCTTAGGGACATTGAATGAATCTGGTATTTGTCCTTTTAGGTGTGCCTGAGCTTGTGATCGAGTAACTGCATTGGCTGATTGATTTACTCTATCTCTTCTTACAATTGTGATGACATTACAACACTCAGATAGACATGATTCAACCATATTGATAACAACTTTATTTCCTGAATAAGCATAATTGACTTTAGCACCCATATTAGGCTTAGAAGAATAATCTTCTTTACCATGTTTAGGAAATGGTTCTGTGAATGTTGTATGATCATTATTGCTCTTATGATTTTCAATCATAATTTATCCATTATCAATTTTCTCTTGTATGATGTGCTTCAAGAGAATGTAGTTATTAGTTTTATGTCCTTTATTGTGATGGAATTCATAGAAATCATTCTCTCTCCACCATTTCAGTTTAGGTTTAGGATCAAATACTTTTATCTTAGGCAAGTAGATGATTTTGTTTGCCAATAGGGTTTTCATGGTAGATTCCAAGGATTCTCCAAGAGGAGTGAATTTGTGATTAGGATCTATAACCCAAGGTTTGTAATCAGATGAATTTTTGTTGGACACTGTTGTTTTAGCTTCAAAATCTTTAATGGCTTGGGTACCAACAATGAGATTGAAAGAAGGTGCCTTGGATGGGGTACAAATATTATCAACAATGCCATCTATGAGAACACCTTTATTCTTGTTCCAATTTTTTTTCTTGTCTTTAGAACTAGATCCAGATTCATACTTGTCCTTTTGAAGTGTGATGTCTCCTTTTTTCACAAGTACTTTCTCAATTTTGATCGCACTATCTACCATCTTATCAAAAGATGTATGATTTTGCATTTGTAAAGGGTAGTTGATTTTTGGAACAAGATAATTGATGAAGATTTCTAGCTTCTCAGTTTCTAGAATGGGTCTAGCATATAGAGAGAATTTCTTCCTCCATCTTTTGAGAAATGTTAGGAATGGTTCACCTGGATATTGTTTCAGATTGCAGATGTCAATCATGGTGACTGGATGTTGAATATTGTAGGAGTATTGTTGATAGAATAGTTTGATTAACTCCTCAAAAGTTTTGATAGTAGGAGGAATTTTAGAGAACTAATGAATGGTTGGTTCTCCTAGAGATTAGGGGAACTGATGCATTAAGTAAGTTGGTTCATGCATGAACTCCATATATTGAGTACAAAATTCTTTGACATGATCTTAAGGGTCAGAGTTTCCATCACACTTATCATATATAGGCATCTCCACTCTTTTAGGAAATGGTGGCATGTACAAGTCTTTGTCAAATGGAAAAGGGCATAGAGCTTCCATGGAGAACTCCTTAGGTTCCTTTTCTTTTTCAAGTTTGTTAAGTTTGACTTGCATCGTGTGCATTTGTTTCATCATAGCCATGAGTGGATTTTCTTCCTCATGTGTAATGATATCTTCAACATTAAAGTTAGGAGGAAGTTCAGCTCCTTGTTGAGCTAACTGTAAGAAGAATTTTTCTTTATATTCCTTCAAGAAATGCCTCATCATTTTCTTAAAGTCATCATCATTTTGTTATCAGGCAATTTTAGAAGGCATGGGTTCTTGATCCATATCATGTTGAGAGTGATGTCCTTGGGACCCATGATGTGTACCTACGTGAGTTGATGGAGGAGGTATATAACAAGTTTTTAATCAAAAATTTCCAAGACTGTCGTCTTCGTAAAGACTAGAATTATAGAATTGCTCAAGAGTTGGACCTATGTGAGTATAAAAAGTTGTGGTGTTAAATGCTTCTCTATATTTCTTATGTGAGGAAGCTCTAGTTTCCACCATTAACCTTGGGTAAAGCAAGAAAGTAAGATGAAGACAACTGAAGAATGACCTAATTCAAGAAGATCGAATGACACAACCTTCTCAAGATTGAATTGATTGAAGATTACATCAGATGTAAATGGAGGATACTGTGCCACATTAGTGTGGGTAGATGCCTAATAGATGGCGGGCATGAGCTCACAACACTTAGCTGTTTTAGCAAGAAGATTGAATTTGAAGATAATTTTGACAAGGTTTTGACACAAGATGAAAAAGATTCAAATCAATAAATCAGAAGGCAAAATCAAACTTAAGAACTCACTTGAGGAAAATGAATGAATTTGTTCTAGTTTCTTCTCTATTCCTGATACAGTGATTTGTTCGACAGATTTTGGAAACAGACTATAAAAACTAAGTCTTTGACAATTTTGACAACTTTCTGACAATTTTTCCAAATTTCTCAAATGACTTTTTGCAGGATCGTACAATAGTGGGCATGCTCTAAAATGAAAATTGACAAAACTCGTACGATAATTGAAAAGCTCACATGATAGTTGATAAGAGGATTTTGACTTTTTTCTTTTGACTAGTGGCAAAACTTATACTACACTATACAAGCTATCATAAGACAATACAAGGGTTCTAAAATGATAATTTACCAAAACTCGTATGAATTTCTGACCTTGTGGGATGAATTTTGACTCCAAAAAGGAATTTTACTTCAGATTCTACAAATTTTTGGTTTTCAGTTTCAGATTTTTCACAAATTTTTCTATCCAGGTTTGAAGATTATTCTAGGATCGTTCATTTTTCAGTAACCAAATAGATAAACAAGCACGTAGAACAAGTACGTGATTCCAAGCACATCTAAAAACAATGAACAAGGGACAAAGAAACCTTGTGCATGAACAATCAAGTGATTGAATCTGCTAATCCCTAGGAGTGCTAATTGTGTATGTTCCAAAAAAATTTCAATAATGCACATATTCCTAGAAAAATGAAGTTTTGGCCTCACTAGGGTTTGTAGTAATGGTCTGACTCTACAACTTTTGTGATCTCAAGAGGGTGAAATCCAATCCAAGTGCATCAAGGTTTTGACACAGTCTGAGAAATTAATCAATCAGGAGCTACTAGGGAGATCTGACAGCACAACAAGAGACCACATCTGTGAAGATTTCCTCCATAAGGACATTTATATAGCGGCTACTACTACCATAGTGAAAATGGCTATTACCACTTGAGGTTCCATCCATGTAGTTGACCCAATTAAGGGAATGTCCACTATAGTTAACCCTCTCTAAAGATGACTCACAAAAGATACCACATGGAGACTGGTTCCAGATTCAAGGATCTAAGTTTCTGATACTACCCAAAATGGGAGTAGAGCATAGTCAACTAGCCTTTTCACTTTTAACCAAAACAAAGTAGATAGATTAATCTGACATGCTAAGACCAAGATTACCTCACAAAGATATATGATATCAACCACTTATGATCTATCAACCTCTCTGGAGAGAGAATGTATCAATCAAAAGTTGAAGATGCACAAATCTAGTAGAACATGAGATGCTCTCAATACCTTCCCTACCTACAAGGGGATCCTTTGTCAATAGGAGCTTTGCATGAGTAAACAAACGAAAGAAGCTCAATCTCTCAAGATCATCCACAAATAGTGTTCATAGGGCCTATTTACTACGTGTAACAGATATGCAGAAAGTAAGTCTATGTTCGTTTTATAGCCCAAAATGAAGTCTGTGATATGAAAGCAAGAAAAGTCACACAAGCTTGACATGCAAGGGTTTTTTTTAATCCAAATCAAAATTTTATCAGTTTGAGGAGAATACCTGAATTCCTTGCAATGTGCTTAGTATATTTTTACCTATTTTATCAATTTAGTTGCACTTTTTCCAATCAGATTTAGTAAATATCAGTCAAAAATAGAAGATTTCAATTGTTAGGGTTAGTTGTTAGTCCAAATCTGAAAAAAAAATTTGGAAAACTGCCAAAAATTCTGAAATGAAAATTGAATTCTGGTGTCAAAACTCGTACGATAGTGGGTGTCTTCTAATATGACAATCGAGCTTCCAAACAACAATGTGCAACTTCTGATACAAGCCTCGATAAGATCACCTGTCCTACGATAGTGGGTATCTCCTAATACGACTTTTTGACAAAATTCGTATGAAAAATGTACAGATAGAAAATAAAAGATTGTAGTTTGAACCAGAAAATGACAAGAAATTGATAGAAATTGATAGAAATTGAATGGAAACCCATTTTAGGGCCCCACGGTGGGTGCCAAAATGATGTGTGTGAATTTTGTACCTAGCTATAGACACAACACTTTAGTAAAACATTAGAGGTTAGCAAAAATTGAAATCGTGCAATGAAATTGAAACTATGCTAACCAAGTGATTTACTGCCTTCTAGTAGATGTGAGTATGATATTCTCAGATTACACCAAGATTAGTGACAATGCAACACCTAAACGAAGGATTTGAATGCAAAATATGAAAGACTAAGACTATGGATGCAAATTAAGCTATATTTTTTTATTTTCTATGCAATAAGAATGAAAAACTATATGAATCTAGGCTAAATGAATGAAATTGAATGCAGATTTAATCTAAGAATGCTATGGATGAATATGAAATCTATGATATGAAACTATGCAAAAACTATGAAAGATTATGATCAACTATGAAGATCTCACAAATCACCTGTCACAAGTGCTCAATCCTTCAATCACCAATTCACCAAAGTGATTGTGTAAATTTGAGTGTTTTTGAAAATGAAGAGCTAAGCCTTGATTTATAGAAATCCAGGGCTTTGAGGATGCAAGAGAAAAGCCATAAATCACTCTTGATAAACTCAGGTTGATTTTTGAATTATCAGGAATTTAGAGATAATTAACTCACAAAATCATGCAAAAATAGAGTTTTACTCAAAATAGAGTTTTAGATAAAATTTCAACTCATCATCAGATGTTGAGTTTTAATTTTAAAATTGGTTGTTAATTTCTAGTTTCCTGCTTTTCTGATTGTGCATGATTTAATTATAAATTAATTTTAAAATAAAGTGATTTATTCTCAACTTAACTAATTTTTAAAATAAAATAATTGATTTATGGGTTAATCAATTATTAAATCAAACTTTTATTCAAAAACTATATTATTAAATATTGACAACTGACATGAATTAATTAAATAGGAATTTAATCAATTAGTCATAAGATTTTAGATTTATTGTCAAAATTAAATAATACAATTTAGGAATAAATACAATTAAATTCAATTAAATAATTAAGTGGCATTATTAAATCTAATTAATTAAATATTTAGAATATTCAATTAATCAAACTTTAGGATAAATAGGATTTATTGCCAAATAATTATTAAATTAAAGATAATTAAGATAAATTAGGAATATTGCCCAATGCAAAATTAAGAATAATCAATTAGGATTTGATGATGTGCAGATGTGCCTTAGGTTAGGACTTTGACATCGATTTCATTTGATTTGAAGATGTAGGAGGCTAATGAACCTATAGCCCATTTTTGGGGTATTACACTATCTTGCGCTCATCTTTGGATGGTTCAACAATATCTTTAGTCTGACTTCCAGTCTCCTTAGCATTTGTGGTGTCTTCTGGTGCTTTCATCCTTGCTCACATGTTATCAATCTGATTTTAAGTTTCATTGAATCCAATACAGTTGGTATCCCCTTTAAGTTTTCTTGCATATAATTATGACTATCAAATCAGAACTAGTGTGTAATTTGTCAATGTGATTCTTTGCCTTTTTAAATTCAGATTCAAAACTTTCTTTGTTGTTTCTTAGCTCCAAGATTTCCATGTTTTCTTGCCTCAATTCTTCATTCAGTTGAAGGTTCTCTTTGATCTTCTCATCATAGACTTCCTGATTGTTAGTTAGCTTGTCATCTAACTCTTCAATCTAATCTTTCAAAGATGTGTTCTCTTCATTTAGCTTTTTGACCATTATCCCTAAATCACTAGTAAAACATTCTTTTAAGTCTTTTCTTAGTTTTTTATGACTGCTTGAGCATCACTGACTTTTTCTTTTAGTTCTTCAATTTCTTTTTCAAATCTGTCCAGATCTTCAAGAGAAGCTTCAAGATTTCTTTTCAGATGTTTCATTTCTATCTTGTCCATGATCTCCTCAAGTGGTTAAACTTCTTTGCTGAGGACTAGAGCTCCGATACCAATTGTTAGGAATGGGAACACTGAAAGGGGGGGGGGGGTGAATCAGTGTTCACTATATTTTAATATTTTCTTTTTGCTCTTTAACTTTGACTTAAATGCTTAAGTACTCAAATGAACATCAACAAAAGCAAGATGCATAAACATAACACATAACACAAATATGATTACAAGGAAACCCAAATAGGTAAAACCCCAGTGGGAATTGACACCCACTAATATTATGTACTAGTATATTGTGATCCTTGTTGGAAGATCCTTAAACCTGTTAGGAGTTGTCTTTACATTACTTTTAGTATAGTAGACCTGATCAAAGGTCGGACCCTGTTAGGAGTCTTTTACAATAACCCTATTAGGGGTGGTGACACATTGTCCTAGAGCACACTTTTCAAGTGGTGAAGGCTACAACCTTATGATCTTAGATACACACTATATCTACTGGATGAGCTGGTGTTGTGACACTTCTTGTCAGATTAGTTCTTTTAATGCACTGATGCTTTGACCTCTTGCAAATCTCTAATACATCTTAACAACTCTTCATGTATTTCTACACTGCTTATCTCCACTCTATGTCAACATTCCTTTCTATTACAAAGGGCACATCTCATATTTATATGCACTACCAACATAATTAACTAGGTTGGTCTATAACTGATTACATACAACGCTTCCAAGTGAATTGGCTCAAGCATGTTTACAAAGAGAGTTAATTACATGTCTACAACCTAATTAAATAGGTGCATAGCCTTTACAAAACAATATTATAACCATAATATAAAATACTTCTAGTCGGTTGCATTGTCTATTCTATTCTGGCATTCGCTATCTATGTAACTTCAACAGTCTGTATCTTCATGATACTTGCACATCTGATCATTCACTTTTAGAATTATCATGAACACACTCTTACCAACTTATCTTCTAGGGTGCATACCATAATTCGGTCACATGCACGTGCGTTGATGCTCTAATCTACTATTTCTCTATTAAATATCTAGTCTTTTGTACTTAGCCAAAATTTGATCTTCTGATAATGTGTGCTAACTCCAAAACACCATATGACTTTGTTGCCATAATGACAACACTATATTATTTCATATACAATATTATAGTCAACTTGCCAAAAAATGCCAACTCATCATTCCACATCAATCTAAAACATCATAAAGATCCTTTAAACATGTAACAACTTATCACAATATGGTGCACCATCACCGGTTAAGGATATGACTGATTGTACTAAGAACTTCTTGTACCTTTTAGTGAGTGATCTTTAGTTCATTTTAAATTTGTCCACCAATCACCAATATTCATGTGATTGCACCAACAATCCAATAATATCATCAAAATTACATCGTGCAAGAGCACCCCATCCACTCTTCACAACATCCACATTTTTATTGTCTTCAAAGGATTCACCCAAGGGTATTCATTCCTAAGGTACTTTTTAGAATTTGCAAATTTTGTTTAGCAAGCCAACTTGTAAGACCTAGTCACCCTCAGTGTGGTTATAAACCATGGGTTTTTTACTACGGTCCAAAGGCACTTTTAGTTGTTTTGTTTATTTTAATTTTTTAATGATGTTTAGGATCATTAGTATCCATGGCTTAGGCCTATAGGCTCTTTAGGAGAAAGAATGCAACATTTTGCAAAAGTTGCAAAATGCAAGAAATGTTGTTCGACAACTTCTTTGAAAAGTTGCTACAGAATTGTAAAACCACCTCCCAATGATCACAAATTTTGAAAAATGGTTGGATCCATTGGGAAAGGTTTTCAAATATCCCTTAAAGGTGGGTGGAAGATGATGGTAGTGGAATGTGATGAGACTTATGTAATTTTGCATTCAATCAATAAAAGTCCCTATTTTTCTCTATGTTTTGGATTGTAAAACAATACATGTACGGGTTGATACGGATGTAAGAAGAAGGAAATATTTCAATCTGAAATATTACATGTATTAGGACTCCAATTCTTGTGATATGAATTAGTTGGACGTCGGAGTTGAGAGTTAGAAGGTTTTGTGTTCTAGATTTCCAGGAAACCCTCCTGAACTAGGGTTTCAAACAAACAATGCCCTAACTTGATTTTCCTTTGTGGGACTCCCATCTGAGGTGGGGAAATGAAAGTAGGGTTAATGTATACTAGAACCCTAGGAGTGCATGAGAAAGGGGATTTCCTTGAGAAGTATGTTTGCAGACTCTAGACCAAGCATCTCTATGTGCTTGGTGCGGGAAATGGAAGAGTGAAGTGACAATAGCACTTCACGGGGTGGATAAAAGAAATCTAATAGTATATTTTTGTCTCTTTTGGTTTCCTAGTATCAGTTCAATTAGAGGTTTTCCTTGGATAATCGACTAGTGAACTTTTCCTTAAGTAACCGAGTTAATTAGTTCTATTGGGACTAGTGGTTCAGAAACTGTTTGACACTGTCCGAGTTGTTTGAGATCTTGTGATCTAGAGGCTAGACTCAATTAGAAAAAGGGTATCCACATCTACAATTGGTGTTGTAGACTCTTGTAAGAATCTATAACTAAGTCCATAGAACCTTGATCAAAAGGCTACAAGCCAGAAGGCTTAAACTAAGTACTGGTTGTTCCCAAACCTTATAAGTTGTGGAATCATTCCCATAGGAGCATATAAAAAGCATGGAACCTTTCCATCCCCTTTCCAACACAAAGGTTCCCATTTCAAGTTTGAATTAGTGAGGACATTTCATAGTAGGATTATCGAGCATTAGTAATCTACTTGGTGAAGTTACAGATCCACTTGGTTGACAAAGGAACCGAGCACTAACTGAGCTCAGTTGGTCAAGGACTCAACCGAGCATCAATCAAGCCCGGGGGAGAAAAATCTAGTTAAAGACACTGAACCCTCCAGTGAGGATAGTGGATTTTTGTTTTCTATAGTATCTTCTAAAGGTGTGGAGCACTCTCCTAAGCCCACTTTGGGGTCAGAGTGACACTAAAGGTCTCACCATTTACTGTGCTGCCTAAATAGGGGAGAGTTGTGTGTCAAGTGGTATCAAAGCATCTAAGATCCTTAGGGTAAAGATACAATAGCACCATGGAAGGAGAACATGAAGGATGATTTTTATCTAGGATGACCAATGCAGAGATAGTAAGATACCTAAAAGAGAAAAGGACACAGCGTGATGACTGAAGAGACATTGAGATGCAATAGATGAGGCAAGAAATGGGCAGGCTTAGGGAAGAGATTTAGAAGAGAAGTAGTGGAAAATCTGATGATGTTGAAGAAGGGAGTGATGAAGAACCCCTTGAGTAGGAGGAAGAAGAATGTCCTGCAGACCAGAGGCTACTTATGAAGACTCTAAAATCTATGGAGAGGAGAACCATGGACACCAAGCTTGAGTTTCTTACATATAATGGGAAGATGGACTCAGATGCTACAATGTATTGGGAGGATGACCTAAATAGTTTCTTTGATTATGAAGACATCCATGAGAATCAGAGGGTGAAGATTACTAAGTCAAAGCTCAAAAACTCTGCACTCACATGGTGGAACTTCACTCAAGATGATATGGTAAAGAATGGAAAGAATCCAATCACCACTTGGAAGAAAATGGTGGCTCTACTTAAGGAAAATTATGTCCCTAAGGATTATGAATTTTAACTTCATAAAAGAAGAATGAGTCTAAGATGATGGACATCTCTAGCTATACCAAAGAATTTCAGAGATTGGTGATAAAATCCAAGCTTGCTAAACTAGAATGTGTGAATCTTTCTCAGTATATGCAAGGCCTAACGGTCTCAATTTAGGATGAACTTAGTTTGAAAAGCCCTACCACCATGAACCAATCCTATCAATTGGCATTGAAAGTGGAAGAAAAGTACAGAAGAAGGAATGAATAGAGTGGTAGAGGAAAAGCCAAGAATGAAAGAGGTAAAGGAAACTTTGGAGGAAGAGGACAGAACAATAAACCACAAGGAGAATCTAATAAGGAGAACACCCAAGGAGAGAGTATTTCAAGAGGTGGATACAGAGGTAGACGAGGAAACAAAAGAGGTAGAAATGGAGTAGGAAACAATGGACAAATCAGATGTTATAATTGCAATCAGACAAGTCACTACACCGATAGGTGTCCGAAAAGAGACAAGAAGAATAACCAAGGTGAAAGAAGAGCCAACCTAGAGCAAGAAGATAATTTTGACAATGTGCGAGATTGTACTAGAGAAGATGGAGTAAGCCTCATGATGAAGAGGACTCTGATTCAAGCACCCATTCTAGTGGAACCTCCTCAAAGAAAGAGTCTTTTCAGAACCAATTGCAAGAGCCATGAAAAGGTATGCAAGTTAGTAATTGATTTTGGTTCTACTAAAAATATTATATCTAGAGAAATGGTACATAAATTAAAATTAGAAAATATACCCCACCGAAACCCATCCCATGTATCTTGGCTAAGAAAAGGGCAACATACCCTCCTAAATGAACAAGCTTGGGTAGATTTCTCTATTAAAGACTATAAGGATAGGATCTTTTGTTAGGACATCCATGGAAGTATGATCTACAAGCTAAAAATGATGGAGTCAAAAAAAATACCAAATTATTCAAAATGGTCAAAAATACAACATGATCCCTCTTCCTGATCCTCAATAAGAAAAACCAAAAGAAAAGTTAGTCATGCTTGCAGGAGAACAAGAGATGATCAACACTATTCAAGATTATGAGGTAGGATATGCCCTAGTCCTTAAACTAAAGGAGAAGACAATGGACAATGAAGTACCAAAGGAAGTAGAAAGTATACTATAGAAGTACAAAGGAATAGTTGTAGGAGACACACTAGATGAACTCCCACCATTAAGGGACATCTGCCACCAAATAGATTTCATTCCAGGTGCTTCCCTACCAAATAAGGCTTCTTATAAACTCACTCTTGATCAAAATGAAGAAGTCACTAGACAAATTAGTGAATTGCTGACAAAAGGACTCATACAAAAGAGTCTCAACCCTTGTGTAGTCCTGAGTATTTTGGCCCCTAAAAAGGATGGAAAATGGAGACTATGCACTGACTCCAGGGTAATAAATAAAATCACAATTAGATATAGATTTCCCATACCCAAGATTGAGGATCTATTAGACCAACTCAAAGGAGTGTGTTATTTCTCTAAAATTGACCTTAAATATGGTTACCATCAGATAAGAATAAGGCTAGGAGATGAGTGGAAGACTACATTTAAAATAATAGAAGGATTATATGAATGGCTTGTGATGCCATTTGGCTTTAGAAATTATCCAAGCACCTTCATGAGATTAATGAATGAAGTGCTTCAAGATTTCATAGGAAATTTTGTGGTGTTCTATTTAGATGACATCTTAATCTTTAGTAGAACTATGGGAGACTACATGAGACACTTGGAACAAGTTATCCAAAGACTACATGAGAAGAAATTGTCTATCAACTTAGAAAAGTGTACATTCATGCAACAAGAGTTGATATTCTTGGGTTTTGTTATCTCAAAGGTCACATTGAAAATGGATCTTGAAAACGTAGAGGCTATCATTAATTGGTCCATACCGAAGATGCTAGGAGAAGTCAGGAACTTTCATGGATTGGATACCTTTTATAGGAAGTTTATCAAAAAGTTTAGTCACATTTGTGCACCTTTACTTGATACCATCAAGGGTGGTAGGAAAAAATATTCCAGTGGACAACACAAGAAGATGGAGCTTTCAAGTATTTGAAGGAGAGAGTAGCACAATATCCCATTTTGGCACTACCTCCCTTCGAAAAATTATTCACAGTGGAGACTGATGCTAGCAATTTTGCCATAGGTGCAGTCCTCAGTCAGGATGTAAGACCAGTGGCTTTCTTCTCTGAAAAATTGAATGAAGCAAAGAATAAATATAGTAAATATGACTTGGAACTTTATGCTATGGTTCAAGCCCTCAAGAAATGGAGGCATTACTTGCTTCCCAAGGAATTCATTGTCTTTACAGATAATCATGCTTTAAGTTTTGTAAATAGTCAAGATAAATTAAGCCGCAGGCACATGAAATGGGTTGAACAACTCCAAGCATTCACATTTTGAATAAATCATAAGAAAGGAACTTCAAACAAAGTGGCAGATCTTCTTAGCTAGAGAGTTATTTTGGTTGAAGAAGTGCAGGTACAAAGTATAGGAATTGATGCCCTCAAGCACCTATACAAAGATGATTCAGACTTTGGGAATATCTACAAGGTTTTTTCTACTCTATCAAATGCAAATAATACTATTTATTCAGAATATTTATTGCAAAATGGCCTTTTGTTCAAAGGAGGTCAACTCTGTATTCCTAAATACTCCATGAGAGAAAATCTAATTAGACAAAAACATTGTGGCATAGTAGGAGGTCATTTTGGCATAGATAAAACACTTGAACTATTAAGGAGAAACTATCATTGGCCTCAGTTACCCCTGGATGTCAGAAAGTTTGTTGAATCATGCACTATTTGTCAAAGGGCTACAGGAGTTAGGACCAATCAGGGTCTCTATCAACCACTCCCTATTCCAATAAAGCCATGGGATAGTGTGAGTATGGATTTTGTCTTAGGACTTTAGAGAAATAAACAAGGATTTGATATTATCTTTGTTATAGTTGTCAGATTTAGCAAAATGGCACACTTCATTTCTTGTAAGGTTTCTAATGATGCTTCACATATTGCTAACTTGTTTTTTCAAAGAAGTGGTCAGAATTCATGGATTCCCAACATCCATTATCTTAGACAAAGATGTGAAACTCCAAGGGAACTTTTGGAGAACCCTTTAGAAAAATTTGGGGACAAACCTATCATTCAGTTCTACATACCATGCATAGATAGATGGGAAGACTGAAGTTGTAAATAGATCATTAGGAAAACTTTTAAGGTGTCTAACAAAACAATATGGGCAGACTCGGGATGTTATCCTTCCTCAAGATGAATTTTCTTTCAATGATTCAGTAAACTGGTCAACAAGGAAGACACCATTCCAAGTGAATTATGGACTCCATCCAAGAGGAGTTATGGAATTGAGAGAGTTACCAACTAACCTTAAAGTCAGTGCATAGGGAGAAGAGTTGTCTCCATGGATCAAATAGATTCATGATCAAGTCTGAGATACATTGAGTCAGAATACTGTAAATTACAAAGAACATGTAGATAAGAAGAGAAGACATCTTATTTTCAAAGAAGGAGATCAAGTATTACCTAGGGGACACACCAAATTGCAGATGAGAAAGATCGGTCCCTATCAAATACTTCATAAATTTGGGGACAATGCTTATGAAATTTCTTTACCCCCTACTATTTCTATTTCTCCTATCTTTAACATTTGTGATCTCACTCCTTTTAAGGGTGTTGCAGGATCTAATGACACTTTGCAAGATACTGAAGACAAACAGGAAGAATGGATAAAGTACATGCCACCAAGCCAACCTTTATAGTTGGAAAAGATTCCTAACTCTAAAGTGGTCAAGAAAACAAGGAAGAATACCTACAAGGATTACTTGGTCAAATGGAAGGGGTTACCTGACATTGATTCTACATGGATGAATGAAGAGTGTATCAACAAGCATGGAACCTCAGTTCAAAAACTGCTCTCAAGTGGGACTTGAGTTTTCAAAATAAGGGAATATGGTGCAGGACCACCCCCTCCACTCTTCACAACATCCACATTTTTATGGTCTTCAAAGGATTCACCCAAGGGTATTCATGCCTAACGGACTTTTTAGAATTTGCAAATTTTGTTTAGCAAGCCAACTTGTAAGACCTAGTCACCCTCGATATGGTTATAAACCATGGGTTTTTTACTATAGTCTAAAGGAAATTTTAGGTGTTTTGTTTATTTTAATGTTTTAATGATGTTTGGGATCATTAGGATCCATGGCTTAGGCCTATAGGCTCTTTAGGAGAAAGAATGCAACATTTTGCAAAAGTTGCAAAATGCAAGAAATGTTGTTCAACAACTTCTTTGAAAAGTTGCTACCAAATTGTTAAACCACCTCCCAATGGTCACAAATTTTGAAAAATGGTTGGATATATTGGGGAAGGTCTTCAAATAGCCCTTGTAGGTGGGTGGAAGATGATGATGGTGGAAAGTGATGAGACTTATGTAATTTTGTATTCAATCAATAAAAATCCATGTTTTTCACTACGTTTTAGACTGTAAAACATATGTGTATGGGTTGATACAGACGTAAGAAGAAGGAAATTGTTCAATCTGACATCTCACATGTATTAGTCCTATAATTCTTGTGATCTGAATTAGTTGGACGTCGGAGTCGAGACTTAGAAAGTTTTGTCTTCTGGATTTCCAAGAAACCCTCCTGAACCAGGGTTTCAAACAAACAATGCCCTAACTTGCTTTTCCTTCATGGGACTCCTGTGCGAGGTGGGGAAATGCAAGTAGGGTCAATTTATACTAGATCCTTAGGATCCTAGGAGAAAGGGGGTCACCTTGAGAAGTATGTTTGTGGACTCTAGACTAAGCATCTCTATGTGCTTGGTGCAGGAAATGGAAGAGTGAAGTGACAATAGAACTTCAAGGGGTGGATAAAAGAAATCTATAGTAGATTGTTGTCTCTTTGGGTTTCCTAGTATCAATGCAATTAGAGGTTTTCCTTGGATAATCAACTAGTGAACTTTTCCTTAAGTAACCAAGTCAATTAGCCCTATTAGGACTATTGGTTCATAAATTTTTTGACATTGTCTGAGTTGTTTGAGATCTTGTGATCTAGAGGCTAGACTCAAATAAAAAAAGGGCATCCACATCTACAATTGGTTTTCTAGACTCTTGTAAGAATCTAGAACTAAGTTTGTAGAACCTTGTTCAAAAGGCTATAAGAGGGAAGGCTTAAATTAAGTACTAGTTATTCCCAAACCTTATAAGTTGCAGAATCATTCCCATAGGAGGCATATAAAAAGAATGGAACCTTTCCATCCCCTTTCCAACACAAAGGTTCCCATTTCAAGTTTGAATTAGTCAAGAAACTTCTTAGTAGGATTACTGAGTGTCACTAATCTACTCGGTGAAGTTACTGAGCCACTCAATTGACAAAGGAACCAAGCACTAACCGAGGTCAATCAGTCAAGCCTGGGGGAGCAAAAGATAGTTAAAGACACTGAACCCTCTAGTGAGGATAGTGGATTTGTATTTGCTATAGGATCTTCTAAAGGTGTATATCACTCTCCTAAGCCCACTTTGGGTTCAGAGTAACACTGAAGGTCTCACCATTTACCAAGCTTCCTAAATAGGGGAGAGCTCTGCATCATTGCACATCCTAAATTGCAACATCAGAATCCAAACCAATTTGACAGAATAATTAAATCATCACTCTTGGACTTCAACCTATTCTTCCTATTGACCTAACAACCTTCAAAAAATCATAAGTTGCAACATACATAAGATAATATTATGTTCTCATAGATATATCATCTATAGACATCAATTAAGCTTCCTTTACAATCACACACTTCAATTCATACCATAGCTCTAGATCCAACCTCTTGAACATACCTCATCATAACAGGAACACTGTCAACCCAAAAATACTAATTTGACATTAATGAAAACAACATAACCGATCATCCTATCATCATACACATAACATAACATAACATACTCATCTAATCTCTACATTAGTTACATCATTTATGCCAACAATCTCATTAGTTGTGCCAATCATTTTCATAGTAGTTCTTTTAATAGAAAATACATATAAATTCTAGTCATTTTCATAGTAGTTGCAGTGCATGTGGAGGAAAATGATTATGTCAAAAGTTTGTATATAAATATATTCAAAGAGGAGATTATAGGAGACCAAGATAAAGCAATGGATAATAACAATGAGGGATTAACAATTCAATACCTTGAGTTGAGATGGAGAGGATAGGAGCGAAGGGTGGAACTGTTCAAAATTCAAACTTGGTTTTGAGCAGGAGTGTGGGAGTAGCAGCTAGTCCTTCTATTACATGAAGATTCTATGATGAAAAGGATGGAGAGGACATTTCTAAAGAGTCTAATGCACTTATAGGTTCTAGGGATCTAGGAGGGGGCCCCATTACAAGATCTTTGGAGAGGAAGAAAGTTAAGGGTAGGACCGTTCAAAATTTAAATTTGGTTTTGAGAAGGAACATGGGTAAGTCAGTTGGACCCTTTGTTGTTAGTGGCTTCTCTAATGCTAAGGATGGTGAGGATGTTGCAAAAGTATTTGATATGCATCTTGGTTCTGGGAACCCAGGAGGGGGCCCCTTTCTAAGTTCTTTCTCAAAAGAAGAAACACCAAAATGGTCTTCTCTCTTTGGTATTAAGCCATCAGGTAAGTCTTCTTTATCGCCTATCAAGAATATTTTGAATCCTTTGTAGGGGAGATTGTCTATCTCTATCCTAGATTTGATTATTGACCATGGTATTTCTCAGATGTAAAATTCTTTGGTGGGTAAATTTATTATATCAAGCCAAATATTAAGGTTTTTCATGCCTTTATTAATAAGAAATAGCATTTGAAAGGGTAAGTGGATTTAATTTTTATGTCTAAGGGTTATCCCTCTATTTTTCGTGTGAGGATGTATAGAAGGAATACCATCTATGGTGGTCCATGGATGATTGTTAGAAATACCCTAATTTTACACAAATGTTATCCTAATCTTACTTTTCGAGAAGAACTCATGGTTCAAGTTTCAGTCTAGATTAAGTTGCCAGGCCTTCCACTAGAATATTGGGTGGAAGATGTTTTTACTGGAATTGCTAGTTCTTTTGGGGAGCTTCTATCTATAGATCCATTAACAACCTCAAGGAGAAGATTTACTCATGCTCAAATCTATGTTGGGGTGTTTCAGGAGACTGACATGCTAGAGGAAATAGAAATAGAATCTAAACTTGGAAAGTGGGTTTAGAAGATTTAATATGAATCTATCCCTTTTGCTTGTTTCCATTGAAAAAAGGCATGATGCTGGGAAAAGAAATGTTCGACCAAGATACCTAAAATGCCTCATAAATCTAAGAAGGTTTGGTTACCTATAGGAAATAATCAAGGTGACATAGAGGGAAGTATTTCTAAGCCTAATCTTTCCAATGGGAATAAGAAATAAGAAATTGTCTAGGGTGTTGAAAAAATTGAGGAGAAACGGGGTAAAAAGAGAACCAAGGTGTTATAGAGGGAGAATAAAGTGGATGCCCAGGTTGTTCAAAATGTTGAGAACAAAGGTCATAATAATATGCATTTATCTCAGAAGGCTATGAAGGAAGCAAGAAAGACCTGAAAAAGGGGGAGCAGGGAAAGTATGAAAACACCAAGAAAGATGCGCTTGGGGGAGATCATAAATTAAACCATTCTAAATAAATAACTAAGAATCAGTTTGATATGGTGGTGTTGGACACCTTAGATAAGGATGAAGGAAAGGAAACAGGGACTTGTCCCACCAATATTGATAATTCCCAGTCTATGGATGAGAGAGAAGAAGGGGAGATCCCTAAACTTTTGGAGTTGGAGAAACTGAATGAGGATACTCAATTAGTAACCACAAAGGACTATGATGATGAGTTTCAGGATGGTCAACAATGTTTTTTTCTAGCTTAATGCCTATTAGATCTATCTCAGAGCTCCCTAGATGTGGTTAAAAGTTCTTTCCCTGACTTGGAAGATCCTGGGTGGGGAGAAGTCAAGGATATAAATAAAGCCTTGGAGAAGTGTGATGTGGACTCCATATTAGAATATAAGAGAAGGAAAAAAGACCAAAAATAAAAATAAACCTTCACCATCCAAAAATACTAGGAGCAGAGCAGGAGATGTGGGAGGAATGCATCCCTCACTAGGTAGACCTTCCAACTCAAAGAAATGAGCCTGGGAGGAAAGCAATAATATAGCACATGGCACCTAGAAAACCATCCATGAGGTAGGCCCTTTCAAAAAATTATGAAGATTATATCTTGGAACATTCGATGATTGAATAATCCTCACAAGAAAGATTTAATTAAAAATATGACTAGAGATAATAAACTAGATATTTTATTAATTCAAGAGACTAAAATGGCTAAGGAAAAAGTTGAGAATATCAAGGTGTTCAGAAATGGGGAGGTTAGTGGGGGAGATTCTAATGGAGCCTCAGGGGGGATTTCTACCTACTGGAATTGTGATAATATAAAAAGGAGAAGTCTTGATCTAAGAAAATAACATACCATGCATCATATTTCAACACATCAAGGATGGTACTTCTTGGATTCTGACTAATGTTTATGCTCCTAACACCAGATCTTGCAGATATATTTTTTGTTAAAAAATAAAAAATGTGAGACATAATTTTGATCAAGATGGATGGATCATAATGGGGAACTTCAATACTTCGATCCAGGATGATGAAAAGATGCGAGGTAGTCAGCCCAATCAGGACATAATGATAGATTTGATGGATTTCATGAATGATTAGGCTCTCCATGACATGGATCTCCAAGGTGTCAAGTTTACTTGGATGAATAGAAGATCAAGGAAGGACCTTATTTAGATGAGACTTGATAGATCTCTAATTACTAATGATTGGTTTCTTCATTATTGTTTCTCTTTATCTTCCGATATTAGAGTGGGATCAGATCATTAACCTATCACTTTTATTACTAATCTTAAAAATGGGAAAAGGTTGTTTCATTTTAGATTTGAAAAAATGTGGACTATGCACCCAGATCTGGAGAGGAATATAAGGAAATGGTGGAAATTTAAGATCAAAGGTACAACTATGTTTAAAGTTTCCAATAAGATTAAATTTGTGAAGGATAATATTAAGAAATGGAATAAGGATAGCTTTGGGAATATTTTCTCATCCAAGAAGGATATCCTTATGGATCTTAAAGAGATTCAAGATAATATTTAGATAAATGGGTCTAATACAACGCCCAAAGAAACTAAAAATGAGATGCTTGTGAAATTCCGTGATATTATAGCTAAAGAGGAGACTTTTTGGAAATAGAGATCTAGAAATATTTGGCTAAAAGGAGATAGGAATACCAAATATTCTTTTTATGGTAACTCTAAAACACAAAGAAGCTAACAGAATTTGCAAAATTATTAACAGTAATGGGGTCATGGAGGAGGAGGATTCTATTAGGTTAGAGGCTGACAATTTTTTCTCTAATTTGTTGGGAAAAGATCAATTTCTAGATATGGGAGCTCAAAGGTATCTATTGGAGTGCATTCCAGGTGTTTTGAAGGAGGATCACAATGTTTTTTTATGGATATCCCTTCTAATGAGGAAATTAAGAAGGTTGTTAATTATTTTGAAGGGAGTAAAGTGCCTAGACTAGATGGCTTCCCAATGTTTTTCTTCCAAAAGTATTGTGCTATTGTTGAAAAGGATATTACTAGTGTTGTTAAAGAGTTTTTTGGATCAAATAAAATCTTGAGGAGATTAATGGGACTTTTATAGTTCTTATTCCCAAGAGACATGGAGCTGATACCATGGATCAATTTAGACCTATTAGCCTCTACAATTATATTTACAAGATCATATCAAAGGTGCTTACTTCTAGGATTATATATTTGTTGTCCATAATCATTTCTCCATAGCAGAATGGTTTTGTTCCTAGGAGATAGATTTTAGATTCAATCATCATTGTCCATGAAAATATCCATTCACTTGTGATAGCTAAGAAGGAAGGTTTTATTTTAAAGTTGGATTTATATAAAGTGTATGACAGAGTGGATTGGGATTTTCTTTAGATTGTGCTCTTTCCTCTTGGTTTCAGCATGATAAGTGTTCAACTTATTATGCAATTGGTTTCTTCTACCACTTTCTCTATGTTGGTTAATGGGTCCCCTACCCATTTCTTCAAATCTTCCAAGGGATTAAGATAGGGTGACCCACTCTCCCCTGTTCTTTTTTATATTATGGCTGAATGTTTTGGAAGATACATAGCTTGGCTTGTTGAGATAAGGGAGCTTAAAGGTCTATAACCTTCATAAAAAAATCAAATTTTCTCTCATCAAAAATTTGTTGATAGCTCGGTTGTTATGGGAGAAGCTTCGGTGAAGGAATCAAAAAATATTAAAAGAGCTCTAAATAATTATGGGAATGCCTCTAGATAATTTATCAATTGGACTAAGAGTTATATCTACTTTTTTAACACTCCTGAAAGAAGATGGTTAAAGATTAGAAAAATCATGGGATGTCATATTGGTAGTATGCCTGCTACCTACTTGGGTCTTCCTCTTTATCAGGATCCCCTAGAGTCCTTTTGGAGATCCCCAATTGATAAATTCTATAAGACGTTGCCTAGATGGAAGGGTACTTTATTGAGCCAAGCTAGTAAAATTCAGTTATTGAAATCTACTTTACAAAGCATACCTCTCTATACTATTAGACTATTTAAAATTTTGGCTAAATTTGCTGAGGCTATTGAAAAAACTTGAAGGAACTTCTTTTGGAATGGTGTGGAAAAAAAGAAAAGGTTGTCTTTAATTGTCTGTGATAAAGTTTGTAAACCCCTGATTAATGGAGGTCTGGGGTTAAGGAGGTTGAGAAATATGAATGAATTTATTTTCGCTAAGAATATTTGGAGAGCTTACAACATGAAGGGAGAGTATATTAATATTTGGGAGAATAAATATTTAGGTGATTATTCTAATTTATAGAACTTCCTTGGGGTTGATTATGTTCCTAGAGGATCTAATATATGGAATAATGTTTCAAAAGATAAAGAGTCCATCACTAAGGGAGTCAAATGGAAAGTTGGTAATGGAATTTCCATTAATTTTTGGGCAGATGTTTGGCTTTTAGACCACTCTTTATAGGATAATCCTTATTGGAATAGTTTTATGGACCAATGTAAGATTTTAGTTGGAGTTAAAGTTGTTGATTATTGGGAGATTGATAATTGAAAGGACCTCTCTTTTATTGATCCTTCTCTAAGGTAGTTAAACAAAATATTGAATTCTTTAGTTTAGGTTGGGGAGGAAGATCATCTCATATGGAAATTGACTTCTAATGGTAATTTTTCTATGGCTTCCTTATACAATCAACAATTTTCTAATATGGAAACTCCCAGCTGGGCGAAATCTTTGATTAAAGGTCTTACCCCAAAAATTAACATCTTCTGGACAATGCTCCAAAATAAAATCCTGACACAAGGAGAGATAATAAAAGCTAGGGCGAAAGGCTCACCTAACTATCTAGTGACCTTGTAGAGTAATACATAGTGGAAACAACAACATAGAGAACAACACTAAGGAGAGAAGGAAGATAAACACTTTATTGATTCATCCAAATATCAACATACATACCTGACTATGAGGCCTTACAGGTTATGGCCAACAAGATTTATCAATTACTTCTTTTCTATCACACTACCTCTTCTTCCCTAATTCCTCACTCCTTCACCCTACATCTAAACATCTTTATTTATCTTTTCCAAAATGGCTTACAAAAGATTCTAGATTATAACAAATAGAAGGCCAACCAAAAAATGGTCTACACATATCCCAAGACAAAATCCCAATCATTAAATTCACAAAAATTTTGACCTAAATTAAATACATAAGTCAGTTCCAACTAAGAATCAAACACATAAAAAATCAGTCAAAGAAGAATCAAGCATCAATAAATAATAGGTTCACTCGACACAAGAAGGAATACTTGGCCAACACTAAAAAACTTGGCACACACAAGATTACATAGCCAAAGCTAAATAACTCGACACACAAGAACACTCAGAAAATACTACAACTTGGCAATAACTAGTAGAATGAACAAAAGAGCAAGATATCAAAGAAACCTAGGATGCTCCTACATCAGAGAACTGGGGTTGAAAGAAATGATTCTCTTGAATCATTGAGATGTCATAACAGAAGCTGAATCAAACTTAGATTGGGAAATCCATGTAGCATCTTCCACTAGTCTATTCTTCCATCTCACCAAATATTCATAGTAATCTTTTCCTCTTGTTCTTTTACCAATCCTCTGATCCAATATATGTTCAACTTCATCAACATGCTTCTACGGATAATCATCTCATATAAAAAATTCATCATATGACACATGATACTTATGAAAATCAACAATATTAAATGTAGGAGATATAGCCATGTCATCAAGTAACTCAACTTCATAAGCATTACCACTGAAAAACTTCCTCAAAATTCTACAAGGACCAAACTTCTTCATTTTCAACTTACTGTATGTTCCAACAGGAAATATGCCCTTCTTCAAATCAACCATCACCTCATCACCAACTTCAAAAACATGATGTCTCCTAGACTTGTCAGTAGTTTCCTTATACTTCTGATTATTTTGTTCCAACTTCATCTTCACTTCCTCAAGTAAAGACTTCATAAAATCAGCAAATACTTCCCCTTCAACACTTCTCTTTTCTTCACCAACAATATCCCTCAAATCTGATACTCCTCTAGGCTACATTCCAGTAACAATCTCAAAATGTGTTTTTCTTGAACTCCTATTTACAAAATTATTATATGAATACTCAACTTGTGCCAAAACCATGTCCCAATTACTCGGCTTACCTCCAACTAAACATCTCAATAAATTACCCAAGCTTCTATTCAAAACCTCTGTCTATCCATCTATTTGTGGATAGAATGTCGAACTAAACCTCAACTCAGTGTACATCTTCTTCCACAAAGTCCAACAAAAATAACCAACAAATCTACTATCTCGGTCAAAGATAATACTCCTAGGTAATCCATGCAATCTAACAATCTCCTTGAACAAAATCTCAGCAATATGCACAGCATCTAATGTCTTCTTACATGGTATGAAATGTGTCATCTTAGATAATCTATCCACAAAAACAAATATAAAATCATACCCTCTTGTTGTCTTAGGAAATCCAAGAATAAAATCCATACTAATGTCACTCTAGGGTTTTTCAGGAACATGAATAGGTGTATACAATCTAGCATTCTGACTTACTCCTTTTTTAGCTTGACAAATTACACAACTCCTTACAAAATTTTGAACATCCTTATACATATGTGGCCAATAATATTTTTCCTTAAGCAAACTCAATGTCTTATCAATTCCAAAATGTCCAGCCAATCCACCACAATGCTTTTCCTTAATGAAATTAATTCTCATGGAACTTCTTGGTATACACAACTGAATTCCTTTAGACAACATACCTTCTTGAATGAAATACTCCTCAAACTTACTTGGTTGTTCAGATAAGTTTGGTGCTCTGCACTCTCTCCATGTCTTAGAAAAATTAGGGTAAGTGTCATACAACTCCTTCATCTCATCAAAACCAAGGATTGCAACCTTCATCTCGGTCAACAAAGAACATCTTCTACTTAGTGCATCTACAACTTGGTTAGTGAATCCACTCTTATGTTTGATCACAAATGTGAAACTCTGTAAATATTCAACCCACTTCATATGTCTTTGATTCAACTTATGTTGACTTCCCAAATGCTACAAAGCTTTATGATCAGTATACAACAAAAACACACTCAGTAACAAATAATGTCTCCACTTTTTCAAGGCTTGAAAAATAGCATGGAATTCTTGATCATACACAAAATACTTCCTTTTAGCATCATTCAAATTCTCACTAAAGAAAGCAACGGGTTTACCTTCTTGACTCAACATAGCTCCTATTGCGCTACCACTTGCATCACACTCAACTTGAAATACCTTATTTAAATCAAGTAAAGCTAACACGAGTAACTCGAAAACCTTTTGTTTAAAAGTCTCAAAACTCTTGTCATCTCCATGTGTCCACTTAAAGTCCTTTCTTATCTCCTCTCATAGTTTTAGTCATATTATTACAATGGAACTGAAATTCTAAATGAACTTTCTGTAAAAACTAGCCAAACCATGAAATGATCTTACGTCACCCATATTCTCAGGTGTAGGCCACTCCAAAATTGCTTTAACCTTCCCAGGATCCATTTTCAAACCATTCGTTGAAATCACAAATCCCTAATACACAATCTCTTATTGCATAAAGGAACACTTCTTCAAATTAATTAGTAGCTTCTCCTCTTTCAATATTTGCAACACTTGTCTAATATTCTCAAGGTGTTCTTCCTTAGTTTTATTGAATATCAATATATCATCTAGATAGACAATCACAAACTTACCCAAAAATCTCTTGAGAACCTCATTCATCAACCTCATGAAAGTACTAGGTGCATTATTCAAACCAAAAGGCATAACCAACCACTCATGCAAACTATATTTTGTCTTGAAAGCATTCTTCCATTCATCACCTTCTCTGATTTTGATATGATGATACCCACTCTTCAAATCAATCTTGTTAAAATACTTTTCTCTACTCAAACAATACATTATGTCATCCATCCTTGGCATAGGAAAACTATACTTCACTGTTATCTTGTTGATAGCTCTGGAATCAATACACATTCTTAATTCTCCATTCTTCTTAGGTACTAGAACAATAGGTACAACACATGGACTCAAGCTTTCTTTGATCAAACCTTTCTGCAACAACTCCTGTAGTTATCTGTTAAGTTCTTCATTCTCAATAGGTGTTAATCTATATGATGCTTTATTCAAAAAACTAGCTCCGAGAATCAGATCCATACAATGACTTATACTTCTTACTGTATACACCTAAAAATGGTCATCTAGACTATTAGCCCCTTTTGCTAAATCAGCAATTGCTTATTCTTGATCAAATCCTAGCTCTATCATTTATTTGATTATTTTCTATGGGCTAACCATCTTATCCTAAGTTTTTATTTATTTAAAAGGAATATTTTCTCCCCTTTTAAATAAATAAAAGCCCCCACTTTTCCTCTTATCCTAAGTTGCACAAATAAAGCATTATTCTTATTTATAAAAAGAGAAAAAGCACTTTTTGTCTCATCTGGACACAAAAGTCAACTCCTATTTTCTCATTGGAGGATACTTGTGCACATGGATTGCTCCTCTCTTAAGCTCCACTGTTGATTAAATCTTTTGCCTCTTAATCTCCATGGTCCATTCCTTCTCATTTCCTTTAAAAGGAGCTCTCTTCTTCATTCTAGATCCCCAACTTTTTATGCTAATATTATGCTGCAGGTTTTCTAGGTACACTTTGGAGCTTTTGAAGATTTGGAGCATTCTTAGCATCTACATCTCATTCTTGCATTCTTAGCTTAGCTTCATATTTATGCTTTCTTAGATTAGCTTCATTTCTATGCTCTAGATTAGCTCACATAGATTAATTAGTTTGGGTTGTAACACTTGGATATTTCCTTTCATAGCTTAGCTTGGATTTCCATTTCTAGCATAGCATAGCATTGCATTGCATTTTCATTCTTGATTCTTGAGGATATTGGCATTCTTGCCCTTGTCTTCATTAAATCTCCCATTGCATGGTTTACTAGCAAGGTTATAGGCTAAATAGCTCTAGCTGAGAGCATTCTTAAAAACCCTTGCACTCCATGCCTAGGGAGCTATGGATCGATTTGTGAGGGCTCATTCTTGAGTTTCCTTGCATGTAATGATCCATAGAAGTGTGACACATTTATAGCACACACTTACTGCTGGTAAACCATCAGGAATATCCTCTGCAAAAATCTCCTTGTATTCATTTAGTAAGTTTTCAATTTCTACTAGCTTTCGGTCATCACTATTTTTTGTCACTCGACATTTACTATTTTCTATCGCTCAGTCATTACTACCACAACTAAGCCTCTTAGGAATTATATAAAAATAGACTTGGTTCTTCTTCATATCTTTTTCAAATTGCTTTACATTAACCATGCAAATTCTCATAGTAGTACAATTTGTCTCATTTGGAACTTCAATCAAAGGTAACAATGTTTGCTTTCTTCCATTTATCCAAAGAGTATATTTATTCAATCTACCATCATGCACAACATATCTATCATACTTCCAAGGTATACCCAACAAAATATGACAACAATCCATAGGCATAATATCACACAGAACTTCATCAAAGTAACTTCCAATTTTGAATTTCACAATACATTACTCACTTATCAACAATTTATGCTCATCCTTGATCCATGAAACATAATAGGGTTTAGGGTATCTCAACCTCTGCAATGCAACTTTGTAACCAGCTCCTCTGATGCCAAATTCGCTGAACTACCACTGTAAAAAATCACTTTGCAACATTTTCCAGCCATCTTACATCTGGTTTTGAAAAGACTTTTCCTCGGGATAGGTTCTTCATCAACTCTTTTATTACACAAAGTTCTCCTTACCATTAGATCCTCTCCATCCTCAAGCCTACTTGATGAACCCTCAAGATCTTCTTGTACCACAGAATGTCTACACTCAAAATATCTATGCCCTTCTTTACCACATCTGAAACAATTACCACTAAAACCACCTCAAGAATAAGAATTACCTCTTCCTCGGTATGAACTAGTACCTCCTCAGTAAAAACTACCACCTTTCCACTCGGTCTTTATTTTATCTTCATTTTTTCACTCATATTTTCCCTTATCTTACGTAGAATTATCAAAACTACTACCTTCACAATAAGATCTACCTTTGCTTCTCTGGAATCTACCACCTCTACCTCTTTGTCTTTGTTCATGCTTCTTTGTCAAGATCTCCTCAACTTTCAAGACATATTGATATGCTTCTTCACACTATCAAATTTTACAAAAATTATTTCATCTTGAATTCCAAATCTCAATCCATTTAGGTACTTTGCAAATTTCTCAACCTCATCATCCACATGTCTAGATTTGATGTCCAATCTAAAGAATTCCTTAGTGTATTCCTTCACAGTCATGTCCCTTTGTCTAAGGTTTTGCATCTTCCTCAACAAGCTAACTTGGTAATCAACATGAAGGAAATTCTTCTTGATCTTGTTCGCCATTTTCAACTAGGCTCTAAAATTATCCTTTCCTCTCCTTTGTCTATCAATTCACAAATGATCCCACCATAGTGAAGCATGACCTTTCAATCTAGTGACTGCAATTTTCACCTTCCTATTCTCAGGAGTTCTTTAAAACTCAACTAACTTTTCCATATCATAGATCCAATCCAACACAACATTTGTATCCAACCTTCCATCATAAGGAATAACTTCAACAACAAGCTTTGAATGTGCCCTAGACAATACTCTCAACAATCTTTCCTCATCTTGATCTTCCTCAAGTTCTGGATTAGGGTTTGGTGCTTCTACTTCATCATCATCACTCATATCATCAAGATGCACTCTTCTCCTTTGGGCTGGCTCCCCAACATCTATTCTAGCTACAATTTGTCTTAACATGTCCATTATGGCATTATCAGCATTTCCTCTTCCTCAAATCATCTTGACAAAATAGGTTCCTGCAAGATCGTAACCCTCTGCAAGTTATAGATCAAATCCGTAGATTTTCCACCCTACAACCAAATCCAACTTAGGGTTCTACATGATCCAATCTCGTCAAGGATGAACCTCAAGCTCTGATAGCACAAAATGCAAGGAGGGACAAGAAAAGCTAGGGCCAAAGGCTCACCTAAATATCCATCCACCTTGTAGAGTAATACATAGTAGAAACAACAACACAGAGAACAACACCAATGAGAGAAGAAAGGAAAACACTTTATTGATTCATCCAAATATCAGCATACATTTTGACTATGAGGCCTTCCGAATTACAACCAACAAGATTTATCAATTAATTCTTTTCTATCACACTACCTCTTCTTCCCTAATTCTTCGCTCCTTCACCCTATATCTAAACATTTTTATTTATATTTGCAAAATTATCTTACATAAGATTCTAGATTATTACAAATAGAAGGATGACCACAAAATGGTCTACACACATCCCAAGACAAGATTTTGATCATTAAATTCATGAAATTCATGACCCAAATTAAATACATAAGTCAGCTCCAACTAAGAATCAAACATAGACGAACTCGATCAAAGAAGAACCAAGCATCAACAAATAATAGGTTCACTCAACACATGAAGGAATGCTCAGTCAACACTAAACAACTCGACACACACAAGATTACTCGGCCAATACTGAACAACTCGACACATAGGAACGCTTGTAAAATACTGCAACTCGACAATAACTAGTAGAATGAACAAATGAATGGGATAAAAAAGAAACCCAGGATGCTCGTGCATCAAATCCTTACTAAGAAAAATTTAAAAGCCAAAGGAATTTGTTTACCTAATGTTTGTTATCTTTGTATGCATGAGGAAGAGACAATTAATCATATGTTTGTGCATTGTCCCTTTGCTGATAATTTTTGGACCAAATTCATGGAGCTCTTCAATTTGGATTGGGGTTTTCCTTTAGATATTCAAAATGTCTTCAAGTATCTTGGGTTTTTCCTTCTAAGAATTTATCTGTGAAAACCTTGTGGAATATTTCCTTACCCCAATTATTTTGGGGTCTTTGGTAGGAAAGAAATGACATAGAGTTTAGAAATCAATCTTCTTCTTATGAGGTGGTTTTTCAGAAAATAAAAAGAGCTATAATGGAGAATCTTATTACTATAGGAAATATTGACATTGTTAAGGATCAATGGGATGTAAGAGTTTTTGAGAACTGGAAAATTAAAGGTAGAAGGAATTTTAGTAATGAGATCAATTTGAGGAATGAAGCTAGATTAGATTGCCCACCTAATGGGTGGATGAAAATAAATTTTAATGGAGCCTCGAAAGGAAATCCAAGAATTGTTGGATGTGGGGTGGTGTTAAGAGATGAGTATGGGATATGTAAAGCTACCAGAGATATTCCTATTGGTAGTCAATCAAACCATGTGGCGAAAGCAATTTATTCTTACCAAGGTATCATTCTTACTAAGAATATGGGTGTAATAAAATTTGGGTTAAGGAGGATTCAATGAATATTATAAATAGCTTTAATAATAAAAATCTCACCTCATGATCTATCTATAATGCAAACAAGGTGGCAAAAGATATCCTTAATACTATTGAATCGTGTATAATAACCCATGCTTTTAGGGAAATCAATACGATTGTTGACTGGGCGACCAATAAGGCTTGTAGCAGGGATGACATCATCGCTTATTGTGGGAAGGAAAATCTTCCGCATGAGGTAAGATCTTGGCTAGAGCTGGATCGTATCCAGAGTAAATAGAGAGGAGTTAATACTATAAATAATGATTAATAAAACTTTAAATTCCTCATTGAATCATTATGGCAGTGAAAGAGCTTGTTTTACGAAGGGTACTAAACATGTGATGCAACACGAATTATGGGTTTTTTTAGACATCAAAAGAAGGATCCCCATTAGGTGTTGTTATGTTATTCACAAACATAGAAATATTCAGGGTTGGGGAAAATTTGTGGAGAGAACTACATGGGAGGAAATAAGAAAAGGGTTGAACTAGCTTCTTGCAAGGATTGGATGCAGAACATGCAAGTGTGGAGTATTCTACAAAAGGGAGGTATGGACGTGTTTATGGAATGTCTTCATGGCAATAATTCATCGATAACTAGTTTTTTCATCGACAATTGGAAGAATGGTAAGATTAAGATGGGGAACCAAATGGTAGAAATTGATGAAGATATTGTTGCAGAGGTTATGGGTTTTTCAAAGGAAGGATGTAAGTTCTACAGAGATAGGAGAATTTTTGATAGGGCTCTAACCAAATTCTCAGAGAAGGAGTAAAGACTGCAGCTTGTCAAAGGTGATAAATATAACCATGATACGAAGCGTATCAGAAGGCCTTGGAGGTCTATTTTTTTCACTATTATTAGTTATGCTACCTTGGATGGTAGGTTTAGTAGAGCTTATGGGTACTATTTTGTAATTTTGAATCATTTTCGGCATGAGGATAAAATTATCTTTCCCTATTATCTTTTATGTTCTTTTAATCACACTATTAAAGAATTGCAAAAGGACCCACAGGGGGATCATGCTTCACACTAGGGTTTATGATCTCCTTAAGAGAAAAAAAATGGAGAAACCCTTCCTTGAGGGTAAAGCTAATGGCGATGAGGAGACTGATGAGGATTTATAGTGGGTATAACTTACACCCTGAGACTGAGGATGCCTCAAATGATTCTTCAAAGGGGACTAGCATGAAGAATGTTAAACCTAAAATGAAGGGAGGGTCTTTGGAAAAAGATAAAAAGAGTAGAAAGACCAAGAAAAATTACACTAATGAGAAGGATACTAAGGAGGATGACTTCTCCATTGAAGGCCATACTGTTAAGAGTAAAACAAGGAAGAACTCTCAGAGGAAGGAGAAAACCCAGAATGTTAAAAGGGTTAGGAAAGATAAATGTCTGGCTAGAAAGAGAATTTTCATATCTTCTGATGAAGATGAGGATACAGCTGTTGGTATTTCTGCTAGGAGTAGTAAGAAAAAGAAGGCATGTATCTAATGGATGATAAGCTCCTTGGTAGGGATATTATGGAGGAGAAAGATAACTTTGTGGGTTTGCAAGGAAATTTCGTTCAGGATAACAGGGGAGGTAAAAATGATGATGTGAATATTAATGGTGAGGTAAATGTTGGTACGAAGGAACTAGAGAAGGAAAATAGTAAAGAGCCCACTAACAAAGAGAAAATACAGTATGATTTTCATACTTAGAAGGATATGAACAACATAATGGAATTTAGTCAAACAATTGGGAATTTTTTGGAGGATATGACCAAAATAAATAAAGAGTTGCACGAGAAAGATAAAATGATCAAGATTATGGAGAATGTCAGCATTGGTGATAAACCCCTCTCTGTTTGTATTGATGAACTACAGAAAGCCATTGGAAATGCTAAAGATATGGGGGCTATAGTGGATAGGCTGGAGAAAAAAATTAGGGACAAGGACAATTACTATATAAAACTTGGAAAAGAGGATGGATAGAATGGAGGAGACTATAAAGAAGATTGGGGTTCAAAGTCGCAATTCCTTGAAGGCTAATGCGAAGCAGTTTAAAGTTCTGATGGAAAATTTGGAGTAGCTAAAAGGTAAAGACAACAAGGAGAAGGAGGCTAATAATGATTTGGATATGGTTGGCCCTAGTGAGAGGACCTGTGCGAGGATGAGGAAGGTTTCTATCCAGGAGGAAACTGATATGGAAGATATCAAGAAAATTGACGGTACCATGGATCTTATGGTGAACCAGATTGAGAAAACCATGAAAAGTGTTAGCTGATCTTTTGCTTTCTGGTTGCTATCCTTTTTGTGGTGTTGTACCTATTTATGTTTCAGCTAGTGGTTCTTGCCCTTTTTGTTTATGTCTCATTTCTTTTCTGTTGGTGATGGTTCATAGTAGTTTCTTGAACTTTTAATGATCTATCTTTCAAATTTTGTACAAGGTTTGGGGTGCCTTTCAAAACCTATTTTTACTTAATCAAAACAATTCAATACCTGAAAGATTACCTTGTTATCAACGTAGATGGAAAATTAGTTAGCAAAAAGCTAGTTTTAACCATTAAGGATCGAGAATACTTTGAAAGAACGAATCCTATCATTAAAAAAAATCTAGGTTTCTTTATAAAACTATTGAAGTTGAGACTGAATGAGGGAGGTGATTGGCTACATGCATGCATAAGGGAAAATAGAATTAACTTTATTGATGAGAAGGAGAGGCCAAAGTACAAGATAGATGGACTACATCTGGGAGGGGATGACCTACCAATGCCAAGCCATCAAAATGTCAAACAACCAACCATTTTTCCTATAGGTGACAAAGGCAAGGTAATAGTTATGTAGATAAAGTTTAATATATTAGATTATACATGTTAAAACTTCTATCAACTAATAGCATATGCATTAAATAGAAATATGTTGTATACAACTTTAGAAGCATTTTGTATCCCATGTCATTTTCATTGGACTGGGATTTAGCTTCCTATTAAAGTTTGGACAAGAATGATATAGACTTAAGATATGCTTTGAGAGGCAATTTTGGTTATTTGGCCTCTCCTAGAATATAGAAAGTATGTAACAAGGCAAATTTGAAGGAATATGCCCTTATGGACATTATTGACAGTAGGTAGGGAGCTTTCTACAAGATTTTATGTAAATCTTATTTTGAAAAGCAATACAAATCACTCGACTATGATTTTTTATTGAGCAAAAATAAATAAATAAATAAGTAAATAGATGACTAAAATTATTTATATATAAGAAGTAGATGGGCATCAATTTAAATCCAATAAAGTTTTTAATCGAGAAATATTCTTCAATAAATTATATGCTTGTTAATGCAATAAACTATCTTATATACATTTTATAATATATATAAATTTGTTGAGAGATGTTCTTTTTGAGACACCTATTGTACAAAGAGAAATTGATAAAAATAGATGCCTCAAAGAGAATATCGCTTGACGTATATATATATATATATATATATATATATATATATATATATATATATATATATATATATATATATATATATATATATATATATATATATATATATATATATAACAATAATATATTTAAATATTTTTTTGATTAACTTATATTAGAAATAAATTTTATAAAATTTTAAAACAAATATGTAAACACTATGGATGACAACCAATTCCAACTTCACGACCCAGTAAAAAATAGCAAGTGAAAAAATAGACGGTTGAGATTTATCCATCTTGCATTAGATATCTTCACCTCATAACTAATAAAAAATGCTTAATGTAATAAATAAATAAATTGCAGATTTTGTGTGTTGAAGGATACAGCTATTTTCTATACAAATAACACCTTTAATCTTATGAATCTATACAAAAAAAAAACTATATATGTATACTACAACATATTTACTAATTTAATCTTCATAACCAACCTCTACAATACTATAAAATCCCAGAAAATTAAATGAAAACATGAGTTATATGAATTTTGCATTTTTCCAATCGTTCTATTTTGTATTAGGTATAGCCAAACAAGATGGGATGCCCACGTCCAATTCTTACTTCTGCATGCTCTCATCACCACTTTGAAATGGTGCCATTGACGTAATGCTTGGGATCTGTGAAAACACAAAAGCGTTAGCGGGGCCTGCGATCGCAACGCGCACTATAAAATCGAGGGGAAAACAGCGACAAAATAAAAACTGACGAAAACGCGTTTCTCTCATTCAACGCCTCGATGGATCATATTCGCTTTATTCCCAACCATAACAATGTGAAGTTTTAATACAAACCCATTCACACGAATACTAAATTATGTATTTGGCTTTAACCGTCTCTAGCTAGCATTAGTGCTGCAGCAGGCAGGCCCCATTTGAAAGCAATAGCCGATCATGGATTTGATTGATGAAGTTGACGGAGGTGACATTATCATTTACCACATTTTAACTCTGGTTTCTTTTCTTTATTTTTAATAAGTGGAGCGTAATCATATAAAGTTTTCTTGTGATCAACTTTATATAACTTATTATTCTATTTATAGAACATTCATTGAGGGTTGTGTCTTATTATCTATATATTAATGGAACTTCTTAGTTTATTAATTAATAAATATTTAGTTTTTTTTAATAATCTATCAAATTGTGTAATATTTTATAAGATTCAATCTTATTTATTTATATATTATTAATTGTTCAAAAAAAACATTTCTTTGAATTTTTTTTTTTAATCTAAAATATTCTATAATCTGATAAATTTTTAAAACTATATAGACTTTTTGTTATATTATCCCAATTCTAAGGCCATAAGAATATCATAAACAATACCTAAAGAATTGCCATTTCTATTTGTACTTCCTTCACCTAGCTGTAATTCATTTAAAAAAATTGTCACCAGTATTTGTCTAATATCTCACCCCTGATTTTAACTTGATTACACTTTTTAACTCATTTAAAAAAATTGTCATTTGTAACATTAAATTTGCCAAAGTATCTTTCCGTGATTTTAACTTGATTACATTTTCTCCGCGGGATATTCATTAATTAATCTTCTTTCTTACCTTGTCATTTTTCTTAGGTACTAGTGGCTAGTAATAATAATTTTTTCTCTCTCTTCTCCGATACCTATTTTCTTAGAATTATCAAGAAAAAGATCAACCCTAAAAGTTGGCAAGATGACAGACATTGTTCATGTGATATATCCCGCCGGCAGAATGGCAGAGCTTTACCCTGAAACATATCTTCATCAATTAGCGGAGAGAATCCGTGTTACATAACGGAGAAGCGAGAATCCGTTGAGACTATCCGCCAAATCATTAAGCCCTTCGGTTCCTCATGGGACCGCATCCCAGGAAAATGTTCAGCACTTCGTAACCTAAATTTCCTTCGCTGATGTGCACCAACCCGTCGGAGTGGTGCCCCAGACGCTTTAGCCAACCATTATAAAAGAAGAATCGTTTCATTTCCGAACACAGACTCGTTTGGAAATCGTTCAAGTTAGATTTCATTTGCTTATATTTCATAGGTGAATTCAATTTACAGTATTTTTTTCTCTGTGTAGAACCTAGAAAAGTAGTCACAGTGGTGAATCCATCCAATATTTCAAAAATGTCGCAGACGACGACCTTCGATGACCTTGAAGGGATTTATGACCTGGATGTGCAGGGACCAAAGATCCGTGCTCTGCAGGAAAGTCTTGGACTTGAAAACGTTGAAATCCATACCAAACGGAAAGTGAGCTTCAAGCACGACACAAATATTCCAGTCAAGCGGATCAGTAAATATTTTCTTTTTCCTTCGTCTCTTCTTCTGTTTATAATATTGAAGGAACATATGTTCGAAGATTTCTCTTCTGCAGGGAGGCTCGCCCTGTTATTTTGCATTGACTAGGCAGAACTGAAGTGATTTTTTGTGTACAAAAAAATCAGCTTCAGAATGATCGATATTTTTCGAACCCTCGTTAGGCCATTCGCTAAGCTAAGCTAATATATGCCTTTGCCTTTATGTACCTGCCTCTGCCTTTCTGTATGGCCGATATTTTTTCAACCCTAGCATTGCACAACGAATGGGCTCCATCAGATCTCTGAGATCCTTTTGTCTTGTAATATATTATGCATTTTAAAAAAATTTCTGACTGTCTTCCTATGAAGGAATAGAGAAAATCTATTGAGAGTATTTTGTCTTTTGTTTTGTGTATGCCTGCAAAAAGGGAGAAAAGAGCTGTTTTCTCAAGGATTTTTTTTATCTCTGATAATGTGAAACAGAGCACTCTGTTATAAACATCTTTGGCTGAAAAGAGCGGTGGCTCTCTGTTAACTTTATATACATAAAACTGATTCTGCTTATTTCTCTTCCTTTCAGTTCACGTCTAAGAATTGGCCGTTGTTTATAAACTGGCTTTCTGTCCGTGCCTTTTGCCAGGACATTGACGGTCTGTACCTTCTTTCTGGTTTTTTCGTCAAATTGATGGTCTGTATCATGTCTTTCAATTCCTTAGACGGTCTGGCCATCCAATCATGTCTTGCATTTGATTGATCCGTATCCTGCTTTTGGATGCTTTAGGCAATATTGGCATACAGTCGTATCTTTGAAATTGACGACATACTTTCTGTTTTTAGATGGTTTATGTTTTTGGTGCTTTATGCACTCTAGGAGGACTTTTAAGTCTTAAATTAATGGTCTGTAATCAGATCTGGAACTATATGATTGGAATCATATCTTTCAAATTGACGACATACTTTTTGTTTTTGGATGGTTTATGTTTTTGGTGCTTTATGCATTCTAGGAGGACTTTTAAGCCTTAAATTAAGGGTCTGCAATCAGATCTGGAACTATATGATTGGAATCATATCTTTGAAATTGACCACATACTCTCTGTTTTTGGATGGTTTATGTTTTTGGTGCTTATGCATTCTAAGAGGACTTGTCTGCAATCAGATCTGGAACTATATGATTGGAATCTGTTGTAGTCAGTGATATAAAGTTATTTGAGTTAAGCTGAATGTCTTTGGCTAAGAGTTAAAGATTGAGGAGTATCTATTCAGCCAAATTTGTTCAGAACATAATTCAATCTCATTTCTTATCATGTCAGAGTCTTATATTCAGCAAGACTTGTTCTGTGGTGGACTGATCAAGAACCATTTAACTTCACCAACAGACTAAGAATCCGTTGACAAATTAGATTATATTTGAATTAATTTTAAATTGTAAATTATGAGTATGATCTATACTTCTTGATTTTGATTGTGTGAGAATATTTCAGTCAACATTTTGGGTCACACTCTCTGATCCATCATCAAGACAAAAGGTAACTTTTTTCATATCCTTAAGCTCTCTTGTCCTGATGATGGATCACAGAGTGTGATCCAAAAAGTTGACTGAAAAATTCTTACACAATCAAGAACATGATTCAATCTCATCTCTTAAGATGTCAAAGTCTTATATTCAGCAAGACTTGTTCTATGGTGGACTGATTAAGAACCATTTAACTTCACCAACAGATTAAGAATCCATTGACAAATTAGATTATATTTGATTTAATTTTAAATTGTAAATTAAGAGTATGATCTATACTTCTCGATTTTGATTTTGATTTTAATTTTAAATTTTTTCATATCTTTAAGTTCTATTGTTCTGATGATGATGAATCACAGAGTGTGACCGGAAAAATTGACTGAAAAATTCTTACACAATCAAAATCCAGAAATATAGAACATATCAATATAGATTATGAAAATCTGCTAACGTTCAAATTATGAATAATTTAAAGAACATCATATGGCCCACATATTTTGTCAATAAACTTACAGGGTAAAACGCTAGAAGCAGTGAACTAAATTCATTACTCCTTTTATCGATCAAAAAGCAAGGTGGATTATGTAGTTGCATTGTTTTCAGTCAATTGGATTCCAATTTTAACTTCTTCACGGTATATAAAAATAATTTGTTTTATTATGTGTGCTCCAGTCGATGCTCTGAAAGGTTTGGGCTTACAGACCTCCTCCTCGCCGACAATCTGTAAGTGAAAGCCAAAGCCACTGGTAAGACACCGAATACTGTCATTACTTTTATGAGGCTTATAACTGAACTTTGCATCAATTTTATTTTATTTTATTGATATAATTTCTGTTTGTGATATACAATTTTATGATATTTGGCCTCATATCTCTCTCTTGCGTGTGCCGTGTAGGAATGGCCATCTGATGGGCGCGGCACCTCTGAAAGGATATTACTCTTTTGTCTAGTGTACATTTTACTATTGTTATACAGATTAGGGACCCCAAATTATTCAAACCATCTGAAACGCTGCAATGTTATAAAGACTACCACAGAAACTGTTTATTAGCTTATTACGGGTTATTGGAATTGAAAACATTTTGCAGCTTTAGATGCAGTTGTTATACAGTCTTCTCCAAAAGCTCTAATATGACTAGAAAGTATCTTTGCTTGAGTACTTTTTTATTGGAAATTCAAATTGGATTCAGTTGATCACAGGCCAGTCTATTAATTTATAATCAATTTTTACATAGAGAAATCTGGAGAGTGGAAGAATAATCTTGAAATTGCTGACTTTCTTCATCTATCGAAGCTTCTTTAGTCAGTGGTCAAAGTTGCTGGAATGTTCTCTTATAAATGTTGGTAGTATAATTAATTAATTTATTATCTAACACTTTTCAGCCAATTTATTTTGTGAGACATTAGATACTTACGATTTTGGTATGAATGAAAAGTCTATTGTCGGACCATTAAAATGATTATAGTGGAAAGTCTTTTAATATTTGTTAGTATAATGTTTAATATTTTCACAATATTATATTAGTAGTTATGATTTTGAAAGCTTTGTTGATAATTATTATATATTATTTAGATTTGAAAAATAGTCAATTGCTATATTAATGTACCAACAAAACATGACTTAGTGTACAAGTATGAGTCTTACTTTTTTGGGAGTCTTTTCTAAAACATTGACAAAAAGTATGCTGATGTGGCATCACATATGATGATGTGACCTTAAAACCTTAGTTATAAGCAAGCAACTTGGTAAGTAAGTTGAGCTCTCTAGAAAAATTGAGAGTGCTTTGAAATTTTTACATAAGATTTTGAGAAGGGTCCTCTCTCCAACTTGAAAATTTAGGTACATATAGTTTTGAAAATTCTTTTCAAATACTGTGATACAAAATATAATTTGTTCTATTTAGAAATTTTACGTTTCAATATGTTTGAAACTTGCAAATGGTACATATGGTAGTCATTTTTAAGTTATTTGACTGAAATTGACAGCCATTACCATGTTTCTGCCCAACTTTTCCTGTAATTTTTTTTTTAAATACTTCAGCATATCTCTAAATTTTATAGAGACACTTTTCCCTTGCAATAGTGCTCAAGATTTCTAAACACAATTTCACAATACTAATTTTTTTATGAATTTACAATTTACTATTTTGATTATAATTTTCAAACTAAAAAATTGAAATTGTTAAATTATATTTTTTCACAATTTGTGTGGGTCAATTTGGACATTGTAAGTTGATATTTTCTCTAAAAATGTTCTTTTTGTTGTAATAAGAAAAAACCAAATATTTACTTAAAAAGACACTTAATTTAATTTAATGTGCATGCATACCCATTAGGACCAAACAAAAGCGAAAAGTTAGAATGTGAAACATTAAAATAATGATTTTCTGAGGTACCGGCATAAAGATCCCAAAAATGTGTTCTGTACGGGGAGAGGGAAACTACGTGGTAGTTAGCACCAAGTGTCCTATGAAATCCTCCGATGGGACGTGGAGTTTAAAATACTGACGGCAGTTTCTCGTTAAATTTGTCTTGTACGATGGATTAGAAACCCCACTTACTCATGAGTCTTGACCGCCAACCCAATCATCCACAACCCTAAATTGTCATGCTGTAAAATGATATCGATGTTGACATTCCACGTGTTACTCATATTCTATGGACAAACTCACACGTTAGTCGAATCCCTTGTGGGGCCTGACCCACTCCCTCCCTTACCTGCTGTGTTACAAATTTAATTCCATTTCATCTTTAATCTTTATCTATTTAGTCTTTACACATTTAATCTAGCTTTATAGATCAAGATTTAAATTTGGATTCTATCTTCCTCTTGCTCACACATGTGAATATGCAAAAGTCACCTCAGTCATCCTACTTCTTATGTATGGATGGGAAGGGGATAGATAGAGATAAAAAGAGATAGACGATAGAGAAAATTGAGAAATTGAAAAAGAAGGTCTAAAAATATAAAGATATTCATCTTTTTAGCTTTCTAATTATGTGAAATGTATGTCAATATTTTTTTAATTTATTTTACTATTATTTTCATATTACTCAAAAGCAAATGAGTTCATTTTTTTCTAACTTTTGATCTATTTTGAGAAGTAGGAGATTTTCCTCCGCAAGTCAAATTATGATATTGCTTTCAGGATTCACTTGTGTAGTTTTCGAGTCAAACTTATTTACCCATGTTACATGAGTAGTGACTCATTTCTCGTGGACCTCATCCCTAATGGGATTTGAAGTTTGATGGAAGGAACAACAACACAAAAACTTAACCATCACAACATGCTATTAGCATAACAATTGATATGTTAACTTTTACGACTATATCTAAAATTAAATCAATAAATAATTTCTGCATTGAACCAATATTCTCTTTTGATTGATATTCCAAAATGAAAATTAATCCATACACAATTATTAGAAAAACTGGAAAAATCTCTATTACATTTACTAGCATTATAATGAATTCAGCTAACACCTTTCAACGTAACCTCCTCTAGATAAACTTTCATTCTATTTATTTTTTAAGCAATGGATTAAAGCCTTTTAACCTTCTCTAGATAAACTTAGCATGATATGCTTGTATCTTTTTAGCTATACCCTTAAATCGAATTAAAGCTCTATAAAAAAATTCAACGACTACAAATTCAAATACACAATGGAGCAACTAGAAGCGTTGGCCATATAAAATGTGAATAGTAATTTTGCAAGAAAAAATTAATTAATAAAAATAAATATTCAGGCCCCACCCTTTTTCCTCTGTTCGGTTAGTTTGATTTCAACCGTGAAAATATTGGATTCAATGATGCAGGACAAAGTAATGTGATATGGTTGGTGCCGTGTTCCTCAAAATAAACTAGTGCGCTGACGTACTCAAAATATTTTTTTATCTCAGAAACTTAGCAATCAAATGTATATTTCACATCATATAGAATATAAGTTATGAAATTATATCATAATAATTGTTTATAATATTAAATATTGAATAAAAAAATTATTTTTATTAGTTAAAGTGTGTAATATATATCATATTAAAGAATTATATGATACGATGCATTAAATAAAAAAAACATTATTGACTTTATTGACTTTATTACAGTTTTAAGGATTTTAACTTTTCTTAAATATTATTTTTTTTAAAACTTTGGAATGTTCAAATGTTTTAGAATTTTTGTAGTGGTCAAATGAAAACAATAATATAATTTTTTAAGTCTATATAAATATTTAATATATGAAAGTACAATAGTATGTATGTACCACTTTCCACTCTTATTGTACCACATAAATTAGCATTTGTTTTCAACATTTCGATTTTTTTATTAATTACATTAAACAAACTATCAAGATTTTAAGCATCATTCAAATTAGTTATTTGTGTTTTTTTATATATATAATTAATTTATAACTTTTGAAATTAAAATAGAAATTATTTTAAGTTTTTTTAGTTTCTAAATTTTTAATTATTTGATAGCAAATTACTAAAAAAATATATCTCAAATTTTTTGAATTGAAATATTAACTCTAATATCTAATGCATGGGAGAAATCGTAATGGACATGAGGTCCACTCTCATAAATAAAGATTAATAAAAAATAATCACATCAACTCTCTGATGGGGATGCTTTCAAAGGTCGCTTACTAGGGAACCATAAAATATGGTCAATCTTGACTTTAAAAAAAGGTTAGTGTTACCACTAACAATAACAAAACCTATTCAAAATACTAAACTCCAAACTCCTACATTAGGCAAGAAAGCACACTTTCCCTTCCAACACATATGCCTTGAATGAAGAGACTAATTTTCCACTTTTCCCCCTTCCTGGAAGACCTCAATGTCTTATTAAGTTGATGAGTATGTTTCCTCCTCTTGACTACTATCCATCCTTTATTTTCTAAGAGGATTTTCTCACCATTTGGACTTTCCACACTACCTTTCACCTTTGTAGCATTAGGTGAGAGAGAACCCATGGCTCTCAAGACATAGGAGTCTTCAATTAAAGCATTATAACTATGTGCTAAGGAAAGCACCTTCATAGGTTTAGTATCTTCAATAAATCACAATAACAAGTAAATAACCAAAAGAAGCAATTCAACTAAGTAAATTCAAAGAAGATTGAACACTCTATGGCTCTCTAATTAGGGATGCTAATGATGAGCTCTTAGCAAGCTCTCACTAGTGACAGTCCTAATATGAGAAATCAAATGATAACAAGCTAATACTAGTTAATTTCAAATGAAATACTAATTAGCTCTAGATTTTGCCTTTCTAACTCAAATTTGCAAGAGGTTTGATGCTTCATAAAATTTGTGAATGATAATTGCAGGATTTTAGCCTTTCTTTTATATATTTTGGCAAGGGTAGGGGGTGTGGTTGCTTTGATCATGATTAGGTGAGGGTTAAGTCCATGGTTCCACCTTTGGAGACCATTCAAATATTTTATCCTCAAAGCTTGGGACCAAAGGACAAAATGAGTGGACAAGATGCATTCTCGAAGTGAGTGATTGAGATTTGATTTAAGCTTGATCCATGTGAGCTTGGTTCTCAAATCCTATTGGTTGATGAAATTTCCTCCCATTTGGTGGTTAAGGGAAAATATGATTTAATCAATTGAATTTAATTATTATTTTTAGCCATGTGTACCCTTTGAATGGGTTGATTTGATTTAAATGAACTATGTAATTAATTAGATTAATTACACAATTGATTGATTTATTTGATTTAAACTAGATTTATGGCTTTTGATTTTAATTAAATTTGATTTATGGCTTGATTGCAATTTAGCTTTGATTTTAGCTTGATTTGATTTAATTGCGTTGATTTTTACCTTGGTTACTCACTTGATTGATCTTGTCCAATTTTAGGTGATTACAAATTCTCCTCTTTGAGTTGACATGTGAAGCGTATCGATTCAAAGAATGCCCTGATCATTTTTTATGTGAAGTCCCAATCAACTGATGTTTGATTTGATATGATAGAAGATGCAGATTCTGATGATGGAATTGATGCAGTTTTGATTGATTAGAAGGTCCTTAATGGTCGATCTGATGATAGGTCATCTGATATGGTTCTCGATTTGATCTGATTTAATGTTTGATGCCCCTTTTGATTTATAAGAGAAAATTTTTTTGATAAAAGATTACACTTTAATTTGATGATCATGCCCCTGATTCGTTGATTAAGATGCTTATCTGAGTGTATGCCCCCTCGGAAATGAAATGAAATTTGATCATTGTTGAAAGATATGACATTTTAGGTTAATATTGCGTAAATGAGGTCACTTTATAATGAATTTTGATTTCATTTTCGATAATGTATTCACGTTCGTTTGATGACAAATGCCCCTAATTTGGCAGAATTGGTGAAAATTTTGGGTTCTTGGTCATTTTCTGGTCAAAGATGTCTTTTTTAGGTTAAAATGGGCTATATATAGGGGTAAAAGTCATTTTTACTTTCACTTTTGACTTTTCCTCTCTGACCTCTTGGAGCTTTTTGACGATGGTTATCTTGATTCGAGAGCACCAATTCGAGTGAGGGCACCGATAATTGCATCCACCAGGCTATGAACCTTCGGTATGTACCCTGATAACTTGCTTTGTCTATTTAATGCATTTTAATTAAAAAAATTTAGATTTTTACAACAAAAAACCCTATTTTTTTCTTTTTCTTTGTAAAATAGCACATTTAATACCTTCTTTAGCACGTACAAACTTCATTTAGCGCTTTCATAGTTTTCTGCAGCACATCCAAAACTTTTAGTTGTGTGTACTAATGGTTGAACTAGGGCTTATTTCGCATTTTCCCTTTTATTCTCTGCGTGCAAATTAGTTAGCACAAATTAGCAATTTAGCAGTGCATACAGGTAATTTATGTAGCACGTACAAGTTTCTCTAGCGCGTACACATTTAAACAATGCTTTTAAATATTTCTCCTGTGCATTCACCAGTTTTAGCTGCGCTTTTTACTTTTAGCTCGTTTAATCATTTAAATTGTACTTTTACCCTATTTGGTTAAAAATACAAACTGCTAAGTCATTTTTCTAAACCATCCGGTGTCGTCAATCAGTTGATTGGCTTAAGTAACAAGTCTAATTTGGTAGCAAGTCGTAGGATGTCAGTTTGAGTCAAGTTATTTTGAATTTTTGATTGTCAATCTTGATTTAGATGGTGGGTGATGATAAATTTTCCATCTTCTCTAAGTAGAATTAGGAAAATTTATTGTGGTTAGATAATATTTTAAATGTTTGATTGACTTGGAATGATCCAAAATGTAATGATTTCAAATACTGATGTGTTTAACTTGCTTTTTGTAGGTCAAGCTTAAATCGCTCGGAGTTAGAGGCTTGTATCCCTTGCCTTTTGAGATGATAAACGACTTGAGCGACATAGATCGTTGACTAATTGGCAGATGCAGGTTGTCATTCCTACTTGTCCTTCTTTGATTTTGTATGAATCGAGGTCTTATTACAACTATGGCAGAGCGGTGGCACTCTAACCATAACACCTTTCACTTGCCTATAGGGGAGATGACGATCACTCCCAAGGATGTGTATCGCATCCTCCACATCCCTACCCATGGAGAGTTGATTTACTATGACCAGGTTTATGATGGGGCCACCTGTAGGTGAGTCTTTGGTGATGATACTATCAGAGATGATAATATTAAGTGAGCTCAGTTCCCTTCTTTTCTAGTTCTCCCTACTATTCTAGGAGCTTTGATTGGTGGCTTCCTCATTCTTGATCGTCGAGGACATGGCTTTGCAGTTGGTTGGAGTAGTATCCTTGAGGATATGATTACACTACCATGATGATTTGATTGGGGCAACTGTGTACTAGCACAACTATATCACAAGCCACATTCAATCGTGTATCATTATGGAGTGACCCTCTCTGTTGGGGTCATTCTTTTATAGTTGTGGGCATGGGAGCATATCTCTATTACTAGACCGATTTTTGTCAGGCACCATGATCCAAGCTGGCCCTTCACTTGGATGTATGAGGGGATGGTTGTGCAGGCCCACTTGGGCAAGTTGGATTACTGGAGACGTATCATTGATGACATTTATCAGGTCGTAAGGAGACCTTATATAGGTTGTGAGGCATGGGCTAGGTAGCATGATGCATTCATTTATGGCCGCCATGAGTCAGCACGGGCTATACACATGTTCTAGCCAAGGTCCAGCTATTGATTGTGGTCCTGATGATGCTGATGGTGTTGGTGGTTCTAGCTATTGACTTGCCCTGAGATGATATAATATTTCATTTATTGATGTACATGATCATCCATTTTTTATCTTGAGATATTGGACTTAGGTTGTTCTTTTGATCAGTTGATGTTCTTTATATTTTGATACTTTGATGGATTTTGATTTCATGTTGTTTATTGCTTTGATGATGATACCATGGACTTTGATTCTTTGTGGACAGATTTACTTTATATGACATCATCATGTGTTGGATTTCATTTTTCAGGTGTTTTGATATGATATGTAGATCTATATGATTCTATCTCCTACATGCTTTGTTTTTATGCTTTTTCAGATGTAGTTTATGATATGAAGGCACATGTTCTTTTTATGTTTAAATGGTTGTTTTATTTATGACATAGAATAGATGAGCATATATGATATGGATTTAATAATGTTGTATAATGATTAATGCTATGATACATGATGCTTTATGGATACAGATGATACATGTTTTAATGTTGATGTAATTCTTTAATGATTAATGTGATGTGATAGTATGTATGGATGCATCGATAAATGTAATAGATATATGGTATATAAATGTGATGCAAAATGTGATGTACCTATATGATGTAATGAATTGATATTGATGTTTAATGATTAATGTTTATTGTTTATGATATATAAATGCTATGGTATATCATGTATGGATATGATGAAAATTTATATGTAAATGCAATGACCTAATACACTTATACTTGAATATAATTCAATATGTAGATGCAAGAAATCTTTAATGAATGCACCTAAATGGATAATACAATGTGATATGAAATGCAATGTTTTTGAATGAACTTAATGGAATTTAACTAAAATGTCCTAATGATGAATTTAGTGATATTTAATAAGATGATTTGATGGATGCAATGAATGCCACCTAATGTAATGTAATCATAAATGAATTTAATGGCTTAATATGAATGATTATGAATGATTTTAAAATGTATGTATCTAAATCAGATGAATTTAAAATGAATGAAAACTAATACAATGAATCTAAATGAACTTAGGGTAAATTCCTAAATGAATGCAAGATAAGATGATAAATGCAAGTGAACTAATACAACGCACCCTTTTTTTTAATTTTGATTTCCAACACACTTTGATCATATATGGTTTTTGATGTTTGTTTGATTTTTTATTTAACTCCACCCCCTTTCTATTTTTCTCTTGCAAATTCATTTTTTAGAGCTAAGAAATGCAAATACTTTTAAATGCATTTAATCTAGGATGAATGCAACTAACTGTCACCATTCAAAAATTGAGAGCTTATATTCATCATTGAGCAGTTTTTGGAATCCAAATTTAGTACAACCAGCGCTAGTTCAACTATGATGATATGAATACCTTTTTCACCTCTTACATTGCTTTCCCATCCTTCAGTACGACTATCACAGATTGAAGTCAATCAAGAGAGTATGAATATCAGTTTTGTCAAATTCTATGTTGCAAGTGGATTTTGGTATTATGATATTTAACATCAAAATAGCCAAGGTATCATTTTGCATAAGCAAACAAAGATCTCATTTTGTCCATATGTACATGTCCTTGATGATTCTTTGATGATCATGTCCTTAGACAAATAATACATACTTGAAAAATTTGACCTTAAGACACTCATTTAGAAATCAATAAGATATCATGCTTTCATCATAGTTTGTCTAGTTTAGAAACTTTCATCGATTCACTAGAAAGACATGATTTCATCAATCAAGTCAACACTTAGAAAAATTTTGCACTATTTTTCAAATCCATCTTTTAAGTATAGTTCCATCCATTTCATATTTTTAATCTTGATAAAGATAAGGTCTTTGTGAGATTTTGGATCAAGGTCTTGTTTATGATTGAAAATTGGATTAATATTACGATTTGATTGAGCGTTTCACTGGTCTATTGATGAATCTATTTGGTGTCTAATTGAAGTTTTCTTTTGATGAATCGTTCCTCCTTTAGAGTAGATTTCCCCCAGTTTGATGTGATTTCCTTGTGGGACTTAGGACAATTTGTAGATTGGATTAGTGACGAAACCCTTAGGTACTTCCAAATGCATTTGTGTGGTTTTATTATGTAATATATACAAATGATGGCGAATGCAATATTTACAAGGATGAATAGTAGGTATGCAATTGACTTGGACTTTCAATGGTGCATGTTTACTAGGTTCTCACTGATTGAATGGATTTTCTTTATTTTTCTATTTTTAAAGATTTTTTCTTTTTTTTGCTACCAAGGGACCTAATTGCTATGTTTTCACCACAACACTTTTTCTCTTTTTTAAATTTTTTAAATTTTTTTGTTTTCATATCGTCAAGGTGCCTATTTGCTAGGTTTCACCAAGACAACATCTTTTTGAGGATCAATTTTGAATGTTTTTGGCTCTCTTCATGCTCATGTTTTTGGTATTTTTATGATACTCTTTTGACTATATACAATAAATAGGATGCTTGCTCATCTGATATTTATGATACTCTTTTTCTATATTCCTCTTCAATTGCTTCAGGTGTAGAATCTTTTCAAATGTATACTATTTATTGGTTCTTCTAATTCCTCTCCTTCACAATCAACTAGTTTGTAGGTGTCAGTGGCAAAAGATGAAGTGATCACAAAGGGTCCTAACCAGTTTGCTTCCCATTTTCCTTTCTTTTCCCTTTCTTCTTTATTCTTGGGATTCTCTCGCAACACTAAGTCACCTATTTGGAATGCCCTTGGTTTGATATGCTTGTTATAATTTCTAGTCATTCAATTCTAATACACTTTTAGAGTTGATCAAAAGTTTGCTGCTATCTTTCATCTAGTAGTTCTAGTTCATGCAACCTAGCAACCCTATAATATTCTTCACTTAGTAACCGATGCAAAGAGACTCTTAAAGATGGAATTTCTACTTCCAAGGGTAAAACTGCTTCAGTTCCATAGACTAGGGACAATGGTGTAGCTCCTGTTAGCATTCTAATGCTCGTTCTATAAGCCCATAAAGTAGGGTTTATTTGAATGTGCTAGTCTCTACCTGAATTATCCATTGTTCTCTTCAATATTTTGAGGATGTTCTTAGTTGTAGCTTTTGTTTGTCCATTACCTTGTGGGTAATATAGTGAAGATGCATGATGTACCATATGAAATTTTGTACATAATTCTTTCAGATCCTTATTTTTTAAATGGTTTGCATTATCTATTATGATGGCATGAGGAACACCATATCTATAGATTATGTGATTTAAAATGAATAAGGATATCTACTTTCCTATGGCCATGGATAAGGGTACAAATTCCACCCATTTGGTAAAATATTGTGTTGCAGTAATGATGAATTTATGACCATTTGAAGATGGTGGATAAATCATACCTATAATATCCAAAACCCATTAATAAAAGGGCCAAGGTGTTGTCATGGGGTGAAGCTCTTGTGCTGGTACATGAATCAAGTTCCCATGATACTGGCATTTACGATATATTTTTGCAAAGTTACAAGCATCCTTTTCCATAGTAGGCCAAAAATATCCTATCCTAAGAAGTTTCTTAGCTAGGGTTAAACCATTTGAATGCAACCCACAAATCCCCTCATGAATTTCTTATAAGGCTATACTTGATTCCTCTTTCTCTAGACATCTTAGAAGCATTCCATCTATACTTTTCCAATACAATGTGTTAGATATGATAGTATAAGAGGAGGCTTGTCGAATAAATCCTTTCTTTTGATTTCTTGTTTTTTCTATGGGCAAGATTTGGTCTTTTAAGTATATGTAAATGGCTCCATACCAAGGTGAGTCATGTCTAGTTAATAAGAAAGTGGTGTGAGGGTGGGTAGGGTCAAATGCGGGTTGCTCAACTTCTTCTACCAAGAATTTATATCTGGCACTTTGATTTGGTCTTTGGAGAAGTGATGCCAAAGAAGCCTTTGCATTTACTGCTTTATTCTTATCCCTTGGTACATGCTCAAATGTGATTAGGGTGAAATATTTCTTAAGATTTTCAATCATATTCTTGTATGGTATCAACTTATCATCTTTAGTTTGATACTTGTCATTAATTTGATTAATAACCAGTTGGAAATCTCCATATATTTGTAGCTCTATTACTTTCCATTCTAATACCAATTTTATTCCAATGAACAATGCTTCATATTCAACTATGTTGTTTGTGCATGGGAATAGAAATTTGTATGATTTAGGAATTGTAGACTCTTGAGGAGTAATCAAAAGTATCCCTGCCCCTGATCCATATTGTGTATAAGACCCATCAAAATATAATTGCCATGTTTTTGCTTCAACATTAACAATTTCAGAATCTGGAAATTCCACTTGAATTTGATGTTCATCTTGTAATGGTGATTCTACTAATTGATCTACTATTACTTGGCCCTTGATAGATTTTCGGTCAACGTATTCTATGTCAAACTCACTTAAGACCATAACCCATTTGGCTAATCTTCCATTCAATGTTGTTTTGTTGAGAAGATATTTCAAAGGATCAATCTTTGCAATAAGTCAAATCTTGTGGGATAACATATAATGGCATAATATTTTGGAAGAAAAAATGATGGCTAAACATTCTCTTTCAATGAAGGTGTAATTCAACTCATACTTCACCAATGTCCTTATGTAGTATATGACCTTTTCCTTTCCAGCTTCGGCTTTTTGAGCCAAGAGTGCCCCTAGTGCATGTTTTGTCACTGAGATATATAATATTAAGGGTTTCCCTTTGATTGGTGGAATTAATGTGGTAGGGTTCATTAAGTATTTCTTTAATAAGGTATGCTTCTTCACAATTATCATCCCATTTGAAAATTCTATCCTTGTGAAGGAATTGAGTGAAATTGTGGCACTTTTATGCTAAGTGAGAGATAAACCTCTTGATGGATTGGATTTTGACTTGAAGAGATCTCATTTGACTAATATTTCGAGGTGCCCCCATTTCCATGATTACTTTTACTTTGGCTGGGTCTACCTCTATCCCTTTTGCTGAAACTATGTATCCTAATAGTTTCCCTAATTGTACACCAAATGCACATTTCTTTGGGTTTAGCCTTACTTTGAATTGCTCTAATCTGACAAATATTTTTTGCAAGATGGGTAGATGTTCCTCCCTTGAGTGGGATTTAGCTAGTATATCATCTACATAGTCTACCATGAATTTATGCATCATGTCATGAAATATAGTCATCATGGTGCTTTGATAGGTTTCTCCCACATTTTTAAGACCAAAAGCCATAACATTCTAGTAGAATTTCCCCTATGTGCATGTAAATACAATTTTGTCTTGATCCTTCAGTGCTATATTTATTTGATTATAACCACTAAACCCATCCATAAGTGAGAACATAGAATGTCCTGCTATTAAATCCATAATGGTGTCTATGCTTGGTAGTGGAAAATCATCTTTAGGACATGATGCAAGATTAAGATCCCTAAAGTCTGTGCAAATTCTAATTGATTTGTCTACTTTACAAACTGGTACAATGTTTGAAATCCATTGGCCATAATCAATGGCTCTTATAAACCCACCTTTTAGCAATTTTTCTAACTCCACTTTTACAAGCAATGCTATGTGTGGATGCATCTTTCTTAGTTTCTATTTCACTGGTCTTACTCCTTTGATATTCAAATGATGCATGATTAAATTTGGATCTTGTCCTAGCATATCATTGTAAGACCATGCAAAATTGATTTTCTTTGCTTTGAAGAATTTGATGAAATCTTCTCTTTCTGCACTAGATAGGGATGTTGCTAGATGGATGATTCTTTATTCAGATTCTAACCCAATGTTCACTTTTTCTAATGGTTCTATTAAGATAGGAGATCTTTCCTCATAGTGCTTGGGTAAAGTATCCAAAATCCCTTCCTTAGGTGCCTCTATTGGGGTTTCACCTTCACAATCATTCTTTATTTCTTTCTCTTTTTGATCTAATGTTGCCACAATGTGGTTTTCAACATTAGATTCTTTCCATTTTTATTTTTGTTTTTTCATTTTTAATTTAATTGAGAGTTTGGATACTTCCCTTCACATTTTCTTCCTGATATTCCATGGTAGAAGAAGGTTCAACAACATTGAGGTATTGGAATATGAAATTGTCTTTTAAGAATGTAGGTAGAATGGTAGGTTCAATGGAATCCCATTCAATTAACTCGGGATAGATAAGGGTCAAAGGGTTAATGTCTTGGTTTGGCTCAATGGGGTTTAAGGACATGACCTCATTTGAAGGTTCAAAGATTGTATCACTTAAATCTATGATGTGTGCTTCTTCTAGATGCTCTAGAGAACTAGGGTCAAAATCTTCCTCACTAGAATCCTCTAAGGTTTTCATTGGGTCAACATCTCTTGGATTAAACCTAGGGTTAGATTCTTCCATAGTATGTCTCCATGATGGTATGTAGGGTTCTCCTACACATTGGTTATCTCTCATCTCTTGATTTGGAACACCATCCAAAACCTCTTGAATAGAGCTCGAAGCTTGATTCTGACTTGATTATGAGACTTGTTCCTTTCCTTTGCTAGGAGTATAGGTATGAATGACATCAATACCTTTACCTTGAAATGATTCATTTGAAAATGTATCCCATTCCCAATTATTCAAGTCTTCATCACTTTGTGACCCTAACTGTAATATTTGATCATAGACCTTAGGATATTTCTTTTGAGTGTACCCTTGTTCTAGGTACCCTAATCCAGTCTTTTCTTTGCTATCTCTCCATGTCATTTCAATAAGTTCAATGAGTCCTTCATTTCTTGTTCCTAAAGGCCCTTGTCCTTTGTATCCCATTTTTTGCATTATTTGGAATCCTTTCCCATATTGATGTGTGGGAATGCTTATATTTTGGATGTGCTTTTCATGTGCACTTGATTCTTCATTGTTATATAACCAATTTAGGATTTAGTTATCTTCTTCATCCATGGATGAAGATGTACTTTCCCTCAGAAAGTGATCACTATATTTATGAGGTAGATTAGCTGGTCTTCAATGGGACTTTGGAGATAAGGGAAGATCCATCATAGATAGTGAATATTCACCTACCCCTTTTTATTTGATTTGACACTGTTTTTCAAAGTTTTTCATCATGTGATCCATTTTCTGATAATGGGCTTCTTTAGTGTATATTTAAATGGATCTATCTTGGTCTTCTTTGGCTTCATTAAAAATACTTTCCTCACTAACTTTCTCTTTACCTTTAGTCGATGTAGTCGAGTTAGTGGGCACTTGGTGATTTACAACAACAATGTCCTCTTTTACTTCCTTTTCTTTCCCTTTCAAAGATATAAGATCCTTCGAGCTCTTCCCTTGTTCTATTATTTGTGAAGTAGACCCTTATGTATTATGTGGTACTAAGAAATCATTAATAGCTTTCATGTTATTACAATATTGAAAGGGGTTTGAGTCCCCACTTACCATGATTTCTTGGCCCATGTATGGAAACTTGAGACATTGGTGATAGGTTGATGACACGTCTTGCATTCCATGGATCCAAGGCCTTCCTAATAAGATATTATAAGTCAACTTAAGGTCTAGGACTTGGCAAATGGTTTTTTCTGCATTGAAACAACTCGAATAGGAAGTAAGTTATGACACCTTTGGAAGCTCTTTCTTCATCATCGTAGGCTTTTATAGTTATCTTTTTCTTTGGGTCAATAGCCTCCTTAGAAAATCCTAAGGCTTTAACCAAGTTTAGGGTACAAATATTCAAATCAGATCCCCCATCAATGAGGACTCTTTTCACTCGATTATTATGGATCAGGACCTCTATATACAAGGGCAGATTTTTGCAAGTGGTTTAGGGACATATCATCTTGTTTTGAAAATGATAAACAATGAGGTGCAATCAAATGGCCTACCATGTTTTGGAATTTATCCGCATCTAAATTCAACAACACATTAGTCTCCATGAGGGCCTTTTCCAAAATGTCCTTATGAGTTGGTGAAAGTCTTAGTAATTCAAGGATGGAAATTTGGGCAAGGGTCCTTTGCAATTGGTCTACCAAGTTATATTTTTTTGAAGATGAGGATGCAGTTTGATTAGGTAAAACAATCCTTGGGGAACTTATTGGTAAGGTAGTCTTTGATGCTTGTCCCCTTGTTACAACATTAGATGTTGCTTCTTTTGGCTTTTCTTTCACCACAATCACATTTATAGTATTTTCATCACTACTTATAGCATTGATAGTGTTATCATAAGTGTGAGAAAAGTTGACCTTCTCATTACCTTTTGTGTTGTTTTGATTAGCATTTGATGATTCCCCTTTATCATGGTTTAAGAAAGGGTTTTTGAAAGCCGTATGGTCTTCATTATTTTGGGGCCCTTCCACCTTTATTGTTCCATTTCCAATTAGGTCTTGCACAATATGTTTCAATTTCATTAATTCATTTGTTTTATGGCCCTTGTTGTGATGGTATTCACAATGATGAGAATCATTCCACCAATTGGGTTTGACTTGGGGTTCATATGGTCATGTTTCAAGTAAGGTAATGATTTTGTTAGCCACCAAACTCCTTAATTCATTTTCCAATGGTTCACCTAAAAAGGTGAATTTTCTCTTTTGATATGTGACAAAGAATGGCTTAGGTTTTTTTATGTTGGCATTGTTGAAGGGATTGTTGTTGTTGTTACTAGCATTTTTGTTAATTTTGTTGGGATTGTTATTATTGAAAGGGGATTTGTTTGTTTGATTAATATTATATATTGAATTTTCCCCACTTGATAAGTTAAAGGGGGTAGCATTTAAGTTGTGTGCTTCCACTATTAGGAATAGTCCCAAGAGATAATTAAGAGGGAGGGGGTGAAACAGTTATCTACAAGTTACAATTATTTGTCCAATTAAGTATACTTAAACTTTAAGCATAAAAACAATGAAAGAACACTTGAACACAACACCAATAATTTGGTTATGGGGAAATCCAAATAGGTAAAAACCCTGGTGGGAATTAACACCCACTAATAAACTGAACTAGTGTATAATGATCCTTGTTAGAAGATCTTACAACCATGTTAGGAGTTTATCTTTACAATGCTTTTAGTACAGTGACCTGGTCAAAGGTTGGACCCTGTTATGAGTCTTTTATGATTGACCCTGTTAGGGATGAGGACACACTATCTGAGAGCTCGCTGCTCAAAGGGGTGAAGGCTACAACCTTTTGAATAACAACTACACACTATATCTGGATCTTGGTGAATTGCGAGGTAGACCTACTATCTTGATTAGTTCCAATGAATAGAACACTCTATCTTCTCTATCACATAGACCTCTTCTTGATGGCACAATACTTTACACTCTCTGTTCTTCTCTAATCTTTCATCTCCATCCCATACTGCTAGCAATCACAAATAACCAACTATAAGTATCTTTCCTCTAAATGATATAGTCAAGTCAGCCTATTAGAACCACCTTGAAATCATATTAGAGAAACAAAAACACTCTCCAATAACATATCATTTGGCTCTACTAAGCACGCAACACAAACTGGGACCTGTCCAAATCAATAAGTGCAATCACATGGTACACATTGTCGGCTCTACCAAATTAACTAATACTTTCTCCTCAAGCTGAATTACATCATGCGCTCTTAACCAAACATTTTGAACTATTCTCCAATCACTAATACAAGCACACATAATGAAATGATAGGTGCAACTCCTATACAAATATAATCTTTGTCAGATATTCTGGAAAAACATAGGAAACTACAACTGGTGAATAGTGACTGCACAAATTCACTTCTATTGCACATCAGACTCTGCATCCATGAATGTAAAAAAAATAACATGTCTCCATCACATATTCAAAAGCACAAGGCTCTATGATAACTGTATGAACAATCACTCACAGAACACTGCCTGCAACTCTATCAGGAACACAGTTGATACAAGCTGCTACATAATTGTCTGTACTAACAATTAACCTCTGCATCCATGATATCATGCTAATAACATGTCCATTCTACATATACTCAAAGATTACTACATAAGTCTTCCATGCATGCTACTTACCATAATATGTCATCAATGAAAAACATAGAGTTAACACTGGCTTGCTGACAAATCTCCAACAATCTCCCCCTTTGGCATTGATGGTAACATATGGAATGAAAAACACCACCAATCCAAATGAAATATTCTTTTATAACATTCTCCATTTCCTCATCAAAACTCCCCCAAGGATGAATCCTCCATCTACTACAATATTCTTCAACATTCTCCATTTCCTCAACTGAACTACTTCCATGACTGAATACTACTCCCTTTTGGTGCTATATATTACTCATTAATTATGTATGTACTCCCCCTTTAATACTATTTTTCATGACTATATACTACTCCCCCTTTGACATCAATGGCAAAGGGTGCCAAACATTTAAGCACCGGTACTACTCTTGAAGTAGAGTAGTCAACCATCCATCAGTCACTGAGGACTGATGCTCTCTCCACTTTCTCTAATCAGAATCGGGGAAGGGAATTACTCCTAGCTTCTCCCTGAGATTCAAAAGTATCCTTTGGTAAAGGCTACTAGTTATTCCTTTGTACTCACATAATCCAATTTGACTTCTTTCTCTGCCACTTTCTCTCTTAGGAAGTGATACTTAATCTCTATGTGTTTTGTCTTTGCATGTATCATGGGTTTTTTGACATGTTGATAGTGCTAGTGTTATCACAATGAATAACAATAGGATAATCAATCTGAATTCCAAAATCCTTTATCATCTACTTGATCCAAACAATTGTAGAACAATTCAAAGCTGCTGCAACATACTCTGATTTTTTTGTTGACTGAGAAATACAATTCTTCTTCTTGCTTGTGCAAGTGACTAGTATATCACCAAGAAATACTGCTCCTCCTAATGTACTCTTTCTATCATCCACACATCCTACCGAATTTGCATCTATATATACATGAAGCTCAACATTTTCTAAATTAGGATACCATAGACCATAATCTATAGTACCATTCAAATATATAAATATTCTCTATACTGCCATGAGGTGACTTTGTTTAGGCTCTACTGTAAATCTTCCAACTATGCCAACTGCATTAGAAATACCAAGTCTAGATTGAGTAGGATATATGAGTTTACCAATCATACACTTGTATAATGTTATATCTACAGCTGGAGAATCATCTTCTTTTTTAAGCTTGCATCCTGTTATCATAGGTGTACCTACTGGCTTACAATCATCCATCTTGAACTTCTTCAATATCTCTTTCACATACTTAGACTGATTAATGAAAATACCTTTCTCTATCTACTGCACATTTAATCCCAAAAAGTATTTGATAGGTCCAATCATGCTCATCTCAAACTCGCTCTACATCTCCTTAGCAAATTCTGCACTAAGTTTGTCATTACCCCCAAAGATAGTATCATCAACAAATATAGCTACAAGTAGTAAACCTTCAGACGTCTCTCTTATAAATAGATTACAATCTGCTACTCCTTTCTTGAATCCAATTTTTGTTAGATAACCATCAAGTCTCTCATACCAAGCTCTAGGGGCTTGCTTAAGTCCATAGAGAGCTTTCTTCAATTTGCATACCATATCAGGCCTGTCTGATAAGGTGAATCCTTCTAGCTCCTCAATGTATACTTCTTCCTTTAACTCTCCATTCAAGAATGTTGACTTAACATCCATCTGATAAACTTTGAAGTTTTTAAATGTCGTATAAGCTAGAAATAATTTAATGGTGTCTAATCTGCTCACAGGTGTAAATGTATCTGAATAATCAATACCTTCTCTTTGCACATATCCATTACATACTAACCTTTCTTTATTCCTTACTACTATACAATCTTCATTCATCTTGTTTCAGAATATCCACTTGGTTCCAATCACATTCTTATCACTAGGTCTTGGGACTAGTTCCCAAGTATCATTCTTAATAATCCGATCTAGTTCTTCTTTCAGAGCATCATGCCAATCTAAATCATTACATGCATCTTCAACACTTAAAGGTTCAATCTGAGATAATAAACATACCACTTCATTTCCTGTTGAACTCTTTTCTTTTGATCTTGTTGTGACTTTTCCGTTGTTATCTCCAATTATGTCATCCTTAGAGTGATATCTAGATGTAAACTTTGGAACTTTAGGTGATACTATCTCATCTACATTCTGAGTTTCTTCTTCACTTCTTTTAGGGTCATTGAATAAAACATCAATACTGTCAAACATCTCTTCAACAATTGTCTCACAAGTGGAAGGACTGGGTTCTTCTTTAATCATAGATGCATAGTTATGATATCTTTCTTGAACCATAAACTTTTCTTCAATCTTAACATGATAACTTTCAATGATCTTCTTCAATCTCAAATTAAAACATCTATAAGCTTTTCTTTTAGTAGAGTAACCAAGGAAAATACCTTCATCACTTCTTGCATCAAACTTTCCTATTCCTTCATCCCTCTTGATGTAGCACTTGCTTCCAAAGATTCTAAAGTATTTCACTTTGGGAACATTACCAAACCATAGCTCATAAGGTATATTGTGTACTCCAGGCCTCAATTGTATTCTATTGATGGTATAGACTATTGTATTGACTGCATCTCTCCAATAGGTGTATGCAACTTTTCCTTCAATCATGATGGCACGCGCTATATCAAGGATGATCCTATTCCTTCTCTTTGCAATCCTATTCTGTTGAGGGGTTTTAGGTGTACTCAACTATCTCTTTATGCCTTGTTCTTCATAGTACTCATCAAATCTGTCAGAGGTAAATTATCCTCTTGTTTCTGATCTTAGACACTTTATCTTTAGTCCAAATTCATTCTCAACCTTAGCTTTGAATGTTTTGAACTTCTCAAATGCTTCTGACTTATCTTTCAAGAATGCACCCCACATCATTCTAGAATAATCATCAACAAACAAAATGAAATACCTTTCACCATAGTATAATGTTGTTTGATTTGGTCCACATAGGTCTGTATGAATCAGATCCAACTTGTTCTCTGCTGAATTATGCTTGCTTCTGAATGAATTCCTCACATGCTTTCCCATCACACATTCCCCACAAATAGTATCAACTAGATTTTCTATGCTAGGTAGATCTCTTACTGCCTTTACATTTCTTATCTTTACTATGTTATAAAAATTGATATGACATAGTCTTTTATGCCATAGCCAACTGTCATCTACTTTAGCAAGAAAACAATTTTCTTCTGAATTAAGCTGAAAAACATTACCTTTAGTCTTTGAACCTGATGCAATCATTACACCATCCTTGTTGTTAAAAATGCACTTGTTGTCTTTGAACTCCAACTGATAACCTTTGTCAAGCAACTGCCCAACACTAAGAAGGTTATGTTGCAAACTATCTACATAAAGAACATCATCAATGTTGTTCTTTCCATCCAATGTGATAGCTCCTTTACCAATGATAGGTTTAGGAGTGTTATCTCCAAATCTAACCATGCCACCTTTCTATTTGTCTAGATGAACAAATCTATCTTTATCACCTATCATGTGATGTGAACAATTGCTATCTATAATCCAATCTGTCCTTATGTCTACTTGTGAAATCAATCCTAGCTCGTGTTCCTTTTTCTCATCTTCACGATCCATCTCATCAAACATCTTCTTGATAATAGAAATGAATCCAATTTCATCTTCAACCGAATCATCATTAGAAACTCCATCACCAACATAGTAACATTCTTTTCTATACTTAGGCTTGTAGTTAGTTCTGAATTTTTTAACTCTTGTAGGACACTTAGATGCAAAGTGACCGATCTTATTACATGAGAAACATTTGAATGGTAACTGACCTTCATACTTTCATTTTCCTTTTCTTTCTTTCTTATCATTCATAGCAATAATATCATCTATCTCTTTATCTTCATCTTCATCATCAGAATTACCAGAAGTGTTTAAAGATTTCTTACCATGGACTGATGCTTTGAAGGTTGTCTAACTTTTAGGCTCTGTCTTCAATCTTGAAATCTCAAAAGCTGAAATTTTTCTGATCAAGGTCTCTCTCTTGAAATTTTTTGTAAGCTGCATGGTCTCATAAAGGATGTTGATCTTGTTTTCATACTTTGATGTAAGAGTAGTCATCAACTTATCCATAATGTCTTCCTCTGAGATCTCTCCACCATTGTTCCTGATTCCAGCAACCGCTTCATTAATCATGTGGTTGTAAGCTCTGATGTCTTCTTCAGGTAGCATCTCTAATGCATTTTATCTTTTCTCCCATGTCTTTCTATGTGCATTCTTTGCTTGTGTTTCTCCTTTAAACATGTCTTCTAGGTGCTTCCATATCTTGTAAGCTGTCTACTTTCTCTATCTCTGAAAACTCACTATCATATAAGGTGCTGATAAGGGCTTCTTTGGCTATTGCATTATGATGGAAAAAATCCTTTTACTTGTCAATAGCATCTTCATTTGCAAGATCTACTAGAGAGGGGATCTTAACCTCTTTGATAGCCACTTCAAAAACTTCAAAAGCAATGCACTACAAATGTGTCACCATTTTGTTCTTTCAATAAAGATAGTTCTCTCCATCAAACTTAGGACTGTCTTTTCTAAAGAATGCCATCTGATCAACCTCAAGCTGTTAAAATTTCTCTCTGAGGCACTTGGCTCTAATACCAATTGTTAGGAATAGTCCCAAGAGATAACTGAGAGGGGGGGGGTGTGAATCAGTTATCCACAAGTTTCAATTCTTTATCCAATTAAGTATGCTTAAACTTTAAGCATAAACACAATGAAAGAACACTTGAACACAACACAAAAAATTTGGTTAAGGGGAAACCCAAATAGGTAAAAACTCCGGTGGGAATTAACACCCACTAATAAACTGAACTAGTGTATAATGATCCTTGTTAGAAGATCTTACAACCCTGTTAGGAGTTGATATTTACAATTCTTCTAGTACAGTGACTTGGTCAAAGGTCAGATCCTGTTAGGAGTCTTTATTAGAATTTCAGTTTGAGTCAAGTTATTTTTAATTTTTGATTGTCAATCTTGATTAAGATGGTGGGTGATGATAAATTTTTCATCTTCTTTGAGTAGAATCAGGAAAATTGATTGTGGTTAGATAATTTTTTAAATGTTCGATTGACTTGGAATGATCCAAAATGTAATGATTTCAAATACTGATGTGTTTAACTTGTTTTTTGTAGGTCGAGCTTAAATCGCTCGGAGTTAGAGGCTTGTATCCCTTGCCTTTTGAGATGATAGATGACTTGAGCGATGCAGATCACCAACTGATTGGCAGATGCAGGTAGTCATTCCTACTTCTCCTTCCTTGATTCTACGTGAATCTAGGTCTTATTACAACTATGGAAGAGAGATGGCACTCTAACCATAACACCTTTCACTTGCCTATGGGGAGATGAAGATCACTCCCAAGGATGTGTATCACATCCTTCGCATCCCTACCCATGGAGAGTTGATTTAATATGACCAAGTTTATGCTGGGGCTGCCTGTAGGAAAGTCTTTGGTGATGATACTATTAGAGATGATAGTATTCAATGGGCTCAGTTCCCTTCTTTCCTGGTTCTCCCTACTATTCTAGGAGCTTTGATTGGTGGCTTCCTCATTCTTGATTGTCGAGGACATGGCTTTGTAGTTGGTTGGGGTCATATTCTTGAGGATATGATTACATAACCATGACAATTTGATTGGGGCACCTGTGTACTAACACAAATATATCACGAGCTGCATTCAGTCATGTATCATTGTGGAGAAACTCTCTTTGCTGGGGTCATTCTTTTATAGTTGTAGGCATGGGAGCATATCCTTGTTACTAGATCGATTTCTGTCAGGCACCGTGATCTAGGTTGGCCCTTCACTTGGATGTATGAGGGGATGGTTGTGCATGCCCACTTGGGCAAGTTGGATTACTGGATACATATCATTGATGACATTGATCAAGTCATAAGGAGACCTTATATAGGTTGCGAGGCATGGGATAAGGACATAGTAGATCTACCTTTCATGTGTAAAGTATGATGGATGATAGGCCATACACCATTGATTATTGAGAGATTTTTCTTTTGGAGAGTCTTGCGGTACTATGGTCAAACATAGGGTATGCCATAGAGATTGGCATTGTATGAGTGAGTACAGGTAGAGAGATCACTCTAGGGGCCACATATTGATTAAAAGATGGCTCATTAGGAGGTATTGCAGTTGGCCCACCTACCTTGGGATATGAGGGATCATGTCATAGATATCGGTATGACAAATGATTATGCCGATTGGTTTTCTCAGAACCCATTTTTAAGATTTACAGATCTTGCAGAGCCAGTGCCTGGCATAGATGAGGAGTTAGATGATGATGGTGAAGATGGGGATGGGGGTGGCCAGAGATGAGGTCATCGGGGATGATGGGGAAGATGAGTGATTAGAGGAGGTAGAGTTGTGATCCCGGTGACTGTAGCACCTATCCCTCCTAGGGGTGGTGTTTGCATGAGAGGTGGTCGGGTCAGAGTTAGAGGTGCTAGTGTGGACAAAGATCTACATCAAGTTGATGTGGATAGATTGGCCAAATGGGGCCAACATAGGGTTAGATATCATAGGCAGGTGGATACTCAGGTAGTGGTTGATGTGGATGCTCAGGCTGCTCAAATTTTATTAGATCAGGCAGAGGGTATACTAGCACCTCCACAAGCTCCTCCACAGGTCATTCCACAAGATCCTTTAGTACAGGCTCCTACTTCTTCTTCTATGCCATCTTCTTTAGTTCTTCCATCTTCTTCTTCTTTCATTCCAACTTTATCCATTCCATTGTCTTTAATTCCATCTTCTTCCATGGCTCCACCTCAGGCTCCTCCTTCACAGGCTCCTCCAGAAGGTCCTACTATAGAGGCTCCAATGTCTGCATCAAATGTTTAGGCTCTATAGTTTGATGTGTTAGAGATTAGGAAACAAGTTAGTTAGCTAGGTAGCATGATGCATGCATTTATGGCTACCATGAGTCAGCACAGGCTACAGGAAAGTTCTAGCCGAGGTCCAGATACTAATTGTGGTCTTGATGGTGCTGATGGTGCCAGTGGTTTTGGCTGTTGACTTCCCCTGAGATGATATATTCTTTCATTTTTTGATGTGCATGATGATCCATTTTTTATCTTGAGATATTGGACTTATCTTGTTCTTTTGATGAGTTGCTATTCTTTATACTTTGATACTTGTTGATACTTTGATGGATTTTGATTTCCCGTTGTTTATTGCTTTGATGATCATACCATGGACTTTGATTCTTTGTGGATAGATTTACTTTATATGATGTCACCATGTGTTGGACTTCATTTTTCAACTGTTTTGATATGATATGAAAATCTATATGATTCTATCTCCTACATGCTTTCTTTTTATGCTTTTTCAGATACAGTTTATGATATGAATGCACATGTTCTTTTTATGTTTATAAGGTTGTTTTATTTATGACATAGAATAGATGAACGCATATGATATGGATTTAATGATGCTACATAATGATTAATGCTATGATACATGATGCTTTATGGATGCAAATGATACATGTTTTAATGTTGATGTAATTATTTAATGATTAATGTGATGTGATAGTATCTATGGATGCATCGATAAATGTAATGGATATATGGTATATAAATGTGAGGCAAAATGTGATGTACCTATATGATGTAATGAATTGATATTGATGTTTAATGATTAATGTTTATTGTTTATGATATATAAATGCTATGGTGTATCATGTATGGATATGATGAAAATGTATATGTAAATGCAATGACCTAATACACTTATACTTGAATATAATTCAATGTGTAGATGCAAGAAATCTTTAATGAATGCACCTAAATGGATCATACAATGTGATATGAAATGCAATGTTTTTGAATGAGCTTAATGGAATTTAACTAAAATGTCCTAATGATGACTTTAGTGATATTTAATAAGATGATTTGATGGATGCAATGAATGCCACCTAATGTAATGTAATCATAAATTAATTTAATGGTTTAATATGAATGTTTAGGAATGATTTTAAAATGAATGTATCTAAATGAGATGAATTTAAAATGAATGCAAACTAATGCAATGCAACTTTTAAATGAACTTTAGTGGGTATGACGTGAACTAATGCAATGAATTTAGATTAAAGTGAATGAAAACTAATACAATGAATCAAAATAAACTTAGGGTAAATTCCTAAATGAATGCAAGATAAGATGATAAATGCAAGTGAACTAATGCAATGCACCCTTGTTTTTTATTTTGATTTCCAACACACTTTGATCATATATGGTTTTTGATGTTTATTTGATTTTTGATTTAACTCCACCCCCTTTCTATTTTTCTGTTGCAAATTCATTTTTTAGAGCTAAGAAATGACAATACTTTTAAATGCATTTAATCTAGGATGAATGCAACTAACTGTCACCATTCAAAAATTGAGAGCTTATATTCATCATTGAGTAGTTTTTGGAATCCAAAATTAGTACAACCATTTCTAGTTCAACTACGATGATATGAATACCTTTTTCACCTCTTACATTGCTTTCCCATCCTTTGGTATGACTATCATTGATTGAAGTCAATCATGAGAGTACGAATACTGGTTTTGTCAAATTCTATGTTGCAAGTGGATTTTGGTATTATGATATTTAACATCAAAATAGCCAAGGTATCATTTTTCATAAGCAAACAAAGATCTCATTTTGTCCATATGTACATGTCCTCTATGATTCTTTGATGATCATGTCCTTAAAAAAATAATACATACTTGAAAAATTTGACCTTAAGACACTCATTCAGAAATCAATAAGATATCATGCTTTCATCATAGCTTGTCTAGTTTAGAAACTTTCATCGATTCGCTAGAAAGACATGATTTCATCAATCAAGTCAACACTTAGAAAAATTTTGCACTCTTTCTCAAATCCATCTTTCAAGTATAGTTCCCTCCATTTCATTTTTTTAATCTTGATAAAGATAAGTTCTTTGTGAGATTTTGGATCAAGGTCTTGTGTATGATTGAAAATTGGATTAATATTACGATTTAATTGAGCATTTCACTTGTGTTTTGATGAATTGATTTGGTGTCTAATTGAAGTTTTCTTTTGATGAATCATTCCTCCTTTAGAGTAGATTGCCCCCAATTTGATGTGATTGCCTTGTGGGAATTAGGACAGTTTGCAGATTAGATTAGTGACAAAACCCTTAGGTACTTACAAATGCAACTGTAGGGTTTTATTATGCAATATATACAAATGCTGGTGAATGCAATATTTACAAGGATGACCAGTAGGTATGCAACTGACTTGGACTTTCAATGATGCTTGTTTACCAAGTTCTCACAAATTGAATGGATTTTCTTTATTTTTCTATTTTTAAAGCTTTTTTCTTTTTTTGTGTTACCAAGGAACCTATTTTCTAGGTTTTCACCAGGACACTTTTTCTCTTTTTCTCTTTTTTTCTTTTTTTTTTTTTCATTTTTTTTTTGTTTTCATATCGTCAAGGCACCTATTTGCTAGGTTTCACCAAGACAACATCTTTTTGAGGATCAATTTTGAATGTTTTTGGCTCTCTTCATGCTCAAATTTTCCACTATTTTTGACCTTTTCTACATTTTTTATTTGTTTGCTCTTTTATTTTTTCAATGTTTTTGGTATTTTTCTGATACTCTTTTGACTATATACAATAAATAGGATGCTTTCTTATCTGATATTTAATATAATATTTTTCTATATTCCTCTTCAATTGCTTCAGGTGTAGAATCTTTTCAAATGTATATTGTTTATTAGTTCTTGTAATTCCTCTCCTTCACAATCATCTAGTTTGTAGGTGTTAGTGCCAAAAGATGAAGTGATCACAAAGGGTCCTAACTAGTTTGCTTCCCATTTTCCTTTCTTTTCCCTTTCTACTTGATTCTTTGAATTCTCTCGCAACACTAAGTCGCCTATTTGGAATGCCCTTGGTTTGATATGCTTGTTATAATTTTTGGTCATTTGATTCTAATACACTTTTAAAGTTGATCAAAAGCTTGCTGTTGTCTTTCATCTAGTAGTTCTAGTTCATGCAACCTAGCAACCCTATAATATTCTTCACTTAGTAACTCATGCAAAGAGACTCTTAAAGACAAAATTTCTACTTCCAAGGGTAAAACTGCTTTAGTTCCATAGACTAGGGACAATGGTGTAGCTCCTGTTAGCATTCGAATGCTTGTTCTATAAGCCCATAGAGTAGAGTTTATTTGAATGTGCCGGTCTCTACCTGAATTATCCACTGTTCTCTTCAATATTTTGAGGATGTTCTTATTTGTAGCTTCTACTTGTCCATTACCTTGTGGGTAATATATTGAAGATGCATGATGTACCATATGAAACTTTGTACATAATTCTTTCAGATCCTTATTTTTGAAATGTTTTGTGTTATCTGTTATGATGGCATGAGGAACACCATATCTACAGATAATGTAATTTAAAATGAATAAGGATATATGCTTTCCTGTGGCCATGGATAAGGGTACAAATTCCACTCATTTGGTCAAATATTCTATTGCAGTAATGATGAATTTATGACCATTTGAAGATGGTGGATAAATCATACCTATAAGATCCAAACCCCATTGATAAAAGGACCAAGGTGTTGTTATGGGGTGAAGCTCTTGTGCTAGTACATGAATCAAGTTCCCATGATACTGGCATTTATGATAAATTTTTGCAAAGTTACAAGCATCCTTTTCCATAGTAGGCCCAAAATATCCTATCCTAAGAAGTTTCTTAGCTAGGGTTAAACCATTTGAATGTGACCCACAAATCCCCTTGTGAATTTCTTGTAAGGCTATAATTGTGTTAGAGGTAGTTATAGTCGCCATTATGGAAGTTTCAAAGACCCTTGCTAGTTCATTTATTTGAAGCTCATTTAGCATGTTCCCTTGATGGTCTTTCCTTGCAGCAATCCTCCAAGTATGCATGTCCTTCAAGTTGTCAAGAAATAGCTTACAAGTTTGTCAAGTTCAAATTCAGCCTTCCTTGGTTGAATCTTTTCCAAGACTCATGCTTCACATGAACTACTTCGAACCTCTTTGAACTCCAGTTCAAAGCAGTTCAAGGAAGTTCAATGAATGTTTATTTTTCTAATGTCTATTTTCTGTAGGTGGTCCTCGGCCTAAGTCACCTTTTTGCAATGAACTAATTTGAATCCCTTTGAACCCTGGTTCAAAGTTGTTCAAAGTGGTTCAAAGATAGATAGTGGGTAGAGTCATAAGTGAAAGGAAAATTGATGGGAAAGATGACATAAGATGATGGTGAAATGATGGTTAAGTTATTAAGATGGATAGTTTAGATTTGACGGGAGCCACGGGACAAGCCTTGAAATAAAGTTTTGGGTTGTGATTAGTGAAATATTTAACATGAGCGAGAGATATTGTTTGGGGGATGATTAATAATGATATTAAAAGTTTGCAGATTTCAAGGATGTCCTGTTGCTGAGTCATTACTGCTCACATCATTTGAAATTAATTTTTCCAACTAATGCTCATTAAAGTCAACTTTTTAGGGCATAATCTTTCAAAATATAAACAACTCTGTAAGTGTTCTCTTCTTGTTATAATTTTGTGGAGTCTCGGCTATGGGAGAAGAAATTGTTTTGATTCTGCGTAAAATAGGTAGCTCCTAAAGCTCTTTTTCATTTCCTGTTGCTGTTTGATATATTGGTTCAAGAGGGTGGGTTTTTTTTTAATTCCCAAGGGAGAGATGAGGTCTAGTATGCATTTCTTTGGGAATGTCAAGAATATGCAGTGTCGAGCCCCTACTATCACAGATACAGACCTGTTAGGGATATCAGTAGAAAAAATGGCAATTGACCTCACAAATTGTGTAGCAGAAGATCATATTCTAGAGTTCCTGTCGCGTGGATTATTGGAAGCTACGACTTTCCCTCCATCAGTTGTATGCCCAGAGTTGGTTCAGTAATGTATTAATATATATGATGTTAAATCCAGGCACATAATGAATGCAGAGGCCAAACCCTTGTGCCAGTTAACAAAGAGACTATCATGGCTATTTTTAAAATTCCAGAGGAATCTCTCATTAGTTTCACTCCCACCCAATCTCTAGCTCAGTATAGAGAAAACATAGATAAAAACCATAGTCATGTGGCCTGAAAATGGACTCAAACTAATTATAAGGGAGGATCCCGATTTCCTAAAGTCCTCACCAAAGACCATATGAAGCCACTTATTCATGATGTGATAGTGTTGCTTCACTAGATTAAAGGTTCAGAGCAGGTTCTCCTCTTTGAGGAGTGGATGTTTCAGTTTATAGAGATAGTCTTGGAAGGGGGGCAACATATTGATTGGGAAAAGATTATTGCTAGTTCTCTAAGTGACCAACTTAAATAAGACCAGGCCATTAAGAAGGATTTCTTTATGTCCTCCTATTTGATATATTGTCTGGCATGCACATAGGATCTATCTACCATTCAACATGTTCCTTGGAATGAAGACCTTTTCATTTATGAGTACTGTCCCTTATTGAGAAAGGATAAGATTTTGGAAGACTATAGGAAGGTTCATGATGTTTTTCTAGGAAGATTATGTCAACAATTGGCAGGAGTTCCAAACCAAAGAGTCTCATTGGAAGCATAGAAACTGATTCAAGTCTACGAAAGTCTATACATTCAATTTCCATGTTATACTTACATCCAGGTCAGAGGCCTTGATGAAGAACCTCTTAGGCTCCCAAGATATGCCTTTGACTATTTTATATTGGCAGAGGTCTGCAGACAATTATTCATAGTCATTAAAAATACCCTGCCAGAAGAAAGATGGCCTTCTATGTTTCTAGTTAAGGTTGGCAACTTGGTCTATAATAGTATGATGGATGGCTTGGTGATAGGAAGCAACCTATTAAGTTTTCACTTGCAATTTTATGAGTTAAGAAGGGGTTTTGACAATAAGGGCTTTGCCAGGCAAGTTTTAAGTCTAAGTAATTATCCATCACCCAATTCACACCTAGAAGATCTATGGGAAGATCTTAGTGACGAGGAAGTAGTTTGGGAATGGGATCACTCAAGGCTTGTTGTCCCACAAATCAAATTGTTGCAGTTAAAGTTTGATATAAAAGGAATAAAAGAAGATAGTTCTGAAACTGCAAGTTCAAATGTCATCAATATAGAAGAAAGAAGTCCTCTAGTCATAGATTGGAACAAAAAAGAGGAAGATGATATAAAATTAAGAGCCTAAACCATATTTGGGGTTATAGAGACCTGGTTGACAGAAATGAAAAAGAAAGGAACAAAGAACCCCCCTCTTGAAAGGATTAGTGCAGAATCAGCCCTAAAAAATGTGAAGCATATTTCATCTGATGCATCTCCTGTGGTTCCTAATGCAGGTAAAGTCACATCCCCTAAGAAAAAGGTGGTTCCCAGTGGACATCCTACCACACCTAGATCGAGGCCTAGAACAAGATCGGAAAGGTGTTCTCAAATGGCATCCTTAGGACCTGATTATCTGGATATTGAGATTAACGATGATGATATTTCTTTTCCATTGGATCAGTAAGAAAAGATTCAAGAAATTCTTACCAGTAACACAAAAGTACCTCAGTTTGAGAGCACTCCTATCAAAACACCTAACAATCAGATAATCACTGGTCCAATTCCTCCTTGGTTAATTGAATCAGTGAGTAAAAGGAAGAATTATAAGCCTATCTCACTTCCTGTGAAAGAGATTGTCACCAAATATGCCACCCAAACTCCTAAAGAAAAAATAATGAAGAGTGATGCAAGGTTATCTACCAATCCATCTACTAGGAAGGTGACTATAGAGATAGCAACCTTCAAGCCTAAAGAAGGAATTCAGGAGCCAGAGGTGAAAGACTTTGAAATCACTAAGATGGAGCTTGGTGTTCTGAACAGGGACTCTAGAGATCATCTTTTTAAATTTTTAGCTAATCATATGTTCAGGCAGTCGCAAAAAGATGGGAGAGAGAAATGTGAGTTGAAACAACTGGTATCTACCATGGCCAAGTTTCTTTCTTCACTCACAGATGTTGGAGCACTACCATTGGCCCAGTCCTCACAAGAATTTGATTCAAATTTAGCTGAAAGCCAAAGGCTAGTGAAATAGATGCAACAAGGTAGAGTCCTGATGGAGGTCATGAAATCTTGGATAAATAATGTAATTTATGAAGGGATTGCTTCAATACAAGAGTTTATATCTACATACTTAGATGGGGAAGGATTACTCAGTGAGTTTCAAACTCTGGTCCCAAGCTCGGAAATAGAAGGAGAGAAATGTGTAGCAGTTGTCATATAGGTTCAAGTAGAGATGTATAGTGTGACTCAGTTCTTATCAAAAAATTTGATTCAAAGTTAGTAGACCCCTATATGTTGTTCATCTTGAAACATAATTTTGGCTAGAAAAACACAATGTTTAAACCTGTGATTTCTCAAGCCAAAGCAATAGAGAAAGAAGTACTAGAGATGGACACAAATACCCTTAAAGACATCAAGATAGTAAATCCCTCAATTATTTTATAAATTGATGAAGGTAATAGGGATGTAGATGCCATGATCAAAGTCTTTATAGATACCATGAATGCTCTAAAGGAAAATGAAGTACCAACGGTTTAGGATTTCACCAGAATAGCAAACGTGGAATCCATGTTGCTGCTAAATAGGGGCTAGTTACCTAAATATGTAGAGAGGATCAAGGAGTTAAGATGGGAAAAGAATGGGACTAGAAAAAAGTTGACAGGTCTGAAGAATCTACATTTTTAGCCAGCTCAAGAATTGGTGAATGTGTTCCAAACCTAGAAGCTCGTAAAAATAGCCACATCAGAAGGCTTGGAGGGAGTTAGCATTTTATGGGATTGCATTTACCTTTATTTTTGTTTTAAAAGACATGTGTTCTGATACTCTCATTTTAGTTGTATAACTAGTTTTTCTGGAGGCTCTCTCGGACCTAAAACTATAAATGTTGGTGCATTGAACTGTGAAAGGGTTAAAAATGTCAGATAGAGAAATAGATAGTTTTTCAAAGTAGATAGTTAGAATAGTCTTTTAAGTTCTGAAATAGTTTGTGACTTATTTTGATTAGACTTTGATCCAATCATATATGAATATATAGATGCATGGTATGATTTAGATCTTTGAATCAAAATCTAGAATGTATTGGTTACTTTGAGGATTGGTACATTTATATCTATGCATGTATTATTTATATTTAGTCACTCCCAGTTTCTTTCTAGTTATTTCTTCTTGATTTATTTTATAGGTTTTTTGTTTTAGAAGTAATTAGTAGATCTCAATATTCTTCATAGTTGAATTTAATCATCTGTTGATTATTTAAATTACCTCAATACCCAAGAGTATTTGAGCGGTCCCTCCACACTTTCTGGTTAAAAGTGTATGCATTTACTTTTACATTGATAATTCATTGAATATCCTACAAGGAAGATGAACCTTCAAAATTCAGAGGGAAGCAATTTCTAATGCTTACCCAACTCTTGATGAATTGTTTGTCTTCAAAGGCATAGAGTTTTTATTCAATTTCATTTTAAAAGTAGAAGACAAATCTGTTCACCAAAAAATTGATTCCTCTTTCTCTACGCATCTTAGAAGAATTCCATCTAGACTTTTTCAATACAACGTGTTAGATATGATAGTATAAGAGGAGGCTTGTCGGATAAATCCTTTCTTTTGATTTCTTGTTTGATCTATGGGCAAGATTTGGTCTTTTAAGTATGTGTAAATGGATCCATACCAAGGTGAGTCATGTCTAGTTAATAATAAAATGGTGTGAGGGTGGGTAGGGTAAAATGCGGGTTGCTCAACTTCTTCTAACAGGAAATCATATCTGGCACTTTGATTTGGTCTTTGGAGAAGTGATGCCAAAGTAGCCTTTGCATCTGCTACTTTATTCTTATCCCTTGGTACTTGCTCAAATGTGATTAGAGTGAAATATTTCTTAAGATTATCAGTCATATTCTTGTATGGTATCAACTTAACATCTTTAGTTTGATACTCATCATTAATTTGATTAATAACTAGTTGGGAATCTCCATAGATTTGTAGCTTTGTTACTTTCCATTCTAATGCCAATTTTATGCCAATGAACAATGCTTCATATTCAACCATGTTGTTTGTGCATGGGAATAGAAATTTGTATGATTTAGGAATTTTAGGCCCTTGAGGAGTAATCAAAAGTATCCCTACTCCTGATCCATGTTGTGTATAAGAGCCATCAAAATATAATTGCCATGTTTTTTCTTCAATATTAACAATTTCATAATTTGGAAATTCCCCTGGAATTGGATGTTCATCTTGTAATGGTGATTCTACTGATTGATCTGCTATTACTTGTCCCTTGATAGATTTTTAGTCCACATATTCTATGTCAAACTCACTTAAGACCATAACCTATTTGGCTAATCTCCCATTCAATGTTGTTTTTCTAAGAAGATATTTCAAAGGATCAATCTTTGCAATAAGTCAAATCTTGTGGGATAACATATAATGGCATAATTTTTTGGAAGCAAAAATGATGGCTAAACATGCTCTTTCAATGAAGGTGTAATTCAACTCATACTTCACCAATGTTCTTCTTATGTAGTAAATGACCTTTTCCTTTCCAGCTTCATATTTTTGAGCCAAGAGTGCCCCTAGTGCATGTTTTGTTGCTAAGATATATAATATTAGGGCTTCCCTCTGATTGGTGGCATTAATGTGGGAGGATTCATTAAGTATTTCTTTAATAAGGTATGCTTCTTCACAATTATCATCCCATTTGAAAATTGTGTCCTTATGAAGGAGTTGAGTGAAATTGTGGCACTTTTATGCTAAGTGAGAGATAAACCTCTTGACGGATTGGATTTTGCCTTGAAGAGATCTCATTTGACTAATATTTTGAGGTGCCCCCATTTCCATGATTGCCTTTACTTTGGCTGGGTCTACCTCTATCCCTTTTTCTCAAACTATGTATCCTAATAGTTTCCCTGATTGTACACCAAATGCACATTTCTTTGGGTTTATCCTTACTTTGAATTGCTCCAATCTAAAAAATATCTTTTCTAAGATGGGTAGATGTTCCTCCCTTGAGTGGGATTTAGCTAGTATATCATCTACATAGTCTTCCATGAATTTATGCATCATGTCATGAAATATAGTCATCATGGTGCTTTGATAGGTTGCTCCCACATTTTTAAGACCAAAAGACATAACATTCTAGTAGAATTTCCCCTATGTGCATGTAAATACAATTTTGTCTTGATCCGTCAGTGCTATATTTATTTGATTATAACCACTAAACCCATCCATAAGTGAGAACATAGAATGTCCTGCTGTTAAATCCATAATGGTGTCTATGCTTGGTAGTGGAAAATCATCTTTAGGACATGATGCAAGATTAAGATCCCTAAAGTCTATGCAAATTCTGATTGATTTGTCTACTTTGGAAACTGGTACAATGTTTGAAATCCATTGGCCATAATCAATGGCTCTTATAAACACAACTTTTAGCAAATTTTCTAACGCCACTTTTACAAGCAATGCTATGTGTGGATGCATCTTTCTTAGTTTCTATTTCACTGGTCTTACTCCTTTGATGTTCAAATGATGCATGATTAAATTTGGATCTAGTCCTAGCATATCATCATAAGACCACTGAAAATTGATTTTCTTTGCTTTGAAGAATTTGATGAAATCTTCTCTTTCTGCACTAGATAGGGACGTTGCTAGATGGATGATTCTTTATTCCGATTCTAACCAAATGTTCACCTTTTCTAATGGTTCTATTAAGATAGGAGATCTTTCCTCATTTTGTTAGGTAAAGTATCCAAACTCCCTTCCTTAGGTGCCTCTGTTGGGGTTTCACCTTCACAATCATTCTTTATTTCTTTCCCTTTTTGATCTAATGTTGCCACAATGTTGTTTTCAACATTAGATTCTTTTCATTTTTTATTTTTTTTTCATTTTTAATTGAATTGAGAGTTTGGATACTTCCCTTCACATTTTCTTCCTGATATTCCATGGTAGAAGAAGGATCAACAACATTGAGGTATTGGGATACAAAGTTGTCATTTAAGAATGTAGGTAGAATGGTAGGATCAATGGAATCCCATTCAATTAACTCGGGATAGATAAGGGTCAAAGGGTTAATGTCTTGGTTTGGCTCAATGGGGTTTAAGAACATGACCTCATTTGAAGGTTCAAACATTGTATCACTTAAATCTATGATGTGTGCTTCTTCTAGATGCTCTAGAGAACTAGGGTCAAAATCTTCCTCACTAGAATCCTCTAAGGTTTTCATTGGGTAAACATCTCTTGGATTAAACCTAGGGTTAGATTCTTCCATAGTAGGTCTCCATGATGGTATGTAGGGTTCTCCTACCCATTGGTTATCTCTCATCTCTTGATTTGGAACACCATCCAAAACCTCTTTACTAGAGCTTGAAGCTTGATTCTGACTTGACTATGTGACTTGTTCCTTTGCTTTTCTAGGAGTATAGGTATGAATGAAATCAATACCTTTACCTTGAAATGATTCATTTGAAAATGTATCCCATTCCCAATTATTCGAGTCTTCATCACTTTGTGACCCTAATTATAATATTTGATCATAGACCTTAGGATATTTCTTTTGAGTGTACCCTTGTTCTAGGTACCCTAATATAGTCTTTTCTTTGCTATCTCTCCATGTCATTTCAATAGGTTCAATGAGTCCTTCATTTCTTGTTCCTAAAGGCCCTTCTCCTTTGTATCCCATTTTCTGCATTAGTTGGAATGCGTTCCCATATTGATGTGTGGGAATGCTTATATTTTGGATGTGCTTTTTGTGTGTGTTTGAATGTGGACCTCTAAATCAGGCACAAACACAACATAGTCATTGCTCAATCATGAGATGGTGAGTATGAACATGAATTGTCCATCTCACAACATCGATTGAATCGACCCGTTGCCTCCTATGTAGACGGGGTGTTTAATTACTCTCAGATTGGAGAGCCAACAACCATAAGACCAATTTTACAAGTGAGGATTTTCCAAGAGCTATAAAGATATGCAAAACTGAAATTAAACTAAAATGAGTGCAATTAATCTAGAAAATCCTTTTGAAAGAGATATGAAATGTAGATTTATTTTAGAGCACTTGAAATAAAGGTGATATTATGCTAAGAACAAATAAGCAAATTAACTCGAATATGAGATGCAATTATACTAAAATGAGATATTAGACTAACTATGCAATAAAGCTTTTAAAACAATGTAAAAATGGAGACTAAAATTGACTATAGTATAGATTCTCTCCATAATTCCTCCTTTCACATGAAGAAATGAGGTCCATTAAATAGAAAAGCCCGAGAAGAGAATGAAGGGGTTCTTGATTTGAAACTCTTGACCCTTCATTTCCATTTGAGACAAAAATGCAAGAATTACTTCATAAAAAGAATGGAAAATGCCACATAGGTGGCCTTTCAAATATCTTGAATTATTAATTCAAAAAAGGTGTGTCCATTCGAATATCAAGCAATTATTAATTCCTTTTTATGGGTAATTAGCCAAATGGGGTGGATTTAATTTAATTCTAAGCACTTAAGACTTTATGATTAGATTAAATTATCATAGGGGTAATTTAGCTAATTAAAGTCAAGGACTTTTAGGAATTAATTTTGATATTTAATTAATGCAATTTATGGTCTTTGCAATTGACATCAAGTCGAGTTAAGTCAGGTAGGAGAGAGAAAATTTCCTAGGAAACTAGGACTTTGGAGATGTAAAATTGAAGAAAATGCACCAAAATTAATTGGATTTAATAGGTTCTAATTTTAGGGTATTAAATTTGCCCCTCTTTGAATTGATGTGCGAATAGTGTGTTGAGTCAAAGAATAGTCTGAAGTGAAAAATGACGAGAAATTTGGAAGTCTAGGTTAGGTTGCCAAGACACCAAACATATCAAAGCATGATTTTCCGAAGTCTAAGTTAGATTGTGAAGACAACAGTCTTGAGACAACCAGAATCAGGGTTAGAGTGCCCCAATACCAATTGAGATTCAGATGAAAGATTTAGGACTAATCTTCAGAATTGGGGTTAGATTTCCCCAATACAAAGCTTAGCCCTTCGAGACCCGAGTTAGCTTGCCCAGATAATGGTCTAAGAGAGATTTCGAGAGCCATCTTCAGAATGAAGCTTGAATCCCAGGAATTAGGGTTAGATTGCCCCAATACCTAAAAGATTTTGAGAACCATCTTCGGAATGAAGTTTGATTCCTGAGGATCTGAGTTAGATTGCTCAGATACCTAAAAGATAGATGACCGAATAGAAAGATGTGAGGCACCGAGATGCCCCTAGCAATGAGAACTGAAGATTCAGATTAGACTAATTCAAGAATTGATTTGACAAGATTCAAATGATGCAATCATCCTATCCCCTTGGGAGTGAAATTGAAAGATGACATAAGAGAGATGATTGACAACAAGAGGTTGTAGAGCAGAAGCAATTAGATTAGATTTGAGAAACTGTAGAAGCAAATCAGAGCAAAGTAGAGGTCCTGTTGACTAAGTTTGACCATGGTTGACCAAAGTTGACTAAAGTTGACTACAGTTGAATTTGATGAAAAAGAGCAAAGATCTTAAGAATATGATGAAAAAATGAAGATCTGGTAGGAAGATGACACCAGAAAGCTGACTGCACAAGCGTCTGATCCCAAAGGGTCCCAAAATTTAAAATGCAATTTTGAGCTATCTAGAGATGTCAAATTTCAATTTCAATCCCAAAAATGGATTCAAAGCAGTCGATTTAGCCAAGGGTGCAATTTTCATGCAAAACGGAGCAATTTTGAAAATTAGGTCAAAGGCTATATAAGGCTTGGAGGGGTCATTTTCAATTCATTATTCACCTTCATCTTCTTGTGATTTTTGATCTCTTAGAGAGAAAATGGAGGGTCTTCCACTACTTATGCATAGATTTGAGCACTTGTGATGACATGCCTGGCTTGCGAAGTATGACGCACCTATAAGTAGTCGATAAACCTCCTTGCATTTCAATTTGTATAGCTTTATAGGTCAAATTAGGAAGATTTAGCTTGGTTTGAGTCGTGTTCTTCCAATCTCGCGTGAGGAAGTAGTTTCCTCGCACCAGCCTAGGTTCCCTCTCATGTAAGAAAATAGGTTCCTCACATGACTTAGGTCTTCTTCATGCGGGCCCTGTCTAAAAGCTCGTGCAAGCTAAAAGAGGCTCCCGCATGAGATTGTAGGGGCTCATACGAGGTCTAGTCCTGTCTCGCATGAGAAAATAGTTTTCTCACATGAGAAACTACTGCAAAGTTTTGAACTCTTTTGCCAAAATTTCTCAAATTTGTGTGAAATCAGCCAAGTAAGATGTCACAGAGCCATGTCTAGGATAGATGTCATACTACATTCATTGTTGTCATGTTGAAAAACCATCATGTTTGAGATATTGATCCAATGTCATTTCTTGCTTTGCAGGTTGACTTCCCTGATGTTTCCTTTAGGATGCACCATCTAGTTATCACCACACTAGTGTAGAGAATCATAGATGTAGAGAGTGCCCATATTGATGCTCTTGGTCTAGGATACTTGCGTGCTTTTCCCAACATTCAAGTGAATCATGGTCTACTTATTGCACTTGTAGAGCATTTCCATTCAGAGATGAACACCTTCCACTTCTCAATGGGGGAGATGACTGTGAGTCTAGAGGACATATACAAGATCCTTAGGATACCCATCCATGGTACTCGAGTAGAGTATGAGACACAGCCAAGGTAGGGTACATTAGCCTTGAGAGCGATATTCCAGGATGATCTAGTGATGGGCCAGGCCATCTCCTAGGATGATTTGATCAGCAGGCATGATGGAACTCATCCTTTTGTTGTCGTACTTCCGATATTCTTAAGCTGCTACCTTGTTCCAGATCAAGGTTAGCATGGTCTAGAGTGTGGTTGGGGCATGATGTTGCGAAGGATGTTCGAGTGACCAGCTGTCAGATTCAGATGGGGTGAGTGTATGTTAGCCCACATGTACCATGAGTTGCATGAGATAGTGTATCATAGCACGAGGACCATGGCGGTAGGAGTATTTGTTCTTTAGATTTGGGCCTAGGAGCATCTCCCCATTTGTAGGCTGATTTTTCATGACACACGGTAGTATCTTGAGCTGTATATTTATAGGTATGCAGGTGTCATGACCCAGCCTCTGTTGGGCAAGATAGAGTAGTGGAGGGGCCCACTAGATGATATGGCAGTGGTAGTATGGAAACCCTAGGTGGCCACGGAGCCATGGGATGATGCTCGTCAGGAGCTATCACATATGTTTGTTTCTCATCCATTGATCAGGCAGAGTGTCCATACCATTGAGATGTTCCATGTCACACGTGTCCTACACTAGTTTGATAGACAATAGGATATATCATAGGATTACTGCCCCTACACTCGCTTCTCTGACAAGGAGAAGAAGGGGTGGCATGTGAGATTAGATCCTGAATGATGTGTGATTGAGGCATGCATACTAGCTGTATGATGGGATTATATGGTGGGGGTCACCAATGCAAGGGTGACTCCTACATACAAAGATCATTTGATAGCATATCCCCATTTGAGGTTCACAAATCTAGTTGGTGTGGGAGCCCAGTAGTAGCCTACATAGTAGCAGTAGGCATAGGACTAGCAGGCACCAGCCCAGTAGGCACTGCATTAGGCACCACAATAGTAGAGAGTATTGAGACCCCAAGCAAGAGCTAGGAGTAGTGGGGCCTAGTAGAGGTCCACCACACAGTGGACTAGAGACACTTCATAGCAGGCACCATAGGATGATGATACAGACAATTCTTGACATCCTAGTAGGAGCTAGGACACCTCAACATAGGAGGCTCTTAGGAAGAGCCGTGAGAGGGTACGATAGATGCAGCAAGAGTGGGATGATTACCATACCCAATTTATTCAAGAGGAGACCCATGTAGCAAATAGAGACACTTAGATCAGATAGCTACGGGATGAGCTGGCACATTCCAGGATTGAGATGAGGTACAAGGCTGCCCAGGCAGCATATTATTATGTAGCATACTATGGGGTTGTCCCAAATTTTTCAGAGCAGGTACCACCATTCACCAATTACACTAGAGCTCCACAAGAACCTCAACCAACACCCCCACAGGCACTACCACAGGCACCATCATAGGCCCCACTATAGCAGGCACCATAGGTGCCTCCTCAGCAGGCACCTCCATAGTAGCCTATGCCCTTACCACAGAGACCATTGCCACCACCTCCTCTAGGTGGCAGTGGATCTTGATGTATTCCTTGTTGTTGCAGCTCATTTTTGAGAGACATGTATTGTAGTCATTTTTGATACTGTGCTTGAGTAGCACCTTCTTCTTTTGTATATGATATTTGATCGATATATATATATATATATATATATACAAGATTGACATTTTGATATCATCATACTTGTTGTATATTGCTTTGATGCATGATGTTTATGATCTTTTTTCCTACATGCTTAGATATATGGATATAAATGTATGAAATGCACATGTTTCCTTTATGAATATGCACATTTTTTATTTTATGATGATGTAGTGTGAAATGTAGTGGTAGATGAATAAGAATGTATGTAGATGTATAATGTATGATTTATGCTTATACTGAATGCACATGTATATGTAGATGCAAATGAATGCAAATGCAAATGAAATGAAAATGCATATGTAATGTATATGGTACTTATCATCTCATGCAGGATTGTAGCAATATATGATAGGTACTAACCAAAAAGATAGATACGTTCGAAGATTGAAAGCGAGGACCGAACACTTGTGCAGCCAAGAAGAACCCAGGACAAAAGATGAGGACCTTTGATGAATAGAAAGTAATCAAGAGAGCACCAAAACACTGTCTCAAATGCAAGCCTAGAATGAAAAAAAATGCAAGCCTAAGCTAAATGCAAGCCTAAAACGAGAATGCAAGCCCTAGGACTTGGTTGTTGGACTCACCGTATTTATCATCATCAAGTTCATTTAAGCATGGGATGATCGCAAGATGTCATACAATCCTCACTAATATTGCAATCATGAGAATATGAATATGACATAAGTCTTAGATTTGTTGGAATGAGGTGTAAGCATTAAGGCACAAGAAGCCAGAATGACCTGAACACCTATTCCTTTTGATTTAGCAAGTTAACATAAGCATCAAAGCACAATTGCTAGAATGACCTGAATGTTTCTTGTGAACAAACATACCAGACATGTGAGAGTTCCTTCTTTTGTGAAAGAGTGCTCACAGTGACCCTTATGTTCACTTAGTAGGATGAGCGTTAGCCATTTTACTTGTAGCAGAAAGAAGTTACTCAAAATAGACAAGGAAAAGAGCCAACCTCACCAAGGCCTCTATATAAAAGGAGTCAAGGTATGCATGGCCATCCAATATGAGATGAAGGCTCTTATAGATGGACACCCCTCTTAGATAAATTCTTTGGATCATTGGAACTAAACTAGCAAACAGAAAGAAAAGAAAAGATCATGCCCCCAGTCTTCACGATTCTCAGTCAAGAAAGATGTCTTAGATTCACTCAAGGGGAAATGATAGAGAAAAAAAAACAAGCAAAGGAAAAGCTCAACATGCTTCAAAGGAACACAAAATCAATTTTTAGTTTCAATTTACGTTTGTGTTCAAGTGGATTAAAGTCAAATCGGAAGAAAATAACATTCAAAATATTGATGGGATAGCGGCAGCACGTAGACGTAGTGAGAACCATTGGTGACCATCGCGAGAGACAAAGTCTCAAGAAGCTATCAAAGCACAAACCAAGTATCAATAGGTGAACGTAGTGAGGACCACTGGTGACTGATACAAGGAAGATTCTCGAAAGAGAGAAAAAAGTATGAATGAAGCATCAACATGCAGACGCGGTGAGAACCACTAGTGACTGATGTAAGGAAGAGATCCTGAAAGAGAGGAGTCGAATGAAAGCTAAGTACCAGTAGGCAGACATAGTGAGAACCACCGACAACTAATACATGAGAGATCCTCAAGGAGAGAAATTTGAAAAGTAGCTAGGCATCAGCAGGTAGACACAGCGGGAATTGCTAGTGACTGATGCACGAACAAAACTTCTGAAAGTGATAGGAAAATGCCCCCTAGACCTGGAAGATGCCCCCAAGCATGAACCAGTTCCAATCCATGAAGAGTCGAGGAAAATCTTGAAGACCACTAAAAGCAAGTGCATGAGCTGGAAAACTAAAGTAGGAAACGAGCTAAAAGCAGGAGACAAACTAAAGCAAGAAAGCGAGAAAGCAAAGCAAAGAAGGAAACTAAAAGCCAAGTGATGCTGAGATGAGATGTAACTTTAGGAAACAAGAGGCACCTATTTGCCAAGTTTTCACCATCTTGGCAGAGATTCTATTTTTGCTACCATGACACCTATTTACCAGGTTTTCATCAATGGCACATTTTTCTTCTTTTTCAATTTTTTTTGTACTTTTCTCTTTTTTTTCTTTTTTTTTTGTATTTTTGAATATTTCATTTTTTTGTATTTTTGATCTTTTCACTTTTTTTTTGTATTTTTTTTTATTATTATTATCAAGGTACCTATTTACCAGGTTTTCACCAAGATAATAGATACATCAAAGCGCCTATTTACTAGGTTTTCACTAAGATGATCATTTTTTTTAGGACATTTTGCAATTTTTAGGATTTTTGCAATATATCAATTTTTTGGATTTTTTTCAGGACCAATAAGTATGTACATGAGCATGCCGAGAATGACTCAACTATAGAATTTCTTCAGATGAAGAGCGTTGATAGGCTCTTTGAGTTGCTCTCCTTTAGTGGTGGAGAGTTGATAAGCGCCAGACCCAAATGCTACAGTAATGACATATGGACCAAGCCAGTTTGGTTCAAATTTTCCTTTCTGAACTCACTGCTGCTGATTTTTGGGGTTCTCTCTCAGGATGAGATCACCCACTTGGAATTCTCTTTGTCTGACTTTCTTATTATAGGCTTTTGACATTCTCTTTTGATATGATCAAAGATGATCAAATGCCACCTTCTGGTGTTCATTAAGTAACTCAAGCTCTTGAAGCCGAGATATTCTGTTATCTTCATCAGTGATGAGGCCCCTTAGAGAGATTCGCAATGTCAGAATCTCAACCTCAATAGGTAATACTACCTCTTCTCCATAAGCCAGGGTGAAAGGAATGGCCCCCATTGGTGTTTAGATACTTGTCTTGTAGGCCCACAAGGCTGGATTGATCTGGAGATGCCAATCTCTACCAGATTTATAAACTGTTTAGTGCAAGATTTTCATAATTGTCTTAGTAGAAGCCTCTACTTGTCCATTACCCTAAGGATAATAGATAGATGACCAATGTTGAATAATTCTGAATTTAGTACATAAGTCTGTCAGGTCCTTATTTTTGAATTGTCCCCCATTGTCAGTGATAATAGATGAGGGTATGCCATATCTAAAAATGATATAGTTCAATATAAACATAGCAATGGTCTTGTCATCAGCTACATCAAGAGGCACTACCTCAACCCACTTGGTAAAGTAATCAGTAGCTGTGATGATGAACTTGCGCCCTCTTAAAGATGAAGGATGTATCTGACTGACCAAGTTGAAGGCCCATTGCTGGAATGGATAGAAACTAATGAAAGGACTAAGTTCATGAGTAGGAGCATGAATCAGGTTCCCATGAAATTGGCATTGCTTGCAAGTCTTAGCATATTGAACAACTTCTTTTTCCATGTTCAGCCAGTAATAGCCAGCTCTAATAAGTTTTCGGGCTAATGTCAGACCTCTAGAATGAGACCCATAGATACCTTCATGTACCTTAGCTAGTGCATGCTTGGACTCATCAGGTTCTAAGCACCTAAGGAGGGTATTGTCTAGACCCTATCTATACAATTCATTTGCTATGAGGACATACCATGAAGCAGTACGAATGAGGTGACATTTTTCATTTTGGGTATAGGTGTCAGGAATGATTTGGTCATGAAGGTAGGAAAAGATATGGTGGTAGCAAGATGAATCATGTCCAATGATAGAACAGGTCATCTTGGATTCAGGGATATCATAGGCAGGGTAGTGTAATGCCCACACCAGGAACTCATGTCTGAAGTTGTTTTCTAGCATTTGTAACATTGAAGCAAGAGTGGCCATTGCATCAGTTTCTTTATTGTCTGCCCTTGGAATCTACTAGAAAGAAAATGTGTGCAAAGTATTGTTTAAGATCATCCACCATCCTTTTGTAAGGTATAAGTTTTTCATCTTTAGTTTGGTAGACATCATTGACTTGATTAATGATTAACTGCGAGTCTCCAAAGACCTTGAGCTCATCCACACACCATTCAAGGGCCATCTTCATGCCATTAATGAGAGCTTCATATTCAACTATGTTATTCATGTAGGGAAACAACATTTTATATGATTTTGGTAATGAGTATCTTTGAGGTGTAACAAATAGAATGCCTACACTGGATCCTCACTGAGTAAATGATCCATCAAAGAACATGCTCCAAGATTGGTGTGTGAGAAGCATGACAGATTCATCTGGAAATTCAATACTCAAAGGTTGATGATTTTTTAAAGGAGCCTCCACCAATTGATCAGCAATCACTTGTCCCTTAATGGCTTTTCTTCCATGTACTCAATGTCAAATTCACTAATTATCATTACCCATTTTGCTAATCTACCCGTGAGGGCAGCCTTGCTCAACAAATATTTCAGTGGGTCAATCTTTGTAATAAGCCTCATGGTATGAGCTAGCATATAATGTTGCAATTTCTGAGAAGTGAATACCACTGCTAAACAAGCCTTCTCAATGATAGAGTAATTCATTTCATAAGCAACCAATGTTCTACTGATATAGTATATGGCTCTTTCTTTATTGTTCTGATCTTCTTGAGCTAAGAGAGCACCCAAGGATGTGTTTGTTACTAAGATGTATAGGATAAGTAGCTTCCCATGAATAGGAGGCATCAGTATAGGTGGATTAACAAGATACTATTTTATTTTAGTAAGCCCCTTGTCGCATTCCTCATTCCATTCATAAGTCACATTCTTATGAAAAGTTTTAGTGGATGGTTGTGACTTGTCAGCTAGTTGTGAAATAAAACACCTGATAGATTGTAACCTTTCTTGTAGTCCTCTCATTTGACTGGTATTCTTGGGTGGAGGCATGTCCATAATAGCTTGTACCTTTTTAGGATCAACTTCTATGCCTTTAGCTAAAATGATATAACCCAACAGTTTCCCAAAAGTAACACCAAAAGAAAATTTCTTCAGATTAAGCTTGAGACTGAATTGTTCCATGCAGTCAAGGATGGGACCTAAGTTTGTGAGGTGAGTTCTTCACTACATTCTTTTGGCTAAAGTATCATCTACATAATCTTTCATTGTTTTATGCATCATATCATGGGAGATAGTAGTAATAGCTCTCTGGTATGTTGCTCCTACATTCTTAAGCCCAAAAGGCATGACATTCCAGCAAAATGTGCCCTAGGCACATGTAAAAGTAGTCTTTTCTTGATCTTCTAGTGCAATTTTGATTTGATTATAGCCAAAAAAGCCATCCATCAAGGAATACATCTCATATCCTGCTATCATGTCAACTATCATATCAATATTAGGCAATGTGAAGTCATCTTTCAAACACGCCTTATTCAAATCTCTAAAATCTGTACACACATGAATGAATTTATCATGTTTAGTGATTGGAACAATGTTTGAAATCCATTGTACATAATCAATAGTTCTTATGAAGCCATCATTAAGAAGATTTTCTAGCTCTGCTTTAACCAAAAGCGCTACATGTGGATGCATTTTTCACAGCTTCTGTTTAACAGGTTTGATACCTAGTGCAATGGACAAATGATGCATGATTAGATTGGGATCTAATCCAGGCATATCAAAACAGGTTCATGAAAAGTTTATTTTCTTGCTCTGAAAGAATCTTGTGAACTCTTCTTTTTCTTCAGTAGACAATGATTGTGCTAGGTGAATAATCTGTGGAGCAGCCTCTGTACCCAAATTGACTAGTTGTGTCAGCTCAATCAATACTGATGACCTCTCTTGAAAGTGGCTTGGAAGTGTGTCAAGTATCTCATCCTTGGGCACCTCAGAGAGGTTTTCACCCTCGGATACATCTTTTATTTTTACTATTTTCAGCTCTGATACTACCACAAAGTGGTTTTCACCATCAGAGCATCTATTTTTTCTTCTTTTAATTTTTTGACTGAGATACTTGATATCTACCTCTATCATGTTGACACTACTTTCACTGGTGGAGGACATCACAGGTTTAATAGCATGAAGGTAATAGGCTAGATCATAATTAGTTTGGAATGTTAGGACTTCATTGGATTCGAAAGGGGAGTTCCAATTTATTAGATCAGGATAGCGGAGTGAAAGGGAAGTAGTGACTGGTTCAACTACGTTCATGGTATAACCCTCAAAAGAACTGATGAGCAAATCAAGACCTAGAGCGATCTCATCCAAAGGAGCATTTGAATCCCTAAGAGACCTTATGTTAGAAGTAGAGGACATGTTAACATTAGTGGTGCCTAATTTATCTAGCCTAGTGCTAGACCCTTCACCTACTTCGAGGAGTCTTTCATACACATGAACAATATCTATGTCTACATCATAGGTAGCATCAGACAAAGAGTCAAACTCATATTCATGTGAGTCAGTACTTGATGTAGGAATGTCATTAGCAACATCATCAGACTCATTATTATCCCTTGTAGCATTAATAGCTTGCTGAAGTTTTTTCTTGTTCAAAGTACTTTTGAAAATGAGGTAGCCTATATTGTTCACCTTGAAAATTAGGATCATCACTTAGTGATGCTTTCCATTCCTCATATGTGAATTGGTATACTGAATAAATTTTATCAGAATCATTATCAGTATCAGTATCTGTCTCTATCATATGAATAGGTATGATAGGCTCATCAAGTTCAGCAAAGAGTGCCGCAAGATCTAGAGGAATAGGATATGGGAATGTATCTTCATCAGAGCTGGCCTCTGGATTCACTTCTGGAGTAGCATCTTCAATTTCTTGTTCAAGTTCGAGTTCAGGCTTAGGAGCTGACACAAATTTCTTGGCCCCCAAATGAAAGGGAGTCTTTTTAAAGCCCAAGCCACTAGTATCTTTTGTGTGGTGGCCCATAGCTTCAATAGGTTTTAGTAAGCCATTATCATTTTTCCTATAGGACCACTCCCCTTATAACCGAAGCACTTCATGATTTTGAAGGCCTCACTGTATGGTTCTTGCTCTAAATCTGGAGATGGAGTGGTTGTTTTAGTTGTTTCTTTTCCTTTATAGATCCATGCTCTGATATCCCTCTCTTCATCCTCATCTTCTAAAGGTGTAGATTCCCTTACAAAGGCACCATCATAAACTATTTGAGGGGGAGCATTAGAAATCTTGTTGTTTTTAGGTCTCCCATAAGAGCATGGAGATGGAGGTAGAGCAGCTAGTGATAGCATAGGTTCCATTTGGTATTCTCCCATGCCTGTATCTTTAAGTCTCAAAGTTTGTTCCATTTATTTCAACTTAGCATCATAAAGCTCAGTAGATTCTCTATTTGCTGGAACAAAGCTATTTGCAGTTTGTGCAAGAGTGTTGCAGGAGAAATTGGTATTTGTAGGTATAGTGACTTCCACTCTGTGGAATGGAAACTTAATGCATTGATGATACGTGGATGGAACAGCATACATCTCATGAATCCAAGGCCTACCCAACAAGATATTGTAGGAAAGAGGAATATCAAGCACGTGGAAAGTGACATCTCTCTCAAAAGGACCTACATGGATAGGTAGCATGACTAAGCCTTGGGACTTGCATTTTTCCTCATCATAAGCTTTGATGGTAATCTTTTTGCGAGGATCTATGCAATTCTCATCATATCCTGGTTGAGTGAGCAGTTTAGTGGAACAAATATTAAGGCCAACACCATTATCTATGAGCACTTGGCGAATGTGCTTAGGACCTATCATGACCTCTATATGTAGGGGAGCATTATGTGGGTGACTCAAAGAGTGGTCATCTTCTTCAGAAAAGGATAGATAGTGGGGTGAAGTCAAATGACCCACCATAGATTGGAACTGGTTAAGATCAAGATCCTTGGGAACATTCACCTTAGCAAGGGCCTTATCCAAAATCTTCCTGTGAGTAGGGGAGATCTTCAACAACTCAAAAATGGTAATCTGAGCATTGGTTCATTGGAGTTGATCTAAAATGCTATAACTAGCCGAGCTAGCTGTAGGGACAGATTTCATGTTTTTGTTAGCGGGGCCAATAGTAGTCTTATCTAAAATTTGCTTTGGAGTAGATGTGGGAATATCAGGTCTCTTATCCATAGTTTGTTTTGGAGCAGAGGTGGAAGTATCAGGACTTTTCAAAACAACTCTCACTCATAATCGAGTGACAACATTAGCATAGCCTTGAGATTGTTCAGATTCAGATGAATGAGATGCAGAGCTACACAAGATAAAAGGAGTCTTAGATTTGGGAGCATGGTCGCCCCCTCTAGAAGTGATCACGTCACAATACTCTATCTCGATAGGTTCAATCATACCAATAACACTATCATTATTAGTGTATGTATAATTGACTTTAGCATTGGTATTCTTGGAGTTTGAAGACTCACCATTCTCATGAGGAGGGAAGGGATCCTTAAAAGCTTGGTGGTCTGAATTCTTATTATGGCCATCCACAACAATATCACCACTATCGATCAAATCTTGGACCTTGTGTTTTAGCTGAAGACAATTTGAAGTCTTATGACCAATGTTCTAGTGATAGTCACAGTAAGCATTATCATTCCACTAGTGAGGTCTTGGTTGTGGGTCATAAGTATGCTTTTCTAAAGGAGTAAGAACCTGATTCTCTATGAGAGTCTTATAGACCACATCAAGAGGCTCTCTCAAAGGAGTAAAATCACTCTTAGGTCAAGCAGCCCAAGGTTTGTTCCTAGCAAATCTTGAAGTTTGTTGGTTGTCTATTGTGGTCTTTTCGACAGCCTTAGCTACTTGTATGCTGGAAGTAAGAATAAAAGTAGACTTTGAAGGCTTTGTAGTAACATTAGCCACTACTCCATCATTTACTACATCTCTATTCTTATTGGTATCCTTTCCTTTATCCTTGTTTGTGGAGAATCCTTGTTTATTCAAAGTCAATTCTCCCTTCTTGATCATGAAGGCCTCTATCTACACTGCTTGTTTGATCATACTATCAAAAGTAAGAGGACCTTGCAATTGCACTTGGTATTCAAAGCCTAAGACAAGATTGTCCAAGAAAATGTCGAGTCTCTCAGACTCTGGTAGTTTGTGAGGACACTTCATACATAATTGTCTCCACCTTTGGAGGAATGTTAAGAAAGATTCTCCTTGTTGCTATTTTAAGTTGCAAAGATCCTGAATGTTGACCAGATGCTGAATATTATGCAAGTAGTAGTGGAGAAAAAGATTAGCCATTTCATCAAAATTTTTAATACTAGTAGGCAATCTAGAGAACCATTCCATAGCTGGTCCACCCAAACTACAAGGAAACAAGCGCGTAAGATATGTCTGATCATGCATGAATTCCATAGACAATGCACCAAACTCCCTCAAGTGATCTTGGGGATCAATTGTACCCAAGTATTTTTCATATTTAGGTAGTTCCACACCTCTAGGAAAAGGTGGCATATGAAGACTTCTATCAAAAGGGAAAGGACAAATACTTTCCATAGTAAACTATTGAGCGGGTTTATCTTTATTCCTCACAAGTTGACTAATTTGATCTTGCATTTCTTGGACCATCTTTTGCAACTTTGCGGTCTCAGTTTCTTCTTCCTTAGCTATGAGTGTTTCAACTTGATAGTCTCAAGGTAACTTGGCCCCTTGTTTAGCTAACTCAAGGAAGTACTTTTCTTTCTCCTCTAGGAGAAGGATCTCCATCATTTTAATAAGACCCTTATTACCTTTGGTAGCGTCTATATCATGTTGAGTTATCACTTCATCTTCATTCCCAAGGATCTCATAAATACTCTGAACTTGATCTTGTTTCCGATCATCTTGGTTTTGATCGAATGGAGGAGGATGATAGAAATAGGCGGGTTGTCGATCACCTTGAGGTTTGCTTCGAGATTGATCATCATTGTGGGACTGATTTTGGTCATGTTGAGATTGACCGTGAGGTTTCTCATTTCGAGGTTGAGCATGGCATGGGTCATTAGAGGATTGACCATGATATTGATTGTTGTGAGATTGATCAAAGGTTTGACTATACTTTCCCAATTGGAAATCAAATGGATCTCCCATCTTGTCATAGACTTGCGTAGTATATGAAGACTTAGCAAAGTGATGTGAACAAGATCGAAAAGGTGTGGCCAAGGTAACTTTTGGAAAATGAACAGGATCAAAAGATTTAAAAAATTTAGATGAGAAGATATCTTCAATAGTATCACTAGGTTCTATGGTAGAACTATTCTCAATAGGATCAATAGGTACGATACTAGGATTAGTTTGAGGAAGAGGTCTTCCAAAGTTGTGAAACAATGAGTTCTATTGGAAGAATGAGTTGTCTTGATCTTGAAGTGAGAAACCAGGTTGTGCTTCAAAAAATGGATTAAAACACTCTTGAAACACTGGAGGTGATGGTTGAGATGAACTATCTTTCGAAGTATTCAATGAGGAAATTGAGGATATCTCACAAAGTTTAGATTTCACAATAGATTCAAGAGGATCTTGATTAGGAGGTTCGCTTCTACCTTGATCAGGATTCTGAATGGGATAAGTCTTGCCACTTCTAGTTGTGATAGTCATAGATGAGGATGAAATGAGAGAGGACTAAGGATAAAGCTAGACTCGGTCTCTAAGAACAATGTAAAGGAGATAAAGGCTAGAATAGCCAAGATGTGAGATGGACCTAGTATGAATTATCAAAAGAGGTGGCTAGAACAGCCGAGATAAGACTATCACAACATGAGATACAAAAGGCATAAAGAGATAAGGTAAACCAACAAGAGATGACATGAGTCAAAGAACAGATCGATCGATTCCTAACTCAAAACAACTAGTTTCTGATAGTGAATAACAGGAAAGTAGAAAAATAGACCTCAGACAAAAATAGATAAGATAAAAAGTCAAAAAGTCAATGTCAAATAGGTCTTTGTTTTCACAAATTGGGCTATAGTCTCGCATGAGAGAACACCAAGCCACATGAGAGAACACTAGTCTTCACGCGAGAAAACAAAGCCTCGCGCGAGAAAGTGCTCTGAAGTGTGAAATCTCACACAGGAAAAGTGCAAAATCTAATAATCTGACATAGTTTTCGAGGTTAAAGTTGAATTTTGAGGTACAGTCTGAACTGATGTCTGACAGAAAATCTAGTTTCTTGACAAGTTTGAAGAACAGTTTAATCAACAATCTCATTTTAGGATTTCAAGCATTTGTTTAAAGACACAAAGGTTCAAATCAAGCAGTTGTGATACAAGAAGTAGTCGTTAACAGACCTATCAAGGACAAAGCAACTTGATAGCAGTAGGGGAGTATTTTTTTGATAATGATTGGATAATGTTTAAGACTTGATAATAAACACATAGCTTAGTCCTACAAAAAAAGGGTGAGAAGCCAAAACCTTTGCCCCATTTCTTATGTGCATACGTGCACCTCACACAACCATGTCACCCCCTAGAGGGCGCTCATGTTTTTGGTGTTTCCAAGGACTCAATAGTGTATGTTCAAAGGTTACCCTTGTAGCAGGGGCCAGTGTCACAACCACCTCCAAATGTCCAGTGTATGCCTATGATGGGAATCTATGGGAGAGATTCTTCCCCCTCCCTGCACAAAGATTATGACTCCTTTCAGAGGTGAACCAGTTAGGCCACTAGCCAAGGAAATTTTTTAATAGGCTTCCATTCACGCTAACCTTTGGTACCCCCGATACAAGCTTGAGGCCTCACAGCCACACCAACACTCGAGAGTCATACACCCTCGCAAGCAGGGCTAGGAGTAATGCCACTAAGTACAATAGACGGAGCCTTCTCAAGATGATAGCCAAAGTCTCAAGAAGGAAGCTAACATGGTTTTGGAGTCTTTAGACTCAACAAAATGTTCTTTATTAGAGTGAGGTGGAATCACCAATGATAGGTGCGTACTCACTTGGGTCATTCCTAGAGGTTCAATACGGGTAGGCCCTCTAAAGGTGACACTGGACTTGGTTCAAATTCGGGGGTCAGATTTTTTAGTTCTCCCAAAGGGAGAAGAGCATACTTCTCTATCTAGTTTCCTCACCCAAACACATCAAGAAGATTCATCATCGAGTTAGCTTCACTCCACCACAACTACAAGCTTTTGGGTTTTTGTTTCTCTTAAAGAGAGAAGAGCATAATCCCCTGGCTAATAGAAGCGTAAAGATTCACTACCTTTCTCCGCTTCCCCAAGAATTTATCATATTAGTAAGATCATTAGGATTTTGGGTTCATTCATGGTCATCACCTCCATGTAATGAAGCCCAAAGTCCCTACTCACTATCAAAATCCTCAAGAAATTTTAACAGAGCCCTATTTAGACTATGTGAATGAAAGCAAGAAACAAACACAACATTTTAGCAAGTCTTTGACTATTGCCCTGCAATCAAATCATTAGTATGTTTTCAATTTCTTGGTCAAATGTCTTGAAAAAAACTGTTACACTGTGTAAAATAACAGAGAAATAAATGAACAATAGCAAACAAAAAACTGTTAGAAATCTGAAACTAGAAAGACAAAAACTAAAAAATTAAAACACTGTCCTACAATCTGGCACAAGGAAGTACCTCATGGTGCATGAGAAAGTACAAGATGCCATGTGAAGGTGTAAAAGATCACGTGAGGAAGTGCTACAGGGATCAAAATCTCATGCGAGATGCTCTAAATTCTCACGCGAAGATCCATACATAGACAGTACGAACGCATGACAAAGCTTGAATTCTTGTTAGAAAAAAATGAGAATAAGGCCATAAATCAGATTTTCTACCCCACGGTGGGCACCAAAATGTGTGTGATTGAATGTGGACCTCTAAATCAGGCACAAACACAACATATTCATTGCTCAATCATGAGATGGTGAGTATGAACATGAATTGTCCATCTCACAACATCGATTGAATTGACTTGTTGCCTCCTATGTAGACGGGGTGTTTAATTAATCTGAGATTGGAGAGCCAACAACCATAAGACTGATTCTACAATGGAGGATTTTCCAAGAGCTATGAAGATATGAAAAACTGAAATTAAACTAAAATGAGTGCAATTAATCTAGAAAATTCTTTTGAAAGAGATATGAAATGCAGATTTATTTTAGAGCACTTGAAATAAAGGTGATATTATGCTAAGAACAAATAAGCAAATTAACTCTAATATGAGATGCAATTATACTAAAATGAGATATTAGACTAACTATGCAATAAAGCTTTTAAAACAATGTAATAATGGAGTCTAAAATTGACTATAGTATAGATGCTCTCCATAATTCCTCCTTTCACATGAAGAAATGAGGTCCATTAAATAGAAAAGCCTGAGAAGAGAATGAAGGGGTTCTTGATTTGAAACTCCTGACCCTTCATTTCCATTTGAGACAAAAATGCAAGAATTACTTAATAAAAAGAATGGAAAATGCCACACAGGTGGCCTTTCAAATATCTTGAATTATTAATTCAAAAAATGTGTGTCCATTTGAATATCAAGCAATTATTAATTCCTTTTTATGGGTAATTAGCTAAATGGGGTGGATTTAATTTAATTCTAAGCACTTAAGACTCTAGGATTAGATTAAAATATCATAGGGGTAATTTAGCTAATTAAAGTTAAGGACTTTTAGGAATTAATTTTGATATTTAATTAATGCAATTTATGGTCTTTTCAATTGACATCAAGTCGAGTTAAGTTAGGTAGGAGAGAGAAAATTTCCTAGGAAACTAGGACTTTGGAGATGTAAAATTGAAGAAAATGCACCAAAATTAATTGGATTTAATAGGTGCCAATTTTAGGGTATTACACTTTTCATGTGCACTTGATTCTTCATCCTTATATAACCAATTTAGGATTTAGTTATCTTCTTCATCCATGGATGAAGATGTACTTTCCCTCACAAAGTGATCATTATATTTATGAGGTAGATTAGATGGTCTTCCATGGGACTTTGGAGATAAGGGCAGATCCATCATAGATAGTGAATATTCACCTACCCCTTTTTGTTTGATTTGACATTGTTTTTCAAAGTTTTTCATCATGTGATCCATTTTCTGATAATGGGCTTCTTTGTTGTATATTTGAATGGATCTATCTTGGTCTTCTTTGGCTTCATTAAAAATACTTTCCTCACTAACTTTCTCTTTACCTTTAGTCGATGTAGTCGAGTTAGTGGGCACTTGGTGATTTACAACAACAATGTCCTCTTTTACATCCTTTTCTTTCCCTTTCAAAGATATAAGATCTTTCAAGCTCTTCCCTTGTTCTATTCTTTGTGAAGTAGACCCTTCTTTATTATGTGGTACTAAGGAATCATTAATAGGTTTCATGTTATTACAATATTGAAAGGGGTTTGAGTCCCCACTTACCATGATTTCTTGGCCCATGTATGGAAACTTGAGACATTGGTGATAGGTTGATGACACATCTTGCATTCCATGGATCCAAGGCCTTCCTAATAAGATATTATAAGTCAACTTAAGGTCTAGGACTTGTCAAGTGGTTTTTTTTGCATTGAAACAACTCAAATAGGAAGTAAGTTATGACACCTTTGGAAGCTCTTTCTTCATCATCGTAGGCTTTTATAGTTATCTTTTTCTTTGGGTCAATAGCCTCCTCAGAAAATCCTAAGGCTTTAACCAAGTTTAGGGTACAAATATTCAAACCAGCTTCCCCATCAATGAGGACTCTTTTCACTCAATTCTTGTGGATTAGGACCTCTATATACAAGGGCAGATTTTTGCAAGTGGTTTAGGGACATATCATCTTGTTTTGAAAATGATAAACAATGAGGTGCAATCAAATGGCCTACCATGTTTTGGAATTTATCTGCATCTAAATTCAACAACACATTAGTCTCCATGAAGGCCTTTCCAGAATGTCCTTATGAGTTGGTGAAAGTCTTAGTAATTCGAGGATGGAAATTTGGGCAGGGCTCCTTTGCAATTGGTCTACCAAGTTATATTGTTTCAAAGATGAGGTTCCAGTTTGATTAGTTAAAACAATCCTTGGGGAACTTATTGGTAAGGTAGTCTTTGATGCTTTTCCCCTTGTTACAACATTATATGTTGCTTCTTTTGGCTTTTCTTTCACCACAATCACATTTATAGTATTTTCGTCACTACTTATAGCATTGATAATGTTATCATACATGTGAAAAAATTTGACCTTCTCATTACCTTTCTTGTTGTTTTGATTAGCATTTGATGATTCCCCTTTATCATGGTTTAAGAAAGGGTTTTTGAAAGCCGTATGGTCTTTTTTATTTTGGGGCCCTTCCACCTTTATTTTTCCATCGCCGATTAGGTCTTGCACAATATGTTTCAATTTCATGCATTCATTTGTTTTATGGCCCTTGTTGCGACGGTATTCACAATAATGAGAATCATTCCACCAATTGGGTTTGACTTGGGGTTCATATGGTCATGATTCAAGTAAGGTAATGATTTTGTTAGCCACCAGGTTCCTTAATGCATTTTCCAATGGTTCACCTAAAAAGGTGAATTTTCTCTTTTGATATGTAACAAAGAATGGCTTAGGTTTTTTGATGTTAGCATTGTTGAAGGGATTTTTGTTGTTGTTACTAGCATTTTTGTTAATTTTGTTGGGATTTTTATTATTGAAAGGGGATTTATTTGTTTGAATAATATTATATGTTGAATTTTCCCCACTTGATAATTTAAAGTGGGTAGCCTTTAAGTTGTGTGCTTCGACTGTTAGGAATAGTCCCAAGAGATAACTGAGAGGGAGGGGGTGAATCAATTATCTACAAGTTTCAATTCTTTGTCCAATTAAGTATACTTAAACTTTAAGTATAAAAACAATGAAAGAACACTTGAACACAACACCAATAATTTGGTTATGGGGAAATCCAAATAGGTAAAAACCCTGGTGGGAATTAACACCCACTAATAAACTGAACTAGTGTATAATGATCCTTGTTAGAAGATCTTACAACCCTGTTAGGAGTTGATCTTTACAATGCTTTTAGTACAGTGACCTAGTCAAAGGTCAGAACCTATTAGGAGTCTTTTATGAATTACCCTGTTAGGGGTGTGGATGCACTGTCCGAGAGCTCACTGCTTAAAGGGGTGAAGGCTACAACCTTCTGAATTACAAATACACACTATATCTGGATCTTGGTGAGCTGTGAGGTAGACTTGTTGTCTTGATTAGTTGCAATGAATAACACACTTTATCTTCTCTATCACATAGACCTCTTCTTGATGGCACAATACTTCACACTCTCTATTCTGCTCTAATCTTTCATCTCCATCCCATACTGCTAGAGATCACAAATGATCGACTATAAGTATCTTTCCTCTAAATGATATAATCAAGTCAACCTATTAGAATCACCTTGAAATCATATTAGAGAAATAATAAAACTCTCCAATAACATCTCAATCGGCTCTACTAAGCATGCAACACAAACTAGGACCTGTCCAAATCAATAAGTGTAGACACATGCTACACATTGTCGACTCTACCAAATTAACTAATACTTTCTCCTCAAGCTGAATTACATCATGTGTTCTTTACCAAACATTCTGAACTCTTCTCTAATCACTAATACAAGCACACATACCTAAATGATAGGTGCAACTCCTATACAAATATAATCTCTGTCGGATGTTTTGGAAAAACATAGAAGACTGCATCTAGTGAATAGCGACTGCAAAAATTCACTTCTATTGCACATCAAACTCTACATCCATGAATGTAAAAAAAATAACATTTCTCCATCACATATCCAAACATGCAAGGCTCCATGATAACTGTACAAAAAATCACTCACAAAACACTGCCTGCAACTCTCTTAGGAACACTGTTGACACAAGCTGCTACATAACTATCTGTACTAACAATTAACCTCTGCGCCCATGATATCATGTTGATAACATGTCCATGCTACATATACTTGTATCATCTTAAAATGGAAGCACTTCTATGGTAAGAAAGTTTAGCCCTCCAAGTAAGTGGTTTGGGGTCATGTTGAACACCTTGAATGAGTACTTGACTTGGATCTGGCTTTTTCCACTGTTCTACCCCATTTTCCACTTCTTCTTGGCATTTTCTTGGCATTTTGGACTGTGAACCTGAGATTCTTGACCTCAAGGTCAAGGTTGACCTCGACCCTAACCTAGGTCAAGGATGACCTCGACCCTGACCTAGGACAAGGTCAACCTCGTCCTTGACCCTAGGGTCTGGGATCCTTGGGGTTAGCTTTTGGTTTCAAGATTTCATCAAAATATTGTCTTTTCCCTCTTTGGGGCCACTATTTCTTGGATTAAATGTCAAATTCTCAATATAATATTTGAGGTGGACCTTTATTGATATTTGTATAGGAATCCTAATTTATTATTGGAGATTAGCCTTTCTCAAGTTTTGTGCCTAATGCTTAAATTAACTTTGGGGTTGGCCTTATCTCAAATTTTGTAACAAGGCTCTTAAATAATTATTTTATTTATATATTAAGGGTGGTCCCCTTCTAGAGTTTTGTGTCAAGAATTTGATTTAATTTCCTCTCCATGTGCACCTCTCTAGAGTTTGGTGCTATGTGCCCTTAATTATTGTTTTCTACGAGGCCCCTCTTGTGCCCTATATCACTATAAAAGGGAGCCTTCCTCTCTCATTTTCTCCATCTCATCTCACAATCTCTCAAGCTCTCAAGTGCAAGAAAGTAATAAGATCAAGCATTCAAGAATTCAAGCCTTCAAGCATTCAAGATCCAATTCATAAAGGAGATCCATTAGTAGTCATTCAAGGATTCAAGTTCTATGGAGCTCTCTTGTTGAAGATTCCTCCATTTCCATTCAAGCCTCTTCCTAATTCAAGATCCATTCAAGATTGGTGTTGAAGATCTAAAGACAATTGATTGGAGACATCCTACATTTGATTCTACATTCATCCATTCTTATGGATTCAAGGATTCGAATCCTCCACAAGGGTTTCAACTCAAGAAAGGTGAATTGTTCCATTTAGTTTGTTTATTCCAAAAATTTCAATTCAATTTCAAGGTTAATTCCTAAATTAGGGTTTAACTAAAGCAAACCCCCCCCACCAACAAACAAAACCATTTTTCTTATAGGTACAGGTGCATAATTTCTGATCTAAGAGCTTATTTGGATACCCTTTTCGATGAACTTCTGAGATCTGAAAACAAAGTCAAAATTGACCTTTCGAATAAAAATGTAGCCTTTGACCTTTTATGAGGGTCAAATTTCATCTGATCTCATCTTGAAAAAATATTTTTGGGTTTTGTAGATCTCGTAGTTTCGATTCAAGATTGGGAGAATCAATAGTTTTTGAGATTGTTTTATAGGGTTTTCAGCCAATTCTTTTTCAGAGGTAAGTAACTTTATTTCTTCATTTCAATATTAATTATCTATATTTACTTTTCATATCCATACAATTTCATATAAGTGTAAAATATTGGCTTTGGGGTCTCTTTTATATGCAAACCATTGTTCTAGGACCTCATCCATATTTTATCCTTTACATTTTGGTGAACCCGACACACTTACCCTCCTTTCTTTTGTGGATTTAGATGCTCTATTGTGTTAGATCTTCCTTTGTATTCCCTTGTGTGTACACCTTCACTATACATTTTGGTGAACCCGACATGCTTACCCCTTTCTTTTTTGGAATTAGATGCCCTATTGTGTTTATGGTGTTTGATTTCCTTTTCATGCTTATAGATCTCATTTGAATGCATTTGGATATATCTAGATCTATTTATTATCATGTTGCATAAGTTGTTTCAAATGTTGCATGGTGTTACACCTAGAAAGACTTCATTTATTACATGTGATCTCTGTCATATTTCTCTTTATGGAGAGGAGTTGAAGATTTATGTTAATTCTTCTCCTAATAGATGTCCTTCACCCTTTAGGGATCAAGATTTAGTGAATTATGGTGACCCTACAATGTGCTTTATTGGTAGGGATGATAATCCTGCTATTTGGGATGAACCTTTGGATTTGGATGTTGATTACTCTCTTCCTCATGACACCATTGTAGATGATCCCTTGGATAATGACATTGATTTATCCCCTCCTCGCAAAGAAGCTTTGATACAAGAGGGTGATTTATTAATAGATGACATATTGATACATGATAATAACTCTTTTTCTAAAACACATGTAGACATTTTAGTGAAAGAAGATGATAGTATAGATCCTTTACCTTCATTTGAGATTCCTCCTAGTGATGAGGCATTAGTGAAGAATGATATGAATTCCCTTAAGTTTGTCCCTTTTAGTGATGATCCTATGGAGAATCAAGATCTTACCTCATCTCCTCCTAGGATGTCCTCTTTTCTTCCTTCTTGTGAATCTATTTGTAGTGTTGAGACAACTAAAATGGTTTATCCTAAACCCTTGTTAACTATCAAAGGTTGTCCTTGCCTTAATATCAAAGGTAAACCTATGGAGTCTTTCAATAATCAAGATTCTATATCTCACACTTATCATACAAGGAATAACCCTCAACCTAATCTAGTGGTTTCTACTTCTTTGCCACCTTCTCAACCTATTCTTCCTCCTCCACCCCATCTTCCTAGCAAGGAGTATGATTTTATTAACCAATTGAAAAATACCCCTGCCAAGATTTCTTTATGGGAGCTTCTTAAAAATTCACCTACCTACTATGAAGCCTTGCAAAAAGTTCTAGCAACTCTTCCCACTCCACCTCCTTATCAAGAAAATATCAATAACTTCTTACAATGCATGCATGCTACCCCGGGTCCTCGTGACATCATATTTACTCAAAAGGATTTACCTTCTAAAGAAGTCCAAAATCAGTATGATGCTCTTATGGTTGTTGTTTCTATCAATAAAACTATCATTCGTAGGACCTTGATTGACAATGGATTTGGGCTTAATGTTTGTAGCATGGACATTCTCAAAGTGATTAATGCCAATCTTTCAACTATTCAACCTAATAATGTTCCTATACATGGCTTTGATAAAATTGCTAAGAACACTTTAGGCATCATTACCTTACCTATCAAAGTAGGACCAGTCATCCTGAATACACATATTCATGTTATGCCTGGACCTCTCAATTATAATCTTCTTTTGCGTAGACCTTGGTTGCATGAGATGCATGTCATTCCTTCCACCCTTCACCATAAAGTCAAGTTTATACATAATAACAAGTTGTATTCACTTCATGTGGATGATGTGCCTAATACTTGTCTGAATATTCAAACCCACACTACTGCTATCCCTAATACTAATCCTTCCTCCTTTAATGGTCTTCTTGGCGATGATTGGGGATCCTTGGATTTTACTCCTACCTTTATTGGAGAGTATAAGGTTAATGATCTTGATTTTATGAAGAAACAAAGAGAATTTGAACAATGATTTTTTGCTTCTACTTCTAATACCCTTCATAATAACTTTGTCGCTGCTTCTATCCATAGTGAATCTATCAAATCTACTAAGGATGATATTGTGACTACTAAGGTTCTATTGACTCCTTCTGATATGGCTTCTTGTTATGGTCCTGGTTATCATTTCCTAGTTAAACAAGGATTTAATGGTCAAGGATGTGGTAAGCATAAATAGGGAATTCAAATGCCCTTAAACACTAGGGGGCATGAGCATTCTTATGGATTAGGATTTAATCCTCAACAACAAATCAATGTTAACAACATCTCAGATAACACTTCAAAACATGATGAACCTGTGAAAGAATTTGACCAAGAAGTTCTTTTGCCTAAACTCCTTCATGCTAAGATGATTACTAGACCTAAACGCAAAAATAAATGTAGTCCACACTTGAAGACTCTTCCTTTTTGTTTATATCATAGATTTCATGATCACTTTACTAATGAATGTCAAGCTTTACATTATAAGATTAGGAAACTCATTGATAGTAATGTTATATATATATATATATATATATATATATATATATATATATATATATATATATATATATATATATATATATATATATATATATATATATATATATATATATATATATATATATATATATATATATATATATATATATATATATATATATATATATCATGTGACAATGAGTTGTATTTCAATCTTGTTTTCTCTAAATAACATTTATGTTCCTATTATAGAGCTCCACGTTATCTAAATAATGTTAGCCTAATTCTTGGGGGCTCGTTGTCTTGCATAGTGTTGTGAGTAATATAATAAGGTCCCCTTACATCTTTTTTCCTACACTTGGGGGGCAAGGATGTCATCTCCTTCTTATCTGTCTTTCTAGGATTCACCTCTTTCCTTGGTTAAGTAGTATCTATCTATTAGGTGATATCCAATCATACATGAAAATTTTTGGTTTTCATTGAGGATCTTTGTCCTTGATCATAACCTACTTTTTTGTTTGACATTGGGTTTCCTTGGTTGATATATCTCTCACCTTGGAAGCTGAACAGTGTGATATCCCTCACAAGGGTTACTTTTTCACTTCTTACATGATGTCTCTTTTCATTTATCCCTTCCATGGCCTCATACGAGATGTGACCTTCTTGTCTTGGACTGGGTGTTGTCTATGGATATTTTCTTGATGTTGAAGAAGGCTTTATCCTTGTTCTTTTCTTTCCTTTACATGTCAAAATAGTATGTTTTTGCCATATTAAGGAGGGGGGCATATATATGGCCTCCCTCAATTTATATTATGTATTTTTGTTCTAACATTTTGTTTTGCAGCATGCTAAATCTCAGAAGGTAACGCACATAAGTTGCTAAATCTTGAGGAGACACGCATTTTTCAAAATTTTCAATATGCTAAATCTTGGAAGGTAATGCACATAAGTTGCTAAATCCTGAAAAGACACACATCAATATGCTAAATTTTTTGAAGGTAACACACATAAGTTACTAAATCTTGAGGAGACTATCAAGTGTTTTCTTGGTAGGCCATCCTATCCTTTTGTGGTTCAAAGTTAGATATACACATCTTACTAGGTGAGCTAACCACTCATCTCTCTCCTTCTCTCTCTTTTCTTTAGTGATGTATCTCTTATTGCAATCTTGGAGTTTATGAAGACTTGATTCCCTAGGGGCTTAAGGATTCCTTTGTCTCTTTGATTTCAATAAGATTATCTTTTTCTTTGTGATCTCCTTTACCAAGAGTTTGCATCGAGTCCATACTCTTGCTAAAGTGGGGGCTTAATGTATCGTCTTAAAATGGAAGCACTTCCATGGTAAGAATGTTTAGCCCTCCAAGTAAGTGGTTTGGGGTCATGTTGAAAGCCTTGAATGGGTACTCGACTTGGATCTAGATTTTTCCCCTATTCTACCCCATTTTCCACTTCTTCCTAACATTTTCCTAGTATTTTGGACTGTGAACCTGAGATTCTTGACCTCAAGGTCAAGGTCGACCTCTTAGGTCAAGATTGACCTTGACCCTGACCTTTTCATGGATGACCTTGACCCTGACCTAGGTTAAGGTTGACCTCATCCTTGACCCTAGGGTTTGGGATCCTCGGGGTTAGCTTCTGGTTTCGGGATTTCATCAAAATCTTGTCTTTTCCCTCTTTAGAGCCACTATTTCTCAGATTAAGTGTCAAATTCTCAAATTAATATTTGAGGTGGACCTTTCTTGATATTTGTATAGGAATCCTAATTTATTATTGGAGATTAGCCTTTCTTGAGTTTTGTGCCTCATGCTCAAATTAACTTTGGGGTTGGCCTTACCTCAAATTTTGTAACAAGGCTCTTAAATAATTATTTTATTTCTATATTAAGGGTGGTCCCCTTATAGAGTTTTATGTCAAGACTTTAATTTAATTTCCTCTCCATGTGCACCTCTCTAGAGTTTTTTGCCATGGGCCCTTAATTATTATTTTCTACGAGGCCCCTCTTGTGCCCTATATCACTATAAAAGGGAGCCTTTCTCTCTCATTTTCTCCATCTCATCTCACAATCTCTCAAGCTCTCAAGTGTAAGAAATTAAGAAGATCAAGCATTCAAGCATTCAAGAATTCAAGCCTTCAAGCATTCAAGATCCAATTCATCAAGGAGATCCATTAGTAGCCATTGAAGGATTCAAGCTCTATGGAGTTCTCTTGTTAAAGATTCCTCCATTTCCATTTAAGCCTCTTCCTAATTCAAGATCCATTCAAGATTGGTGTTGAAGATCTAAAGACAATTGATTGGAGACACCCTACATTTGATTCTACATTCATCCATTCTTGTGGATTCAAGGATTCGAATCCTCCACAAGGGTTTCAACTCAAGCAAGGTGAATTGTTCCATTTACTTTGTTCCAACAATTTCAATTCAATTTCAAGGTTAATTCCTAAATTAGGGTTTGACTAAGGCAAACCCCTCCCCCCCAACAAACAAAACCATTTTTCTTGCAACTACAGGTGTGAAATTTCAGATCTGAGAGCAGATTTGGATACCCTTTTCAGTGAACTTCTGAGATCTATGAACAAAGTCAAAATTGACCTTCAAAATAAAAATGTAGCCTTTGACCTTTTATGAGGGTCAAAGTCGACCTGATCTCATCTCAGAAAAATATTTCTAGGTTTTGTAGATCTCGCAGTTTTGGCTTACAGTTTACAGAATCAACAATTTTTGAGATTGTTTGATAGGTTTTTTAGCTAATTCTTTTTTGGAGGTAAGTACCTTTATTTCTTCATTTCAATATTAATCATCTATATTTACTTTTCATATCAATACAATTTCATATAAGTGTAAAATATTGGCTTTAGCATCTCTTTTATGTGCAAACCATTGTTCTAGGACCTCATCCATATTTTATCCTTTACAATACTCAAAGCTTATTGCATAAGTCTTCCATGCATGCTACTTACCATATGTTGTCATCAATGAAAAACATACAGTCAGCACTGGCTTGCTAGAAAATCTCCAACAATCTCCCCCTTTGGCATTGATGGCAACATATGGAATGAAAAAAACCACCAATCCAAATGAAAAATTCTTTTATAACATTCTCCATTTCCTCATCAAAACTCCCCCAAGGATGAATCCTCCATCTATTGCAATATTCTTCAACATTCTCCATTTCCTCAACTGAATAGCTTCCATGACTAAATAATACTCCCCCTTGGTGCTATATATTACACCTCCTTAATTATGTATGTACTCCCCCTTTAATACTATTTTTCATGACTATATACTACTCCCCCTTTGACATCAATGGAAAAGGGCACCAAACATTTAAGCACTGGTACTACTCCTAAAGTAGAGTAGTCAACCATCCATTAGTCACTGAGGACTGATGCTCTCTCCACTTTCTCTAATCAGAATCAGGGAAGGGAATTACTTCCAGTTTCTCCCTGAGATACTCAAAAGTATCCTTCGGTAAAGGCTACTAGTTTTTCCTTTGTACTCACATAATCCAATTTGACTTCTTTCTCTGCCACTCTCTCTCTTAGGAAGTGATACTTAATCTCTATGTGTTTTGTCTTTGCATGCATCATGAGGTTTTTTGACATGTTGATAGTGCTAGTGTTATCACAATGAATAATAATAGGATAATCAATCTGAATTCCAAAATCCTTTATCATCTACTTGATCCAAACAATTGTAGAACAATTCAAAGCGGTTGCAATATACTCTGCTTCTACTATTGACTGAGAAATGCAATTATGCTTCTTGCTTGTCCAAGTGACTAGTCTATCACCAAGAAATACTTCTCCTCCTGATGTACTCCTTCTATCATCCACACATCCTACCCAATCTGCATTTGTATATACATGAAGCTCAAAATTTTCTGAATTAGGATACCATAGACCATAATCTATAGTGCCATTCAAATATCTGAATATTCTCTATACTACCACGAGGTGACTTTGTTTAGTCTCTGCTATAAATATTCCAACTATGCGAACTGCATTAGAAATATTAGGTCTAGATTGAGTAAGATATACAAGTTTACCAATCATAGACTTGTACAATGTTATATCTATTGCTAGAGAATCATATTCTTTTGTAAGTTTACATACTGTTATCATAGGTGTACCCACTAGCTTGCAATCATCCATCTTGAACTTCTTCAATATCTCTTTCACATACTTAGACTGATTAATGAAAATACCTTTCTTTGTCTACTGCACATTTAATCCCAAAAATTATTTCATAGGTCCAATCAAGCTCATCTCAAACTCACTTTGCATCTCCTTAGCAAATTCTACACTAAGTTTGTTAGATATCCATCAAGTCTCTCATACCAAGCTCTAGGGGCTTGCTTAAGTTCGTAGAGGGCTTTCTTCAATTTGCATACCATATCAGGTCTATCTGATAAGGTGAATCCTTCTAGCTGCACAATGTATACTTCTTCATTTAACTCTCCATTCAAGAATGCTGACTTAACATCCATCTAATAAAATTTGAAGTTTTTGAATGTTGCACAAGCTAGAAATAATTTAATGGCTTCTAATATGCTCACAGGTGCAAATGTATCTGAATAATCAATACCTTCTCTTTGTGCATATCCCTTACATACTAACCTTGCTTTATTCTTTACTACTGTACCATCTTCATTCATCTTGTTTCTAAATATCCACTTGGTTCCAATCACATTCTTATCACTAGGTCTTGGGACTAGTTCCCAAGTATCATTCTTAATAATATGATCTAGTTCTTCTTTCATAGCATCATGCCAATCTGAATCATTACATGCAGCTTCAACACTTAAAGGTTCAATCTGAGATAGTAAACATACTGCTTCATTTCCTACTAAACTCTTTGCTTTTGATCTTTTGTGACTTTTCCGCTCTTATCTCCAATTATGTCATCCTTAGCGTGACAGCTAGATGTAAAATTTGGAACTTTAGGTGATACTATCTCATCTACCTTCTAAGTTTCTTCTTCACTTGTTTTAGGGTCATTGAATAAAACATCGATAATGTCAAACATCTCTTCAACAATTGTCTCACAAGTGGAAGGACTAGGTTCTTCTTCAATCGTAGGTGCTTAATCATGATATCTTTCTTGAACCATAAACTTTTCTTCAATCTTAACATGAGCAATTTCAATGATCTTCTTCAATCTCAAATTAAAACATCTATAAGCTTTTCTTTTAGTAGAGTAACCAAGGAAAATACCTTCATCACTTCTTGCATCAAAATTTCCTATTGCTTCATCCCTCTTGATGTAGCACTTGCTTCCAAAGATTCTAAAGTATTTCACTGTGGGAACATTACCAAACCATAGCTCATAAGGTGTCTTGTCCATGCCAGGCCTCAATTGTATTCTATTGATTGTATAGACTATTGTATCGATTGCATCTCTCCAATAGGTGTATGCAACTTTTCCTTCAATCATGATGGTGCACGCTATATCAAGGATGATCCTATTCCTTCTCTCTGTAATTTAATTTTATTGAGGGGTTCTAGGTACACTCAGCTGTCTCTTTATGCCATGTTCTTCGCAGTACTCATAGAATCTATCAGAGGTGAATTCCCCTCCTTTATTTGATCTTAGAGACTTTATCTTTAGTCTAGATTCATTCTCAACCTTAGCTTTGAATATTTTGAACTTCTCAAATGCTTCTAACTTATCTTTCAAGAACGCAACCCACATCATTCTAGAATAATCATCAACAAATAAAATGAAATACCTTTCACCATAGTATAATCTTGTTTGAGTTGGTCCACATAGGTATGTATGAATTAGATCCAACTTGTTCTCTACTGAATTATGTTTTCTTCTGAATGAATTCCTCACATGCTTTCCCATCACACATTACCTACAAATAGTATCAACTGGCTTTTCTATGCTATGTAGATCTCTTACTGCCTTTACATTTCTTATCTTTACTATGTTATCAAAATTGATATGATATAGTCTTTTATGCCATAGCCAACTGTCATCCACTTTAGCAACAAAACAACTTGCTTCTGAATTAAGCTGAAAAATATTACTTTTAGTCTTTGAACCTGATGCAATAATTACACCATCCTTGTTGTTAATGATGCACTTGTTGTCTTTGAACTCCAACTGATAACCTTTGTCAAGCAACTGCCCAACACTAAGAAGGTTATGTTGCAAACCATCTACATAAAGAACATCATCAGTGTTGTTCTTTCCATCCAATGTGATAGCTCCTTTACCAATGATAGGTTTAGGAGTGTTATCTCCAAATCTAACCATGCCACCTTTGTATTTGTCTAGATGAACACATCTATCTTTATCACCCTTCATGTGATGTGAACAACCGCTATTTATAATCCAATCTATCCTTATGTCTACTTGTGAAATTAATCCTAGCTCTTGTTCCTTTTTCTTGATGAGTCAAGTTTATGGGATGTTTCGTTTAAGATTTTATAAGTTCAGAGTTAAATATCTTATGGTTTTTCATAAACATTATATAGTCTTTTATGTTTCTAAGCTTTAGCCATATGTATAATTGATACTTATGAAATTTAAGGACAAGACTGAATATATATATAGATTAATGAATGTTATGATAAAATCTGGTATTTTTCTTCTCTAGCTTTAATGGGTAGACCTCATGTAGCCATGTGACAAGGCTACGTTAAAATAGGAAAAGTTATTATAATATCTGCCTTGGATTTGTGTTGTGGATTTTGTTATGTCAACCTTTTGCAGGAGAAGAACAAGTCAGCAAGGAGGGCAGACTCAAGGATGAGTGGGTCTTTTAAGGTGGATAACTATTTTAGAGTTCATCATAGCTCCACTCCTTCCATAAATTTGCAATTGCTGATTTAGACCAAGTCAATCTAGTTATCGAGCGTTCCTATATTCTTGAAGCACTAAATATGGCTTATCCTCTTGCATAAATGATGTTTTCATTCCTGTAAATGAAGTTGTTATGCTATGTAATGAAAGACCTAGTTTATAGGAGTTCTATTTTTCTTAGTTGCTTTTAAATAAGCTGGAACTTATGATTCTAGGCTAGTTAGATGTTTTGAGGAATTCATACTATAATCCAACAATAAAGTAAAATAATTTGATATCCTATATTGTATCTATTTTTTGTTGAATGAATATATGACAGTTCTTCATTTTAATCTCTGAGTTATAATTCATTCATACTTCCATGGGGGCCCACATGGGAGGTGAATTCCCTGTTCATGCTTAAGTAGGATTCAGTTAAGTTTCTTTGAAGTTGTTTAGTACTATTGCCCCTGTAGCCACTGGTAGAAGAACCATTAACTATTTCCTACAGCATAGGTTTACTTCTAAAGCATTATCTATTTACTATTAAGTTTTTCCTTCAAGATGAGATTTAATCTATAGTTCCAGTTTCTACTATAAATTTCTTGTAGCAATAGCTTTTACTTTAGTAGTGATGACTATTGAAAAGAACTAAAGCATAAACTTTGTAGCCATCATCTCAAGTTCACGTTCCTAGATTGATACATTTAATGAAGTCTAGCATGATGTTCTAAGTAGATACATGATGATTTTCAACATTGAATCACTGTTAAAGGATGTCCAATCCTTGAGTTACTAGGATATTATTCTAACCAATTTTTTTGGCGCCATTGTTGGGGATGGTGTCAATTTAGTTCGACCCAGAAGTCATTTAGTTATTTTTCATTCTTCATAATTTTGCATGCATAGACATAGAGATCATCTTGGGTGATTCCTACCTAACCTTAATCAGGGAGAATGATTTGAGGTTTTCAATCCAGCATTTGAGAAACCCCAATTAGAAAACCCACAAGAAGAAGAACTGTTTGAGAACGTGTTTGTTGATGCTTATGATCACTTTCCTTCACCATGATCATTTGAAGAGTCTTACCACTTAAATGCCCTCTTTGCTTGCCCAGAATATCTAGATAATGTAATGGCTCATCCTACTTTCCCTTTTCCTATTCCTACTTAGTAAGGTAACCAAAATCTGAAGAACATTCTTGTAGCCGCACTTCCTAAATTCTATGGACTCATCAAAAAGGATCCAAAGACTTTCCTCTTTGAATTTGATGTCCTCTATAGAAGTTATGAATACACCACTGACAACCATAGGCTCAAACTATTTCCTTCCACCTTAAAGGAGGTTGCTCTATGGTGGTTTATGAGTTTGGGTACTGATGTTATAGTAGATTGGAATTCAATGTGCACCATGTTTCTTGAGAAGTATAAAGATTATTGAAGAGGAGGAGACCTAAAGGGAGATGACATATTTAAAATGTCACAAAAAGAAGATGAAACTTTGGAAGACTATGTCTCTAGGTTTATGTTTAGCCTGCAGCGTAACACACAACATGAGCTGAATGAAGAATCTCAGAAGCATTTGTTTTTGAGAGGTGTGAATGATGGGAGCATAGAGGGCCTTGACCTTATGGTAGGGAGAGACATTACTTAGAAGACTTGGGATGACATCAAGAGCATATGTCTGAACTATTCTAGAGCTATTGTTAAGAAAGGAAGAGGCTTGAGAGCCTTGCCTCACAAGTCCAATAGTGCAAGGGTGTCCAAAATGGAGCTATCCAATCTATTGTCAGATTTCAAGAAAGACATCATTAATGATGTCACTACTCAGTTAGACACAATGCAAGAAAGGAGAAAGAAAGATGAACTTGATGCAATGTTAGCAGAGTACTATCCACACTATAGGGAGAAGAAAAAGAATTGTCAGTGTAAGTTTGTTGCAAGCTTGGAGTCCCAACCAATGCCTATCGAGTTCAAATCCATTGATGAGAACAAAGAGGTGCTATACATTTCCCAATGAAGGCCATGGGCTCAGAGACTAGGTATTCCCCAAGATCCTCTTCAAAATTTTAATAATAATAATGCATGGAAAAATCAACAACATAGTGGATTTTTTGGGTATAGTAGTTGGCAGTAGCCTTAGCAAGGTTGACAACAACCTTAGCGAGGTTGGCAGCAGCATCAACCTAGTTGGCAGCAACCTCAACAAGGTTGGCAACAACCTCAGCAAGGCTGGTAGCAGCATCAACCAGGATGGTAGCAATCTCAATAGGGTTGATCACAACCCTAGAAACCCTAGCAACAACCCCAATAGGGGTGGAAAAAACCCCAGCAGGGGTGGCAACAACCACACAATTGGATGAACCAATCAAACTAGCAAGCTTTGATGCCACCACCTCAGCAGAAAGCTTTGATGTCTCCTCCTATAGCCAATACTACTTCCCCTAAACAGACTCAATTTCTTTCTTAGCCTACTCCTAATCCCAATAATGCTAAACCAACAATGTAGCAACAAAGCTATGCAATTTCCCTGAATAATATCCATTTAAGTTCTGACACAACTCTTCCTCCTCCATAGTAGCCTATCATTACCAAAGTTGGAGGATGCCTCAGTAGAACCAACTGAGGTACCAGTCCAACATGTTGCTCATGCAGCACAAGAACCCCCATTTCCTCATCGGTTGGAGGAACAAGTTAAGCCAGTGGAAAATCAAGTAGTGTTGGATTTGTTTTCCCAACTAAAGCAAATGACAGTAAAGATTTCCCTCTTAGATGCCATAAAATAAGTACCCGCATACACTAAATCCATCAAGGAAGCTTGTATCAAGTAGCTTAGGAGAAAGAAAAAGGATCCTAAAACCATTCATGTCCTAGGCTAGTTATCTAATCTAATGTTGGAGAAATTGACAGTTCCCAAGTAGTCTGATCCTAGTAGCCCTGTGGTTACAGTCACTATTCAAGGAATGCAAGTCCAAAATGCTCTAGTTGACTTAGGTGTGTCCATAAATGTCATGACCAAGGAATTAATGTCTCAGTTACATATCATCGGTCTTAGGGAAACCCCAACCATCCTTTAGCTTGCTGATAGTTCCACCATTACACCTAATGGGATGCTAGAGGATGTAATAGTCACCTTGAATTCTTGGGAATATCCTATTGAATTTTTTGTCCTTTCTCCAAAGGCTAACATGGGAGGATATCCAATAATTTTAGGCAGGCCTTGGCTGGCTATTGTAGATGCCTATATAGCTTGTCGGTCAGGAAAAATGACTATATCCAATGAGTCAACACTAAAAATGTGACTCTGTATTCCCCAGCTCAACCTCTGTTGCAAGATGACCAGATAATCTGGCCAGATTTGGATGATACTAAACTTGAGGTCAATTCCATTTGTCAGTTAATGATGATATCCAGGGAACCTTTTGTACTTTCTAGGGAAGAAGATGAAATCATTTCCTCCATTATTCTGAATATGGAGTGTAATCCCAAGTGTGTTCCCAAGAGGACTATGTTCTTGACACTTTGTTACCACCTATTGATGCTCTATAGTATTCAAAAACTTCCAAATTTCTTCATACATTACTACCTCATGAATGGAGTTTTCTCCAATTGCTTAGTTGTCCATGGCAGAAAAGGTCACTAAGCTAGAGGTCAGCTCAGGATGGGAGTTAAATGTAAATAGTGCTTTGACTCTCTCTCAGCAGATAGATGTCCTCTAGCTTCTAAAAGAACATCAATTAGCCTTTACTTGGGATTATATTGACATGAAAGGTTTAGACCCTAAGCTCTGCACTCACAAAATTTATATCAACCCTAAATTTAGACTTGTTCGCCAACCTCAGCGAAGGGTTAACCCAGCTCTAAGGGATATAGTTAAGAATGAGCTACAGAAGTTGTTAAATGTTGGCTTTATCTATCATATTTTTGATAGTTAGTGGGTCTCCCCTCTTGTTATAGTGCCTAAAAAAGGAGGGAAGTGGAGAGTTTTTGTCGACTATAGATACAAATAGCCCCTGTAATGCCCCTGCTACCTTCCTTGATAACCTAGCTGGAAAGAAATACTTCTCTTTTCTGGATCGATACAGTGGTTATAATTAGATACAAATAGCCCCTAAAGACCAGGAGAAGACAACATTCACCTACCCATGGGGCACATTTTCCTATTTAGTGTTGCCTTTTGGGTTGTGTAATGCCCCTGCTACCTTCCAGGGAGCTATGATCAGTATATTCTTAGATATCTCTACTGATTGCATGGAAATTTACATGGATGACTTTACCACCTACAAGCATACTTTTGATGAGGCCAAGGAAAATTTAGAGAAAGTTCTTTAGAGATGTCATGATTATAACCTCTCTCTCAATAGTGAAAAGTGCTTCATGATGATGGAAGAAAGGGTTGTCTTAGGACATTTCATATCTTCAAAAGGTATTCAAGTGGACCCTACCAAGATTGAAGTGATTAGCACATTACCTACTCCAGCAAAACAAAAAGATGTGCAAAGTTTTCCAGGGCATGTTGGGTATTATAGAAGGTTTATAAAGGATTTTAGTCAGCTTGCAGCACCACTATATAACTTACTCAAGAAGGATGCTGAATTTGTTTGGGATTCTGAGTGAGAAAAGTCTTTCCTGCAGCATAAAGAAGTTCTCACTACAGCACCAGTTTTGAGAGGACCTAATTGGGGCCCGCCTTTTCAAATCCATACTACTTCCTCAGATTATGCTATTGGAGCTATGCTTGGCTAGAAGGTGGACTCAGTTGAGCATGCAATTTACTTTATAAGTAAAAATTTGCAAGGTGCTGAGTTTAATTACACTGTCACTGAAAAAGAACTTCTTGTAGTCATTTAGGCCCTGAATAAATTCAGACACTACATTACTGGATATTAGCTCTATGTACATACCAGCCATTATACTATTAAGTATCTCATGAACAAGCCTGCAATCTCTGGAAGATTGGCTCACTGGTTGCTGGTTATGTAGGAGTTTGACATTACCATAATAGATAAACTTGGTAAAACCAATGTCGTAGCTGATTTTATTTCTAGGTTGCATGTACCTGATGATCCTATAGCCATTTATGATAGTTTTCCTAATGAACATCTTTTCTTGCTGACTGCACACAATCCTTGGTATGCCAATATTGCCAATTATCTCACAACTGGTAAGACACCAGCTCATTTCTCTGCTAAAGAAAGAAGGTTGTTAATTAAAAAGAGCTTTAATTATTCATGGGTTTTTGGCTTCATGTTTTATACTGGTCCTAACCAAGTAACTAGAAGATGCATTAGAGAGGATAAAATATATGATATCCTCAAAGCATGTCATGATGAACCTTGCGGTGGACATTTTGTTGCCAAAAGAACATCATTGAAAATTTTGACTACAGGTTACTATTGGCCCAGTCTACACAAAGATGCTGCTCAGTATACCAAAAAGTGTGACAAATGCCAATGCATGTGATGGCCTACAAAGATAGATAAAATGCCCCTGTAGCCATAGGTAGTTGTCGCACCCTTTGATAAATGGGGGATTGACTTTGTTGGTCCTATTGAGCCCTCTTCCCAAGGTAAATCCTATATCCTTGTTTGCACTAGCTATGTTACAAAATGGGCTGAGGCTAAACCTATGAAGCACCCTAGGGATAACAATGTTGCAAAGTTCCTTTATGAATTCATCTTCACCAGATTTGGAGTACGAAGGGAGATTCAATCTGATCAAGGTCCTCAGTTTACTTCCAATTTGATTGCTGCTCTGAAGGAGGAATATAACATCAGGCATGGTAAATCTTCACCCTATCACCCCCAAGCTAATGGGTAGGTGGAAGTTACCAATTGGGAGTTGGAATCTATTCTCACTAAAACATTAGCCATCCATAAGAAAGATTGGGCTATCCGACTTCTTGAAGCACTTTGGGCATACTGAACTACATGGAAGTCTACAACCAGTTTCACACCATTTGAGCTTGTCTATGGTCGCTCTGTCATCATGCCTATTGAATTTGAACATAAGACACTTAGGATAACTCTTGATCTTGGGATGGATCTCATTGTAGCATAGCAAGATAGGATTCTGAGTTTGAATGGCCTTGATGAGTGGAGAAAATCTGCCCTGCATAACACCAAATTGATCCAACATCAACGCAAGCAATGGCATGACAAGTTTGTCAAGGAAAAAGTGTTTTTAGTTGGTGACTAGGCACTCCTCTATGACTCTTGGTACCAGTATAACCCAGGGAAATTCCAAACCAAATGGCTTGGACCATATGAGATAATTGCAGTCTTTCCAAATGGTGTAGTTCAGCTCTCCACAATTGATCTAGTATGTTTCAAGTTGCTGGTCAATGGTCACCGATTGAAGTTGTATCACAAACCCCAGAGTAAGGATGAGTTCCTATAGTAATTCACTTCTACCATTGGCCAAACACTTCCTACAACAACTCGTAATGAGCTTTTTGCTCATTTGCCTTCCTCACTCTAAAATGATCTCTTCACTTTCATAATAAACACTTTCTTAATGAAAGTCACTTCTCCATAATAAAAATCCGCTTCATTTCTAATATATCACCCATCCACCTCATATTTTCTTTCATGTGTGGATAGCAACTGCCACCTCAACAACACTTTTGGTTAGCACACATTTCAAGGTATGCAAATTTAATTGGTTTTCCTCTTATTTTTATCATATGCCTTATCATCACTGCAAGTGAGGGCCCACTTGCAACATTTTAGCTGGGGGGGAGTTATATCAGTTTATTTTGTCATTATGTTTATGCAATCTTTATATTTATTCCTTTCTCCTATCATACTTGTATTTTTATGCCATGATTAGACACTTTTAAAAATCATTGTGTTGCATGTTATTTTTTGCACGTATAAAACTAAGGTGGCAAGTTATGTTGAGTACGAGTTCTACGGAGAGTACTTATGGGTAATTATGAAATGATAATATAGTCATTTGCATTTATGTTACTATAGATTGATAGTCAAGTTGAAGAATTTATTTGCTGTGGGACAAACAAATAGCTAAGCTAGGGGGAATGATGAGTCAAGTTTATGGGATGTTTTGTTTATGATTTTCTAAGTTCAGACTTAAATATCTTATGGTTTTTCATAAACATTATATTGTCTTTTATGTTTCTAAGCTTTAGCCATATGTATATTTGATACTTATGAAACTTAAGGATGAGACTAAATATATATATAGATTAATGAATGTTATGATAAAATCTGGTATTTTTCTTCTCTAGTTTTAATGGGTAGACCTCCTGTAGCCGTGTGACAAGGCTACGTTAAAATAGGAAAACTTATTATAATCTCTGCCTTGGATTCATGTTTTGGATTCTGTTATGCTAACCTTTTGTAGGAGAAGAACAAGTCAGCAAGGAGTGTGGACTCAAGGATGAGTGGGTCTTTTAAGGTGGATAACTATTTTAGAGTTCATCATAGCTCCACTCCTTCCATAACTATGTGGTTGCTGATTTAGACCAAGCCAATCTAGTTACCAAGAGTTCCTATATTCTCAAAGCACTAAATATGGCTTATCCTCTTGCATAAATGATGTTGTCATTCATGTAAATGAAGTTGTTATGTTATGTAATGAAAGACCTAGTTTATAGGAGTTCTATTTTTCTTATTTGCTTTTAAATAAGTTGGAACTTATTATTCTAGGCTAGTTAGACATTTTGAGAAATTCATACTATAATCCAGCAATAAAGTAAAATACTTTGATATCCTATATTGTATCTATGTCTTTTTGAATGAATATATGAAAGTTCTTCATTTCAATCTCTGAGTTATAATTCATTCATACTTCCATGGGGGCCCACACGGGAGGTGAATTCCCTGTTCATGCTTAAGTAGGATTCAGTTAAGTTTCTTTGAAGTTGTTTAGTACTGTTGCCCCTGCAGCCACTGGTAGCAGAACCATTGACTGTTTCTTGTAGCATAGGTTTACTTTTGAAGAATTATCTATTTACTATTAAGTTTTTCCTTCAAGATGAGAGTTAATCTATAGTTCCAGTTTCTAGTATAAATTTCCTGTAGCAATAGCTTTTACTTTAGTAGTGATGACTATTGAGAAGAACTAAAGCATAAACTTTGCAGCCATCATCTCAAGTTCACATTCCCAGATTGATACATTTAATGAAGTCTAGCATGATGTTCTAAGCAGATACATGATGATTTTCAATAATGAATCACTATTAAAGGATGTCCAATCCTTGAGTTACTAGGACATTATTCTAACTAGTCATTTATCATCTTCACGATCCATCTCATAAACATCTTCTTCATAATAGAAACAAATCTAATTTCATCTTCAACTGAATCATCATCAGAAAATCCAGCACCAACATAGTAACATTCTTTTGTATACTTAGGCTTGTCGTTAGTTCTAAATTTTTTAACTCTTGTAGGACACTTAGATGCGAAGTGACCAATCTTATTACATGAGAAACATTTGAATGGTAACTAACCTTCATACTTTCCTTTTCCTTTTCTTTCTTTCTTAGCAATCATAGTAATAATATCATCTATCTCTTTATCTTCATCTTCATCATCAAAATTACTAGAAGTGTTTAAAGATTTCTTACCATAGACTGATGCTTTGAAGTCTATCTCACTTTTAGGCTTTGTCTTCAATCTTGAAATCTCAAAAGCTAAAATTTTGCTGATCAAGGTCTCTCTCTTGAAATTTTTTGTAAGCTACATGGTCTCATAAAGGATGTTGATCTTGTTTTCATACTCTGCTATAAGATTAGTCATCAACTTATCCATAATGTCTTCCTCTGAGATCTCTCCACCATTATTCTTGATTCCAGCAATTGCTTCATTAATCCTTTGGTTGTAAGCTCTAATGTCTTCTTTAGGTAGCATCTCTAATGCATTGTATCTTTTCTTCCATGTCTTTCTGCATGCATTCTTTTCTTGTGTTTCTCCTTCAAACATGTCTTCTAGGTGCTTCCGTATCTTGTAAGTTGTGTCTACTTTCTCTATCTCTGAAAACTCACTATCATATAAGGTGCTGATAAGGGCTTCTTTGGCTATTGCATTCTTATGGAAAAAATCCTTTTACTTGCCAGTAGCATCTTCCTTTGCAAGATCTGCTAGAGAGGGGATCTTAAATTCTTTGATTGCCACTTCAAAAGCAATGCACTGCAAATGTGTCACCATTTTGTTCTTCCAATAAAGATAGTTCTCTCCATCAAACTTTAGACTATCTTTTCTAAAGAATGCCATCTGATCAACCTCAAGCTGTTAAAATTTCTCTCCGAGGCACTTGGCTCTGATACCAATTGTTAGGAATAGTCCCAAGAGATAACTAAGAGGGGGGGGGGGGGGTGTGAATCAGTTATCTACAAGTTTCAATTCTTTATCCAATTAAGTATACTTAAACTTTAAGCATAAACACAATGAAAGAAAACTTGAAAAAAACACCAATAATTTGATTATGGGGAAACCCAAAGAGGTAAAAACCCTAGTGGGAATTAACACCCACTAATAAACTGAACTAGTGTATAATGATCCTTGTTAGAAGATTTTACAACCCTATTAGGAGTTGATATTTACAATGCTTTTAGTATAGTGACTTGGTCAAAGGTCAGACCCTGTTAGGAGTCTTTTATGATTGACCCTGTTAGGGGTGAGGACGCACTGTCTAAGAGCTCACTTCTCAAAGGGGTGAAGGCTACAACCTTCTAAATAACAGATACACACTATATCTGGATCTTGGTGAACTGTGAGGTAGACCTGTTGTCTTGATCAGTTCCAATGAATAGAACACTATATCTTCTTTGTCACATAGACCTCTTCTTGATGGCACAATACTTCGCACTCTCTATTCTGCTCTAATCTTTCATCTCCATCCCATACTGCTAGCGATCACAAATGACCGACTATAAGTATCTTTCCTCTAAATGATACAATCAAGTCGGCCTATTAGAACCACCTTAAAATCATATTAGAGAAATAATAACACTCTCCAATAACATCTCAGTCAGCTCTACTAAGCATGCAACACAAATTGGGACCTGTCCAAATCAATAAGTGTAGATGCACGCTACACACTGTCGGCTCTACCAATTAATGAATACTTTCCCCTCAAGTTGAATTACATCATGTGCTCTTAACCAAACATTCTTAACTCCTCTCCAATCACTAATATAAGCATGCATACCAAAATGATAGGTCCAACTCTTGTACCAATATAATCTTTGTCGGCTCTTCTGGATAAACACAAGAAACTACAACTGGTAAATAGCGACTGCACAACTTCACTTCTACTGCACATCAGACTCTACATCCATGAATGTAACAATAATAACATGTCTCTATAACATATCCAAACGTGCAAGGCTCCATGATAATTATATGGACAATCACTCACAGAACATTACTTTTAACTCTGTTAGGAACACTGCTGACACAAGTTGCTACATAACTATCTATACTAACAATTAACCTCTATGTCCATGATATCATGCTGATAACATGTCCATGCTACATATACTCAAAGCTTACTGCATAAGTCTTCCATGCATGCTACTTACCATATGTTGTCATTAATGAAAAACATACAGTCAACATATTTGTTTGCTGGCAAATCTCCAACATCCACAACTCCATCATTCACAAGATTTTAATTATTGTTTTTCAACCATAATCTTGGTTTATCATTATGATTGTTGGCTTCTTTATTATTATTTTAATTGGATAAGTTATGATTGTTATTAGTTTTGGTATAGGGTTTGTTTTATTTAAATAATTTGATTTCCCCTCTCTTCACCAATACTTCTTCAATTTTGACCACATTTTCAATAAGTTTTTCAAAAGTAGGGGGACATTGGAGTTGGAGCCTATAGTTCATCTCCACATTGAGATTATTCATGAATATCTCCATTTTCTCCTTTTCAGGGATACTTCATGGATATCTTGCAAAAACTGTTCTCCACCTTTGAAGAAACCCTAGAAAAGATTCACCATCTCTTTGTTTAGTGTCGCATAGGTTGAGCATGGTAATCTCATGTTCAATGTTATAAGAATAATGGGTTACAAATGTAGAGGCTAACTCCTCAAATGTATATATCCCTTGCGGAAGTTTTGAGAACCATTCCATGGCTTGGCCTCCCAAACTTCTTGGAAAAATTCTCATGAGATAAGTTGTATCATGCATAAATTTGATACTTAGAGCACAAAAATCTCTAAGGTGATCTTGTGGGTCTGATTTATCCATATATTTGTCATATTTTGGAAAGACCACATTGATCGGAAAAGGTGCCATAACCAAGTTTTTGTCAAAAGGAAATGGGCACAAAGCCTCGATAGAGAATGGCTTAGGTTCAGTCACCTTCTTCTTTAGGTCAATTTGGGCTTGGAACATTTTTAATTGTTTATTCATTGCCCCCATTGGATTATCATCTTCCTTTTCTTTCTTGAGTTGATCAACGCCATAATCATGTGGAAGTTTCACCTCTGCTTGGGCCAAATTTAGGAAATATCTTTCCCTATCTCTTTCTTTTAATTTGTCCATGACCTCAAGAAATTTGATTTCTTGAGCCGCCCTATTAGCTCTATCTTCAAGTGTTTCTTTGGGTCCTTGATTGGCATTATTAATGTTTTCATTATTCCCTCCATGGATGTAATCATGAAATGTGGAATTTCTATCCATTGTATTAGTTCTTTTTTCAAAAATATTTGGGGGACTATTCCCTTGATTGTGATTTATAAAAGATTTTTGGGATTCAAATTCGGGGACTTCTTTTGCAATGCAAGTGCCATCTTCTTGTAAGGATAATTTGAGTCTATGTGATCGCGTAGAAACCGACATTCAACAGGGTTTGATTTTGAATTATTTCTTCCAAACTTGGTAATTGTTTTCTTTTATGAAGAGATTTAAAATATAAGATGAATTTTCAAATGGATATCTAGTACTTGTATGTATTTTTCAAAAAAAGCAATAAAAAATACATTTGTTCTTTTTAACCCTCTACACAAAATGTGTTTAAATGTATAAGGATGTTAACACAGGTTTTTGCACAAAAAGACACTTCAAGTAATATACCTAGTTCACAAGTTGGTTCGTAAACATGGCTCTATAAAGTAGGTTTTTCTATTTTAACAAGGTACTTAATCAAGATTCCGTTCAAAATGGATCTCAAGTGTTCATCCTCCAAAAATTAGGAGGCTTACCACCACCGGTATGTTAGAGTTTTACGCAATCCCATAGTACTACTCAAGGAAATTTGAAAGCTTAATATCCTTTTATCACACACCCCATTAAGGATGCATGTATTTTATTTTAGAGTGGGTCATATTTTTGCGGCAAAAGAAAATGTATCCCACTTTGGGCTGTCCCTCTCACCGGCCTTATTAAGGAAAATCTCGGGAGGCAAGCCCACTATGGATCTAGCATGTTCATTTTGAAAGAAATAAAGTGGAATGAGGAGATAGGTTTTGGGAGTTTGATTCACCAAAAGGTGAAGAGCATATCCCTATCTATTTCTTGATTCCCAAACACTTTTAACAAGGTTTAATTTCCAAACCCACTAACTAATGGGAATCAAGTATTTCTACTCTTTTTCACAAACAAAGGAGTTCAAATTTAGTGTTTGATTTATTTATTTATGTTATTTTAATTACTAGATGATAGAAAAAATCACAAGGCCACAATTTAAACAAAAATTGACCAAGTTGAGGCTTACTTTTAATTGAAGCTAGCAAAGGCTAGGGGCATTTTTTATGAATTTTTCATTTTTTTTATGCTCACCTGTGGTGATTGTTCCTTCCTTTTTGCTTCTCCTCCAACAAATTAGTCAACACAACCAAACAAAGTGAAGAAAAACAAGAACAAATTAGAATTTAAACCTTATTTATCAAATTTTAACAAAAATTGATTAAGGTAAGTAGATCCAATTTAATGAGATGAACTTTGATTTATAAGCTTCTACAACTCTTAAGTACTATTTGTATACCTCATTTTCTTGCTGTGAATCCTCCAAGATTAGCTTGATGTGTGCAATGTTCTCCTTCTTTATCCTTTTAGCCAAGGCCTTTCCCTCACTATTAAATCTGGTCTCTAGTTTTTATTTTCTTATGACCAATCATCCTGTAGACATAGATAAATAATTTTCTGCATGTTAGATTCTATAAATTTTCAATTTAATTAAATGCGCAGAAAAATCTATTGAATGCGCTATTAAAGAGATTGAAAGCACTGCTAAAAATATCAAATGCGTTGTAGAAAAATATTGAATGCACATGAACATAAATTAAACACGCTGATAAAGCAAGCAAATGTGTTAAAAGAAAGTATTGAATGAGCTGGAGTGTCAGGGTATACATGCTGAAAGAAGGAAGATAAGAAAATAGAAAGATCAAACATTGTAAAACCCTATGTAAATGTGCAAGACTTTTCTATAGACACGTTGTTTCAGACCTTGTACGCACTGGAGAATGTGTCAAATTTGCTGAAAAACTTGTAAATAGAGAGAAAAAACATGGATTTGCAAGAAACAAATTTACTTCTCCAAATTTAAAAATTTATGAGGCCTAATGCCCCATGGTGGGCGCTATTTTGTGTGCTAAGGAAAGCACCTTCATAGGGTTAGTATCTTCAATAAATTACAAGAACAAGTAAATAACCACAAGAAGTAATTTAACTAAGTAAATTCAAAGAAGATGTAGCACTGTATGGCTCTCTAATTAGGGATGCTAATGATGAGCTCTCAGCAAGCTCTCACTAGTGGCAGTCCTAATATGAGAAATTAAATGATAACAAGCTAATACTAGTTAATTCCAAATGAAATACTAATTAGCTCTAGATTTTGCATGTCTAACTCAAATTTGCAAGAGGTTTGATGCTTCATAAAATTTGTGGATGATAATTGGAGGATTTTAGCCTTTCTTTTATAGATTTTGGCAAGGGTAGGGGGTGTGGTTGGTTTGATCATGATTGAGGGTTAAGTCCATGGTTCCACCTTTGGAGACCATTCAAATATTTTATCCTCAAAGCTTGGGACCAAAGGACAAAATGAGTGGACAAGATGCATTCTCCGAGTGAGTGATTGAGATTCGATTTAGGCTTGATCCATGTGAGCTTGGTTCTCAAATCCTATTGGTTGATGAAATTTCCTCCCATTTGGTGGTTGAGGGAAAATAGTATTTAATCAATTGAATTTAATTATTATCTTTAGCCATGTGTACTCCTTAAATGGGTTGATTTGATTTAAATGAACTATGTAATTAATTAGATTAATTACACAATTGATTGATTTATCATGATTTATTTGATTTAAATTGGATTTATGGCTTTTGATTTTAATTAAATTTGATTTATCGCTGGATTGTAATCTAGCTTTGATTTTAGCTTGATTTGATTTAATTGCATTTATTTTTGCCTTGGTTACTCACTTGATTGATCTTGTCCAATTTTAGATCATTACAATAACCTGATGAATTTGTTGTTAATCTAGAAGAGACAAAAGGAGAAGATTCTTGAGAAGTATCACAAAAAAATGTGACCTGGATCATGTGATACAATGGCATCTTGGCTTATCGCTCAGTGTCTGAAGATTCTGATAGTCTCGGTAACTATCTAGTGGAGTTCAGTTACTTGGATGGTGATTTCGGTAGAAGACTGGAGTTTCTCAGTCTTTGATGGTGATTCTTGATCGAAGTTTGCTAGGCTTCACTAATGGAACTCAGTGGTTTTGATGGTGATTCTCAGTTGGAAGTTTTGGTGGATCTCTGTGGATGATGGTCACTTGGTGACTTGGTGGTTTGTTGCTCAGTGGTCGGTTACCGATGAGGTCTTGGTGTTTATGCCTTTTGCTCAGTTGTTGAAGTGGCTTGGTCATTGGAGGACTCGATCACTAAAGGGAGCTCAGTCATTGAAGGAGACTTGGAACTCTTGGTGTTCGACAATGTCTATAGTGCTTGGTCGACATCATTGGTGCTTGGTGATGCTTGGAGAGCTTGGTTGGTGTGGATGCTTGGTATATTTCTTGATGCTCGGTAGTTTGGATTACTGACAGATGTTCTTGGTGAATCAGCTTGGCCATTTGGTGCATTTAATTTGGGTTGCATTCCTCATATTATGGATTGATTGTTGGATGTGTGGGGACCTAGATCTAGCATGTTGCATTCTCCTATGTAGATCTGGAGGCCGACTTGGTGAATTAAATATTGGTGGAGTTATATGTGAGCCGACTGATGTTTGGCATTTAATACTTGTATATTTGGGAGCTGACTAGCTTTTGGGATTTAATTGTTTCATCCAGCTGACTTGTGGCTTGGATTAGTATTTAAGTAGATGGTTGGGTAGTTGTTTAGGTAGATTTGGGTAGAAAAATCTCAAAGCAAAGTTAGTAGCCTATGAGCTTAGGAATAGGAAGATTGCTTGGAAGTTTGAGTACAAGTTTAGATCTTTCCTAGGTGCCTACCAGTGTGCTGTGTGTTATAGACCTGGGCTAGCTGAATGCTGATGTTGGGGAAAAGATTTGGATCCTGTGAGATCTTGTAGATTGTTACCTTCTTTGTATTTGGTCATAACTGAGAAGGCCTTATAGCCTGACACATTGCATGTAATCAGTAATTTGATGAATAAAGACATATTTTTTCTTTTAGATCTGGTTTCTTGTTGTGTTTTTTGTTGTATTGGTGTTTGGCTACAAGGTCAGATGGTCCTTAATTGGATCCTCCATCCTTGAAAGCATCAGGTGGTATTAGAGTGAGAGTTTGATCTTGTCAGAGTAGAGGTTGACCTAGCAAGGCTGATCTTGCGAAGTTGATCTTATTAGTGAAGAGATTGTGCACAATCTAAGTTGCAGATCTGTGACATTGAACTTGTGAAATTGTACCCTAGTTGTTCATAGGTGGTAAGTTGTGATTTGACTTGCATACAGCTTGGAGGTTGTCACAAGGTGGTCGGTGTTAGGGTTTATTGCAGAAGGTTTTCAAAGATCTTTGGAGATGTCTCTGAGAGGATTGGACCTTGGTGATGTGATTTCTAAGAGGTTTCCTCAATTGAAAGTGGATTTTTTGAACTGCATGGAGAACCGAGTTAAGAACCTTGTGAGAGAAAGTGTTGTTGTGCTTTGTAGAGCTTACCGGAGTTGGAGCATACTGATCTGGAGGAAATTTTGGCCAGTTCATAGACTGATTTGTGAGAGAAGACATCTTGACAAGGTTTCCTATGATAGTTCTGAGGTTGAAGAGGTATGTGAAATTGGTTTTGATGGTCGGTTAGTGGATTCTAACATCAAACCTATAGAGAAACCTATGCTTGTTGCTAAGTTACCTATGATTATCGATGAAGTTGTTGATCTTGTTGAGGCTGGTGAGAAGATTGGTTTTCATGTTCAGTCAGTTGTGCCTGACATGAAAATTGTAGAGCATCTAGTTGTGCTTGATCAAATTGTTGTTGGTGTAGAGTTACCTGCTGTTGACCACCTTGGTGATGTTGGTGTTACTAAATTTTTTTTATTCGATGTTGTGGTGCAAATGTTGCTTGCTAGTTGCAGACTTGGGTTTTTGGTTAATAGTGATAAGTCTGGTGATGAGATTATGAGATGGGATTCTTCCTTGATCCCTGGTGATGGATTGATGGCTCATTTTTTTTAGGATGTTGGACATACTGATTAGTTGGGTTGCAGATTGGTTCTCTTTCCTGTGATGGATTGGAAACCTTTGGTGAAGATGAAGTGGAGTTGGTGGTTTTCAGATGTTCCCTTTGGTAAGAAAGTGTGGGACACACTTTTCTTTGTACCCCAGGAGTCTGATGTAGTGGCATCCTAGCTTATCACTCAGTGCCTAAATATTCTGGCAGTCTCGATAACTATCTGGTGGAGTTCGATTACTTGGCTGGTGATTTTGGTAGAAGACTAGAGTTTCTCAGTCTTTGATGGTGATTCTTGGTCAAAGCTTGTTAGGCTTCACCAATGGAGCTCGGTGATTTTGATGGTGATTCTCAGTTGGAAGTTCTAGTGGATCTCTGATCCAGGTGGATCTAGAAGGCCAAAAATTTCACAGTCTCAAAATTTCTCAAAAATGACATCATTGTGAAGAGCTTGAAAAACTGAACCTGACACAACTTGAACAGGTGGAAAAGGAGCTCGTATGCAAAAGTTATGCTTGGTCAAATTTCGGTCAAATAGGTGAACCAGAGGGCTAGATAAAGGGTGAAATCAGACCATCTCAAAAGTGGTCAACAATGGATTTCAAAATGAAGAGCCTGATGAGAGCTTTCCAACGGTGTTCGTTTCATAAAAAATGGAGCTCGTATGAAGAAGTTTGACAATTTGAATTTTGGAGGCAAAATGTAATAGTGATGATGTCAGCAATGACATGGCAAGCTAGTGACATGGCACCTCCTCTCTTGAATGGTCAGTTTGGTAAAATACTATTGAGGAGGTTTGAACCTTGAACCTCCTATTTTCTATTTACCCTCTCTCCCATTACACCATATGCATCACGTTGAACTATTATGCAAGTTATTATATTTAAAGTCTTCTCAAGGTCAAAGCATGGGACCCATGGTTTTAACCAAGTCCTCCAACCTCATGCATTTAGTTTTGCCTTGATTTTTGAGAGCTGCTTTGATTTTCAAGATTCGAAAATCGGTTGTTTGATTTTTAAATGACAAGGGCCTTATTTTTAACTTCATAATTTATTGAACATCCTAAACTAAATTTGGTTAGAAACAAATTATTATTTTGGGATTAGTTTAATTTTTGAGGCTCATAATTATAAAGCCAAAATAGGTTAATTTTTTATGTTAAATGGTTATTTGGTTTTAGACCAAATAAGACAAATTTTATGTATAAAAGGAGGGGAATTTAGAAGAATTAGCTTGGAAGGAAAAAATTGCTCTTGGGAGAATTTGGAGAAGTTTTGTAATTCTTGAGAGAGCTTGTAGGTGAGAGATTATTGTAAGCACGAAGTTAAAATCTTCAAGTGTGGAAGAGAGAGGCTATAAAGGCTGAAGCTTGGATGTTGTAAGAAGGCATGTTTTGCCTAGTGACATTAATAAAGCGGTCCCGAATTGAGAAGCAAACCCAAAGACGTAGTCCTAACCGGACGAACTCCGTTATCAATTGTTTGTGTCTCTTCTATCTCTTTCCTATTCTCTCATTTCATTTTCAGTTATGTTCTTTCTTTTATGTTGCTAAACACAATTGTTTTAAGTGTTTAAAGTGTAACACTTTCTTGTAATTTCAATGGTTAAAAAACATAGTCATGCAATACTGCCAGGATCGGGAATAAATTGTAATTGGAATTAATTTACAAGTTATTTTTGTAAACTCTAATTTTAGATCAATCTCCATGGATGATGGTCACTCGATGACTTGGTGGTTTGTTTCTCAGTGCTTGGCTATCGATGAGGTCTTGGTGTTTATGCCTTTTTCTCAGTTGTTGAAGTGGCTCGGTCATTGGAGGACTCGGTCACTGAAGGGAGCTCAGTCATTGAAGGAGACTTGGTACTCCTGGTGCTTGACAATGTTTGTGGTGCTCAAATAACATCATTGGTGCTCGGTGATGCTTGGAGAGCTTGGTTGGTGTGGATGCTCAGTGTATTTCCTAACGCTCGGTAGTTTGGATTATTGATAGATGTTCTTGGTGAATCAGCTTGGCCGACTGGTGCATTTAATTTGGGTCACATTCCTCATGTTATGGATTGACTGTTGGACATGTGGGGACCTAGATTTGGCATGTTGCATTCTCCTATGTAGATCTGGAGGCCGACTTGGTGAATTAAATATTGGCAGATTTATTTGTGAGCCGATTGATGTTTGGCATTTAATATTTGTATATTTGGGAGCCAGCTGGCTTTTGGGATTTAATTGTTTCATCCAACTAACTTGTGGCTTGGATTAGTATTTAAGTAGATGGTTGGGTAGTTGTTTAGGTAGATTTGGGTAGATAGATCTCAAAGCAGAGTTAGTAGCCTGTGAGCTTAGGAACAGGAAGATTGCTTGGAAGTTTGAGTATAAGTTTAGATCTTTCATGGGTGCCTACCAGTGTATTGTGTGTTACAGACCTAGGCTACCTAAATGCTGATGTTGGGGAAATGATTTGGATCCTTTGAGATCTTGTAGACTGTTACCTGCTTTGTATCTAGCCATAACTGGGAAGGCCTTACAACCTGACACATTGCATGTAATTGGTAATTTGATGAATAAAGACATCTATTTTCTTTTAGATCTAGTTTCTTGTTATGTTTTCTACTGTATTGGTGTTTGGCTACAAGGTTTGACAATCCTTAATTGGATCCTCCATCCTTGACTACATCAGGTGGTATTAGAGTGAGAGTTTGATCTTGTCAGAGTAGAAGGTTGACCTAGCAAGGCTGATCTTGCGAAGTTGATATTATTGGCAAAGAGATTATGTGCAATCTAAGTTGCAGATCTGTGACATTGATCTTGTGAAATTGTGCCATAGTTGTTCATGCGAGGTGGCAGGTTGTGATCTAACTTGCATACAACTTGGAGGTTGTCACAAGGTGGTCAGTGTTAGGGTTTGTTGCAGAAGGTTTTCAAAGATCTTTGGAGATGTCTCTAAGAGGATTAGACCTTGGTGATGTGATTTTTGAGAGGTTTTCTCAATTGAAAGTAGATTTTTTGAACCACATGGAGAATCGAGTTAAGAACCTTGTGAGAGAAAGTGTTGTTATGCTTTGTAGAGCTTACCAGAGTTGGAGCATGCTGATCTGGAGGAAAAGTTGTTTGGCCAGTTTGTAGATTGATTCGTGAGAGAAGACATCTTGACAAGGTTTCCTGTGATAGCTCGGAGGTTGAAGAGGTATGCAAAATTGGTTTTGATGGTCGGTTGGTGGATTCTAACATCAAACCTACAGAGCAACCCATGCTTGTTGCTAAGTTACCTGTGATTACTGACGATGTTGTTGATCTTGTTGAGGCTGGTGAGAAGATTGGTTTTCATGTTCAGTTGGTTGTGCCTAACATGGAAATTGCAGAGCATCTGATTGTGCTTGATCAAATTGCTATTGGTGTAGAGTTACCTTTAGTTGAACACCTCAGTGATATTGGTGTTACCGAATTTCTTTTATTCAGTTTTGTGGTGCAAATGTTGTTTGTTGGTTGTGGACTTGGGTTACTGGTTGACAGTGATAAGTTTGGTGATGAGATTCTGAGATGGGATTCTTCCTTGATCCTTGGTGATGGATTGATGGCTCAGTTTGTTCAGGATGTTGGACATGCTGATTGGTTGGGTTGCAGATTGGTTCTCTTTCCTTTGATGGATTGGAAACCTTTGGTGAAGATGAATTGGAGTTGGTGGTTTTCAGATGTTCCCTTTGGTAAGAAAGTGTGGGATACATTTTTCTTTGTACCCTAGGAGTTTGATGCAATGGCATCCTAGCTTATTGCTCGGTGCTTGAATATTATGGTAGTCTTAGTAAGTATCTAGTGGAGTTTGGTTACTTGGCTAGTGATTTCAGTAGTAGACTAGAGTTTCTCAGTCTTTGATGGTGATTCTTGGTCGAAGTTTGTTAGGCCTCACCGATGGAGCTCGATCATTTTGATGGTGATTCTCAGTTGGAAGTTTTGGTGGATCTCCATGGATGATAGTCACTCGATGACTTGGTGGTTTATTGCTCACTGCTCAGTTATTGATGAGGTCTCAGTGTTTATTCCTATTGCTTGGTTGTTGAAGTGGCTCAATCATTGGAGGTCTTGATCACTAAGGGAGATTAGTCATTGAAGGAGACCTGGAACTCCTGGTGCTTGGTAATGTCTGTGGTGCTCAGTCGACATCATTGGTGCTTGGTGATGCTTGGAGAGCTCGGTTGGTGTGGATGTTCGGTGTATTTCCTGACGCTCAATAGTTTGGATTACTGATAGATGTTCTTGGTGAATCGGCTTAGCTGACTAGTGCATTTAATTTGGGTCACATTCCTCGTGTTATGGATTGACCATTGGACATGTGGGGACCAAGATCTGGTGTGTTGCATTGTCCTATGTAGATCTGGAGGCTGACTTGGTGAATTAAATATTGGTGGAGTTATTTGTGAGCTGGCTGATGTTTGGCATTTTATATTTGTATATTTGGGAGCTAACTGGTTTTTGGGATTTAATTGTTTCATCCAGCCGACTTGTGGCTTAGATTATTATTTAAGTAGATGGTTGTGTAGTTGTTTAGGTAGATTTGGGTAGATAGATCTCAAAGTAGAGTTAGTATCCTACAAGCTTAGGAACAGGAAGATTGCTTGGAAGTTTGAGTACAAGTTTAGATCTTTCTTGGGTGCCTACTAGTGTGTTGTGTGTTATAGACCTAGGCTAGCTGAATGCTGATGTTAGGAAAAAGATTTGGATCCTGTGAGATCTTGTAGACTATTACCTGCTTTGTATCTGGCCATAACTAGGAAGGCCTTACAGGCGGACACATTGCATGTAATTGGTAATTTGATGAATAAAGACATCTTTTTTCTTTTTGATCTAGTTTCTTGTTGTGTTTTCCACTGTATTGGTGTTTGGCTGCAAGGTCAAATAGTCCTTAATTGGATCCTCCATCCTTGACTGCATCAAGTGGAGATTTGGGTAGATAGATCTCAAAGCAGAGTTAGTAGTCTGTGAGCTGAGGAATAGGAAGATTGCTTGGAAGTTTGAGTACAAGTTTAGATCTTTCCTAGTTGACTACTAGTGTGCTATGTGTTATAGACCTGGGATAGTTGAATGTTGATTTTGGGGAAAAGATATGGATCCTATGAGATCTTGTAGACTATTACCTACTTTTTATATGGTCATAATCAGGAAGGCCTTACAGCCCAGCACATTACATGTAATTGATAATTTGATGAATAAAGACATCTATTTTCTTTCAGATCTGGTTTCTTGTTGTGTCTTCCACTGTATTGGTGTTTGGCTACAAGGTTTGATAGTCCTTAATTGGATCCTCCATCCTTGACTGCATCATCATGCAACCACACTAATTTATCAAAGGAGAAATATGATTTTTCTTCGATACTAGAGAGTGTACACCAATTATCTCCACATTCTTCAACCTGGAACTTGTATTCAAAGAAGAAGAAGGAGAAGAGTCCCTCTTGGGAGAATTCACCACCATATATTTTTTGGAGGTAGAAACCTTCCATCAGGAGGTCTCCCTTTTAGATTTTGATTTAACCATTGAACATTTTGCTACAACATGTCCAATCTCGTAACATCTCTTGCACTTGAAAAATTAAACCTTCATAATCTTGCAATGTTGTAAAATTACACCTTGTTCAATTTACCATTATATGATGCTCTTACCTTAGCTGAAAAAGAAAACTTCACAAAAGCCTCCACATCTCTCTATCCATTTTGTCCATTCCCATTCATATTCTTGACCATGTGGGCTAGTCAACACAAGATGCACACTTGTCGTATAGATGTCCACATGACATGTATTCATCTAAAGAATCTATAGATGTGTAGTGAGCTATTGAAATGTTACAACTTCTACCCTTTTAGTGTAATACATCCCACCACCACCCATTGATGTTGAGAATCACTTCACCAACTTAAAACTCCTTTCCTAAGCTTCATTTGGCTTCTTCTTCAGAATTTGGCCTTCCTCAAGATTCTACTACACATTCTCATAGTTTCCCCATATTCTTTTGAGTTTATTCTTGCATTTTGGAAAACTTCTACAAATTTTTTTTTGTCATTCACAATACTTGTAACTTTTTCACTTTTGTCATCTTATCTTCACTCCATTGAGCTCCATCTTTGTGGCCTCAAATTAGAGTTTCTCACTCCATCCCATTTCATTTTGTCAAGCATATTTTATTCTTTTTATCATGGTCTTGATATCTTGTTCATTATGTATTTTTCATTTATCATCTTTTGGTTATGTGTCATCAATTTATCTATCTATTTGGTTGTTGTGGAGGTAGAAAGACCAAAATAGGGCTTAGATTTGATGTCCTCTCTTGATGGTTTAGCAAGATAATTGGATCTATAATCATTTTTTATGAGATTTAACCCCTTGAGATGTTGTGAGAGGTATATAAATGCCCTATCTCTCTTAATTATGGTATCCTTATATTATCAATCATCTATTACTATCAAGAAGTCATCATTATCAAGTACAAGCAATCAAGGTAAGAATTTGAGCATTCGAGATCTAGATTTCTTCCCAAGTATTCAAGGTGTTCTTCTTTATGGATCAAGATTCTTTCCTACATTTAAGGCCATGTAAACAAGTGTTCCATCAAGGAAAGAGATACACACTCATCTATGGGTAAGTGCACCAAGATGGTGTTCAAAAAAGTGGCCACCCACTCAAAAAATAGAAAAACACTCCTAGCATGATTGACTTTGAATTCAAATAACATAATTAGGCTTAGGTTTGGTAAATGAATAAGCCAAGGACAAGGCTAGTCATTAGCCTTGGATAGAAAGGTTGAGGCTTGGGAGCTTCATTTTTCTCTATTTCCCTCCTTTTTTACATGTTTTATTCTTTGAAACTGGTTTGTCAACTTCTTCATCATCAACTCTACACACCATCGAGTGGGTATTTGTGAGATTACACCATAATTTCACACATCTTCTAAGATTTCTAACCATATATTTTTTTCTATTTTTGGACAATATTAGCATAGTAAAGTTTAATTTTCTTTATTAGTATCTATAAAGTTCTCACATACATATGTGTATCATTTTTCTTAATAAATTTTGATCTACTTGACCAAATAGAAAATAAATTACATATTATTATTCTACACTTGATTCTATGTACTTTAAAAAAATAAAGTTTTCATTTTTAATTATTTTGATGTAAGTTATGTCTAGCGCATGAACAAACACCTAATTTTTAGGATGAAACCACTTAAAAAAATCATAAAAAATAAAATACTTGACAAAAAATTACAAAAAAATACATAACTTCTGGATCTCACTCTTATCTATCTTTTTACCAATTTATTTTTCAAAATACTAAATATAACTATATATTTTTTGATGCGCATGAAAGACACTATGTTCTGATTAAGTAAAAATAGGTTTTACAAGGACCCAAAACTTGAAATAGAGAGTTAAAAATGTAGCATTAAAGTTTTACAAAAATTATGTTGTAGCACCGGGGAATAGAAGCCAAATCATAAGAGTAAACTACCAATAACAATAGGCTAAAACCAAAAAACATAGATAGGGACAACAAAAAGATAGGACAACAGAAAAAAAGATAGCTAAATGCACTTCATTAGGTCTTCAGCCTGGATCATCATAAGATGCATCTTCCCAATAGAGTTCTTGAGCTCTTCCAGCTCCATGCCCTCCTTGTCCTCTTTGGTACCAGTCTTTCTTGTACTAGCTCATGTACACTTTCCCTACCCCATAGTATCTTTCAACTCCTTAACCTCTTTTTCTCCCTTCTCCTTCTCCATCTTATCTACCAAGATATTAGCATGTTTAGTGTAGGCTCTAAGACTAACTAGGAATTGCTCACTGATTTTTCTCATGGCCTCTTCTAAGTTATCCACTCTATTATACAGTGTATGGTGCCTGCCCTCGAAATCCCCATCCATAGCCCTGTCCTCTTTTTATTTCAATCTTTTTTCCATCTCCCAGACCTTGTCAACCATTTTAGCATAAGCCTCTGCCCTACCCACCACATCCTTCATTTCATTGAGGCACTCTACAACTAGTTTGTCCCCAAGAATGGTCTTCTTAATGATGTTAACCTTGCAACCCATCACCCGTATTCTCTTTTTAATATTGCCAATATCATCCATCATTTTACTCAACATGTAAGTAAAATCCACCGAGAAACTCTTATCTTTAGTCATGAATTTTACCCCACTTTTTTCCTTTTCAATGTCCTCATTATCAGTATTCTCCATAGCCTTGGTTCCCATAATGTCTTTGTCAATACTATCCACAATCTCATCCATAACCTGGTAGACATTTTGCAGATTATCCTTCTCCTTCTCCAGAGGAATTTGGCCTTCACCCAGATTACCAATGTCGATCTCTAGCCTACCATCTTCTTCTAAGTTCTCCTCCCCAATATTTTCCCCAATACTCTTCCCCTAAGTTCCAAATTCTCATCATCCTCCGAAGAAAGCAGGATTCTCCTCTTACTGGTGCTTTTCACCCTTTTTTTCTTTTTCTTTTTGGCAGTAATCTCACCTTTTTTCCTTTTGTTCCCTTGTATCCTCTTTTCCTCTTCATAATCCTCATCTTCAATGCCCTTTTTAGTGTCAAATTCTTCCACAGAAGCTTTTGAACTTAGCCTTCTTCGAGAAAAAATACCCATAAGGATCCTCCTCATCATCCTTTGTTTCCTCAATATACATATTATCTTCCTCATCACCCTTTGTATCTTCATCATCCCTGGTGTAACCCTTCAAAAAGGGTTTTTCCACTTTTTTGGTTTTGAGAAGATCATACACCAGAAGCATGAGGCCCTAATGAGAGGCATGGTCCCCTTTCAGATCCTTCTGAAGTCTTATAATGGTGAAATCCAGTAAACTCAACATACAAATAAAAAGGAAGACTAATTATCAAAAAATAATAAACACTATATTATGTTTTTATCAAAAAATAATAAATAATTTTTTATGTACAATGGATTTGATCCTCTTAATATTATCCATTTTTAATAAATATTTATAAGTTTAGAAACTAGATTAAGAGTATTATAGTTCTTTTTCTTAGCACATATTCTAATTTTGAGTGCATAACTATAAAATTTCTCTTCCAAGTTCAGGTTTACTTAATTTTAGAAAAAAAAAAGTGGCCCCTTATACCCCCCCTTTGCACTACATCTTGGTGCACTTTCCCCTACACCTAATCTTTCTCAATCAATCATTGTGGAAAATTACAATATTTATTACATGAGGTTTTTTCTTTCACGATTTCCTTTTGTGTTTTTGTATTTATTCAAATCTATTACATCAACATGTGTTTGATCACATTCAAAGAAGCATTTGTATCATCAAGGTATGATACATTCTATTTTTTAGATCTAGCCTCTACTATATGACAACACTCTTTCATTTCTTTCATTTTATTTCAAGATTAATTCTAGATAGGGGTTTGACCTAGGAAAACCCCTCTATCCAACCTCTCTCCTTATTTTCTATGTGCAGATACAAGTAGCACAATTGTAAAGACTTGATTTAAAAAGTACAGGTGTTGTCGTGAGGTCTGCAATTGAAACTAGGAAAAACCCTAGGAACAAAATAACCAAGGATTTTTTCTCTTGACATATCACTCTTAGATATGGTTTACAGGTTAGTACAATTTTTGAGTCTCTATTTTAGGTGACTACATCTTTCTGTATGTTTCCTTTAGCCTATATTTTTTTGAAATTGCTCATATTTGCCTATTTAGTCATCTTCCTGGCATCATGTGATCATTTCCCTATATCCATTTCTTTCTTAATTGTTGGAGTTGATGAGAAAACAACCCATAGCTCCCAAGAACACCTACATTCAAACACCTGTCACAAAAAGAAGAGACAAGCAAAGAGCTATGGAGGCCTAAACGCACGGATCCATGAAAGAGGAGACATTCTTGATGTGCAAAAATAAAAGTTGCAATAAAATAAAATAAATGTATTGTGTTACAATCTATTATGAAAAAAAAGGAGATCAATCCTTATAAAGGAGATTTGATATCCTAAAAGGGTGGTGAAACCTAGGTTGCATTATAATAATTAATAAAGTAATTAATTATTATATGCCAAAGTTTATCTTAAGTAATAAAGAGATAATAAGGGACTTAGTAATTAAAACAACATGATTTAATTAATAAGTAAAATAACTTATTACTCTAACAACCCCCCTTAAGATGAACTTTGGGAGTAGTTGAAAACCTAGAAAAAACAAACTGAAAGAAAATGGGTCCCGACAATAAAATGCCTGATTAGGTACCCAAGTACAAAAGAGAGTCTCTGTAAAAAAGGAGAAATAGAGAAAACCACATGGGAAAAAATCTACTCCAAAAAGAGACAAAGACTAATCTGAAGGATTGAAGAAGCCTCTAAAACTAGGGAATGTTCCAAAAAATAGGAACAAGGATGAACATGCAGAATATTATTGAAGCAAGAAGCTGAAAAATTCTATCAAGAAGTAACTACTGATCTAAAGATCCTCCACTAAAATATGACCAAGTAGAGAATATTTTAGGGTAAAAGCACAATAAGGTGTCACCCTTTTACAAAGGAAAAGGCTAATAAAATCAAAGTTGTTCAACTTCAATGGTATAAAAATGACATTTATGTTTAGAATTTGAAGATGATGTAAACTAATTAAATGTGATAAAATGGATGAAGTTTATGATTAATATTTTTAATAATTTTTTGAATAAGAATTGATATTTTTTTTAATTTTTAAGCACAATTTTTCAGTTGTTGAAAAATGCTAAAAAATCAGGGGTCTAATTCCCACCAAAATATTATATGTAAATAAACATTTTTTCCCCTAATTTCAAAATATGTCATAGATGACATATATAGCTAATGCATGAAGAAATAAAAATTGGTTAGTGACCTATATTTTCTCTTTTGTAACAATTCAAGTTCCAACTCATTGAAATCGACAGTTTTCATCTCGCATCATATTTTTCATAACAAATCTATCACAATAATATATATATATATATATATATATATATATATATATATATATATATATATATATATATATATATATATATATATATATATATATATATATATATATATATATATATATATATATATATATATATATATATATTCTTGAAGAGGACTCTCTCCTCTAGTGCACCATATATTTTTAAAATTTATTTAATATGATTTACTATGTTTTCCTTTCTCCGAATCAACATCTTCTTGATTGTTAAAATACCTACTTGCAGTATTTTTTAATTACAATTTAAACTATGTTTAATTAAAACACTATAAAATCTATGTGAGGGTATTCTTGACTCCGATCTCTACAAAAGGGTATTTTTTATTTTTTTTAAAATATCTTTAAAAAGATTAGGAGTTATTGAAACGCCACTTTTCTAAAATTATTTTATTTTTATGGTAATTGGACCCGAAGTGGTATAAAACATGCATTTAATAGACATTTCCAATTGGAAAAGTTAAAGCACTTATCTAACTTAGCTAGAATGAATCTAGCTAGACCATAAGTTTGACCAAAATTAATTTTTAGTTAGAAATACTAAAATTCAGCTGTGCTGATAAGTTAGCCTAAAAGGTGACACCTGATTGTGCTTTTACCCTATAATCTACATGAGTTCCCTCAAATGAAACTACTTAAATCAAGAGGCAAACAAAGGAAAATAACTGAATTCAAAGATACATAATATTGTAATCTTCACGAGTGCCCTCATATGACACTACTTGAATTAGGAGGCAAAGAAGGGAAAACGCCTAAACTCGAAGATATATATGACATAAAAAGACCAAAGTCTAAAGAGTTGATCAGTCAAAGTTGGAAGAGTGCTTCCAAAAATAGGAAAGAAAGAGTGTCCATATGGTAAATGATCCATCTTACTGGAATGCATAGGTACCCAGCCACTGCATCCACCTAGTACATAGGAAAAAATGCTCAATACATAGCTCACACTATCGAAGGAAGGAAGTAGAAGAACCAATAGTATAAACCCCTCCATAATGGTGACAAGGGAGAAATGACAGGTACACTAAAAACAACGTCCAATACGAACTGCATGATGAAGAAGAACCAGGAACATGGAAGGTACAGAGAGAGTACAAACACAAATAGAGATACCTAAGGCTAATGTCATTGGAGGAACACTCATGTGACAAAGGTAGATGGAAAACAAAGGAAAAACATCAAACCCCCATGGAACTTTATAATTGAGCAAGAGTACAAGGAACACGAGCATATGCAAGATCCCATACATGCAATAGAATGACAATTTATCTCAATGCATGTGCATAAAATAATGCTAACAAAATGATGTATACACTACTCAGAGAAGAGTGAAAGGCTTCTAAAACAAAAGAACAACTAAAGAAGAGCCATTCCATGAAAGGAAGAGATCCCAGGACCTAAAACCTCCAAGATATTCACTAGAGTACAGAAATGAAAAAAAATTATATAAAATATACTTGGAGAATAATCTGGAAAAATGACTCAAGGAACTAGAAATATCACAAAATAAGCTTTCCAACGATATATCATTTTCCTAAAATGGAGTCTAAATGTGCAAGATATGGCTCCCGAAGTGCAAAAATGAACCTTTGGCATTGAAAGAAAAAACCAACATCAAAAAAGAGAAATAAGAAATTTAAACCTCTATATTTGGATAGATCTTGAAAAGATATTTTCGACGATATCTCATTTGGCCGATTTTGACACCGTATGCTCAAGTTATGAGGAAAAAACCACAAGCTGCGCCTTATAACAAAAGAATGAAAGGGATTGACGAGTTGATAGCTATCAAATTTTTCCCTACAGATGTTGACATTAGTACCTGCACATGCAGGCATATTGACCTGCACATGCAGGCATATTGACCTGCACATGCAGGCATATTGACCTGCACATGCAGGCATATTGACCTGCACATGCAATGTACTTCCAAAAAGGTACGCATGCTTTTTTAAAAAAGGTATGCATGCTTTTTTTTAAAAAAAATTTATGAAAAACTTTAGTAAAAAAATAGACAATTTGTTTTTTATTAAAAATCCTTTTTGGCTAGTTTTTTTTGCTCATGCTGCATGCACCTTGGGAAGCATGCTAGGGTCATACGACCCTAGTGCAATTTTTTTTTTATCCTCAAAATTCAAAGTTGTCCAAATTGGACAAATTTTATATCGAATAGAGGTTCTTGGGAACTTTGAACGCATCGGTGAGGTGCGTTTGAGCCTTAAGTGACCAGAAAAAGAGGTACCCCCAGATACGATAGAAAATCCTTTAAAAATTATAGATTTGATGAACAAGGCCAATTCTCTCAAGAAGAGAATTGGGGCATGAAGTTCTGAAGGTTTGATACCATGTTGGATTTGATGAAAAAATAACCCACACCTCCCAAGAACACCTGCATGCAAACACCTGTCACAGAAAGAAGAGAGAAGCAAAGAGCTATTGAGGCCTGAATGCAAGGATCCATGAAAGAGGAGACATTCTTAATCTGCAAAAACAAAATTTGCAATCAAATAAAATGAATGTATTGTGTTACAATATGTTATGAAATAATAGAGATCAATCCTTGTAAAGGAGATCTGAAACTCTAAAAGGGTGGAGAAACCTAGGTTGCATTATACTAATTAATAAAGTAATTAATTATTATATGCCAAAGTTTAGCTTAAGTAATAAAGAGATAATAAGTGACTTAGTAATTAAATCAAAATGATTTGATTAATAAGTAAAATGACTTATTAATTAGATAGCATTAATTATACAATAGAAAAGGATCATTGCACCAACTTAGAGCTTAAGTCTTACTTAAGACTATTGGGCCATCTTCCTTCCAATTGTGCATTAGGAAGAGGTGGACAAGTCCATCTTATACCTTGCTTCCATTTCCTTATTATATATATTTAAACAATCTGGAGACTAACATAATGAGTTTTAGCCCATGCACCCAACCTTTGGCTCATTTGCCTATGTTTTAGCGCCTAAGGATGTACTTTAACACCTTTTCTTGGTAAGGAAAAATATCAAGATGAGATTCCTAAATTTGGAAGTATGTCCTTTTAGATGATGTTTTATGATTGTATCTTTTATCTTAAGATTCTTTGATTATTGGTTGATGTGTAATTGGATACCATAAGAACACTTGGTTTGGTGTTTAAGTTGAATTGAGTTAGATGCCATGGGCCCATTGGAAGTGCTTAGTAGTCTTCCAATTAAGCTTGACATGTAAGATGATTTTTAATCATGTTGTTATGTGCCAATGATGATGCTAAGTAATGCATATTAGAATGTAATTTTTCAAAAGAAAGTCATTTCATCTCTATTAGCATGTGTTTTGTCCATTGTCCCAAGGTTTCCTTGGTGGGGCATTATAGAGAAGTAAAACCGTAAGCTAATAGAAGAAAAATAAAACAAAAACTAGCTAAGACAATAACCTAAAAGGAAAAACAAAAAATAAGAATAGCAGGAAAAAGTCAAGGAACAATGAAACATGGGGACAAGACAATACCTAAAGTGGGCAATGAATGCAAAGGAAAAATCCTCTAAAATCTTGGGATACACACATTGAACCACAATATCTCACTGAATATCCACTCTCAAACTATAGGATACACTAAGGTCTATTTTTCTCTATAGTCGCTCTAAATCATCAAAAGCATTGTGCTTAAATGAGCACTAAAAATGCATTTTAATAGCCACTAGGGTTAGGTGACACACGAAGTATCATTGAGGTGTCACTCAATTAGGGTTAAGACATGGTCATGGCCCTTTAGGGCATTGGGATTTTGAGGGTTGGGGCGATGGTATCTCTATGATGCCCCTGGACCTTTGAAAGTTTGATTCCTTAAAATAGGAACAAGGAAGCACAAACGAGGGTCATGGAATTGAGGGTTTTGTGTTTCCATGAAATCCCCAAAACTTAGGCCTCTGAAAGAGCAAAAGAGAAAAGAGAAAAAAAGAGAAAAAGGGAAAACAAAGGGGAACTTTTGAGGATTAGGCATTTGGGGTTTGATTGAACATATGGGTTCTTCTATCCCTCAAACTTTGAAAGTTTGAAATAAACAAGGCAAGAAACAAATACAAGGCAAAAATAACCAAAAGAAGAAAAAGAAGGGGTCACCACTTAGTGAAGAGATCAAGTGGGGTGTAAATTATGAAATGCACCACCTACCTCTTTATTTATTAATGTGCATTTCATTTCAAAGAATGATTGTAAAACCTTTTTGTTCATCTTGTTCATGTTTCTTGAAAATTCTTAATAGATGTAGGTCTTGATTTTCATGTTGGCACTTCTCTACATAAAGCTTGGAGTAGGACACGAGCTCACCATGAATGTCCTATTTTGATTAGGGTTGTCCTAGGTCCATTAGGATATTCCTAAGTTCACTAGGTTCATTATGCTTATGTAGAGATTTGCATTTAAGTGAATTATATGTCTTAAGAATATTCTACTAAATTAATATAGTCCAATGATTTGTTTGGTTAAGAAACTTAGATTTTTGAATGGCTTGGACATGCAGGAATTGGGAAAATCATGAGAATCAGATTTAAATAAAAAATCAAAATAATGAAGTTGTTCTTTTGGTTGGAGACTCTAAGTAATGGAAGGTACAATGCATTATTAATATAATAGCATTCCTATGGTTCATTAGGGTTGTCCTAGGTTCTTTAGAATATTCCTAGGTACATTAGGTTCATTATGCTTAAATAAGACCACAATGCACAAGTTTGAAAGTGCTTTAAATTCAATGTAACATTTCACAAGAATGTTGTTTTGCCATCCTTAATCTATTTATATTATTAGAATAGCCAAAGTATCAATACAAATTGTTTATGATTTAACATTTTTCATTTACACAACAATTTTTAATACACAATTTTATAAATTTTGAATAAAACCATGTTAAGTTTAATTTTGTCTCTTTTATTATAATGTGGTTTACTATTAAATAAAGAAAAAAAATTGTCTTAAAAAAAACTCTTGATTAGATTAGATTATTTTAACTTTTAATGGCATCACACATATTAATCATCTTTTCTATTAATCGAAAGATATAAATTTTTAAATATAAACCTGACCTATGTCATTTCTACATACACATATTAGAACCTCGTAGATTTGAAATTCAAGGTTCAATGTTTCACTCCTTCACTAGTAGTTGTAATTCAAATTAACACTTGTTTTGTTAATTTGTGGGTTTTGTGTTTATGTTTGGGAACATTCACATTTTAAAATTGTATATGAATCTATTAAGCACTTGTAAAGATTTCTTTTGTGAAAGTATTTTTTAGCATTATTATTAGAACATTATGTCAACATAAATCATCCAAGGATGGTCACACAATTCCTATTGCCTTGGATCATTCACTTATATTTGTAAAGGTAGTCCATCAAAGAGTGTGAACAAGGAGAACATAAGCCTTACAATTGAACACATTTTGTAAATGCATTTGTAAATATTTCTAGTATTTGGTTACATTCAGACATAAAAAGAGGGTAGGGTAAGTGCATTGGACAACACTAAAAAATATAGTAAGTTCAATCTATGGGTCTCAAATAAAGTTCCTATTTATGGAGACTATGTACACATGCATAAATGATCTTGAATTAAAAATAATTAATTTGTAAAATTGATTTCATTTTTTTAATCAATTCTAATATTACATAGTTTGAATTGTTTTGAATCAATCCTAATATTCTATAACATGGATGGAATTACTTTCTAACATGGATAGAATTATTTTATATTTAATTTCTACATTTAATTACTTTGACCTCCAATGACCAAACTCAACTCTACTAAATAAGAAAGGATATATTTTATTACAAAAGTCCAATTGTGCAAATTCATTTCCCATCATGGCGTACAAACTGAAATTGGAAAAAATTAAAAGTAAGAATTTTTTTTAAAAATGTTTTATTTAATAACACAAATCTCCCTTGGCTTGAATTGAAAAAAAATATGTTCCTTTCACATTAATCTTAATCTGCAAGGACGTTATTCATAGTTTTAATAGAAAGCAATTGTAATTGGACCAGTTTGCACGGGTCCACGTATCGACGCTGTGACCTATAATCTTCATCATGGAAGAGCAGTTACAAGTATTTTCAAAGTTGGAAATTTCCGGGGTGACTCTTTTCAAGTTGAAAATTTGTCTCTTGGAAAAAGTTTGGATGACTTTTTATCATTTGCTTTGAAAAAATTCGGAGAAATGAAGTTGCGTGGAAGCTTCAAAGGAAGATTCCATCGTAAAGACTATAAAAAAGTTTGAGAAGGAAAACCCGGTTCAATTAAAAAAGAGTTCATAAATTTCAGTATCTTATATTAAATTGAGTCCAGTTATGTCATATGCGTGGCAGTCATCAAAATTTATCACAACGTACATTTTCTCTCACTCTTTCTCATTGCTCATCAGACGCCTACAGTCAGTCCATCCACTCTTCACACTGTAGAATTATTTATGTTATTTTACCGCTGCATTTCATTGTTTAGAAGCTACATTCATACTGATGTTTCCCTGTCCATTGTCGGATATCTCTCTTTGTCTCATATGGAAATTTTAAAGTATTTGTCAATTGACAAAATATTGCTACTAAGAAAATTATTTGGGACCAAACCAAATCTATTAAATAGTTGTTATGTTCTACTTGAAGCACAAAGTGTGTCCTTGCACCTTGCTAGCTTACATTAAAAATACTTAAAAATCATCAAGTAGATTGCAGTCTTACTTGCATAATAACTCAAATTCATCAGCTCGATTAATTCTTTCTTGCATAATAATTATTAAATATTTGATATCTATTCTCTTCTATTATCATGAAACATTATTAATATTGATGGCAATTATTGAGATGATAATATATAATGTTGATAATATACTAAACAAGATTTCATGCGTGACATCGACTATAAAATTAGTTTGTTAAGAATTAATTCAAATTATGCAAATTCAATGATAAATCCTATTGAATTGAAAACAATAACAAGAAACATCTCATGGCTCTCTATCTAAAGATGCTAATGGATTGCTCTAAGCTTAAGCATCATTAGAGACATCTCTAGATAAATTAAAACTATGCTAAATGTTAATGATTGTAGCTTCAATCGGATTATTCCAATCGATGAAATCAAATGTTTGAGTGGCCTATCGACCTTAAACATTTGATATTTATCCTCCTCTATTATCACGAAGCATTATTAATATTGATGACAATTATTGAAATGACACACACACACACACACACACACACACACATATATATAATGATGAAGATAATACACTAAACAATATTTCATGCATGACATCGACTATAATGTTGATTATGAAAATTAACTTAATAATCAATAAAACCAACAACAAATGGAAATGCAAGAATCAATAAAGGCATAGTCGGTATCGATTGTGATGATCACAATCAACATGGACTGTGATTATCACAGCCAATAACCACTACAACCAATACACATTATTGATATTAATATATATTATGAGCATCGATATTGGTGTCGACTATGACGATCACTGTATAGTCGATACACATATCGACTGTCATTGTCATATATTATATGTGAGTCGATTATTATATCGATTATCTTGCATCATCATTATTAAGTTGTAAATCGATCATTATCGATTAGTTCAATGGTATATATTATCGGTAAAAAATGAATGATTAAAATAATTATCAAGAGACATGTCTCATTATATCATATATATACACATTGAAAGAGTAACTTGGAAAATGCATATAAATCTACAAGTATTATTACAAGTTACAATAGAGATCCATATCAAGTATTCTCAAGTAAAGAAGTATATCATTACTGTATTTGAAGTTCATAGTTTTCTCTTAGATCTATATGTTCATCATATAGGAAATCTGATAGAAGTTAGAATATTATTCTAACTCTAGTACACTATAGCTTTACTATACATACATCAAGGAAATAAGATAGAAAAATTAAATTTTCCTTTATTCCAAATCTGATCACATCTGAACACTAAATGCAATTCTAACAATTATGTTCATTATGCTAAGAATTCAAAACTAAATGCCTATCGTAATGATGCAATTAACAAGAATGTTCATGGATCATTTATTCTTGATTTTGCCCACTATTTATAGATTTTCCCAAAGCTTAGGGGTAGAGTCAAGTTAATTATGATCAAAGTTGAGACAAGTTAATGGGTTCAAATGATGAGACAAAGTAAATATTTTGGTTTCAAATGTTGGAGCAAAGAGATAAAATGAAGGGTCAAGATGCAACTCCAAGATGAGTGGTGTAGAATCTATTTGGACATGATCCATGTGAGCTCATTCCTTCATTCTCATTGGTTCATTTGATTTTGTCCACATGTGGTGGGCGAGAATAATAAGAATTAACAATTGATTTATTTGAGCCATGTCTTCCCTTGAATGGGTTGGATTTTGATTTGATTTCAACTATACAATTAATTAAAATCAATTGCACAATTGTTTGATTTAATTAATCCAATAAATTTGATTTTAATTAATTCATGATTTAGTCCTTGATTGTTCACTTCGATTTTACTTGACCATTTTTAGGTGTATACAACTAGTATTAGCTCATTTTAAGAAAGTACACCAGAAATTATGTATGAAAGACCATGAGCGAAAACTTAGAGATCGACTTATTTGAAAGCCACTTTCATACTAGAAGCCAGCTATAAAGGACTAAATATAGAAACTTGGAATTTTGTATTAGATACACGTTTGAACTTAAATTTCTACAATAGACACTAATAATTTAATCTAAAATAAATTTAAAAATATAATAAATTTTATTTTATTTACCTTTACAACAAACTTAGTCTTAGAATTTGATGGTCTAAATTATAGTTTTTTCATTTTCACTTTTGGATTGTTTATAATAGCATAGATATTTATTGGAGCAAACTGATTGACATGCTAAATTTTTATAAAACCATATATATGATATTTTAGATTATTAAATCATAAACATTCGTTATAAACAATATATAATATTTTACTTTATAATATAAATATATGTTATTTTATAATATTTATTATAAAATATACTTTTTTTAATATTTTAAAATGATAAGATATGAACATTTTTAAAATTTAAAATATTTTAATATAATTTTTTGGAATAGTTTTTATTAATTTAGAAAATTAGTAAATTTAATCTTCTAAATATTTTAAGTATGATTGTCTCAAATATGAATTTAGAAATTTATCATAGTACTTAAAATTTAATATTTATTATTAATAATTATTAAATTATTATCATATACTATTAGTATATAATATATAAATTTCATTATTGTTTATTATATACTTATATTAATTTTTATATATTTTTCAAAATAGATCATATAAATTTACAAACTTGGTCATATACTTAATAATTTATGATAGTTTCACTTTATTTTTGACAATCACTATTTACCTTAAAATGTAAAATGAAAGGTATTGAAATGAACGACAAAAGACCTTATAGTCAATATTTAGAACCCATTCATATTGGTTGCTCGTAATCCCATCTCCAAATCAAATTCCTTGTAAAGAAGTATTTTATTTCTTTATCACAAATTTCAACGAAAGAAAACCAAAAAGTACCTCTCGTATTAGTTGTGCCCATTCCATACCTACCTCCCTGTTGTGGTCCACCAATATTAGACCCCATAATAGTTAGACGGTGGCTAAGCTCCTAATAAAACACACTACTGACAAAATTTTTTTCCTTTTCCAAATCTTCGAAAATACAAAGTTTTTTTTTCAAATTTTTTTTGTTGTTTTCGATTCAAAACAACCAGAACATGAATAACAGATGTTGAAATTTTCACAAAAATCTATTGTGTTTTCAGATTTTTCAAATTTGGTCAATGGTACATTCTATCTAGAAGATAGCCGCATCCTAATAGTTAGAGATATCCACATAGTAACATCTAAACAACAAACTAAAATGTATATCTTACCAAGGAGGATACTAAGGTTTTTTTTTCAAACTCCCGTTATGTATTTTTACGTTTTAGACTTTAGTTGGCTATTTAGCCCATACCGTCACACCCAATAATATAAACTAGCACTTGCACCTAACAAAAGTGCAATGGTTAGCCGATAGCAAGATATATAGTGTTCTTTGCATTCTACATCCTTCTTTTCTCCCTCTCCTTGTTTTCCTTCTTCCTCTTCCTCTTCCACTTCTTCCTCCTCTTCTTCTCCTCCTCCTTTCTTCTTCCTCTTCTTCTTCTCCTCCTCCTTTCTTCTTTCTCTTTGTCTTCCTCCTCTTCCTCCTCTTCTTCTTCCTTCTCCTTGTCTTCCTCCTTTTGATGCTGCACCATAAACTTGGATAAATCCACATATCTTCATGTGGAAAGGTTGGTGTATTCCTTCCCCTGTTGTTAACCCTTCCCTTACTAATTTTTGAACTTCTCCTGTAGAGATTGCTTGAAGTTGTCTGGCCAGTTTTATTAAAGTATTATTTGTGAACGTACTCAAAGGTAATATATGCAATTAAAAGGCTGATTTCATTTTCTATGAAATTTGACCAACTTAAAGTGCTTTTAGAGTATGAAAACTGTTAAATCCTTAGCTAAAACATTCGACTGACTCAATATACTATTCCACCCGATGCTTTCTCTGCTACTTTTACGTCTTAACTATTCAATATACTATAACTTATAAAGAATGAAAGCAGCATACCACACAACCCATTAAATTGGTGATTTCTCAGCAACACGTAATGATACTGCATCCCCACATTAAATCGTGCATACATAATCTCAGGGTTTTAAAGGAAGAAAGCTCTTGAGCTTTTGTCTAATATATAGTTGGAGCTATAGGAACTGATAACTTAGACCAATGGATTTGAGATAAATCTAAGCAGTTCGACATGCATAAGGCAAGCACATGCTTTCAGTACACTAGATTAGTCAGTAGATGTATCCAGTTTTAGCATCTGGTTACAGTATTGAGTATCCAATTTATCAACTGCACATTTACAGTAGCAACCTACTCTGCACTCTAATCCAAAATTCTTTGGTCAGTGATAAGAACTTATTGGAATAACATGACTTGTATTATGGCCATTTTAATACATAAGAAGGAACACAAATTTCTTCAACAAATACTTAATGTGCAAAAGAATTGACTAATTATATTATGAATCATATCATTTTAAAAACAAACCCATCATCCTTTCGACACACAGAAATCATTGAAAAGGAAACATTTTATAATGCTCAAAATGCACATCCATCAAATAGAAAATCCATCACTAGCAACACCACTGAAGCACTACTGAAGAAATACCATCATATTAATTGGACATTCCTTATTTCATAAATGTTTACTCAAACATAGAAATAGTAAATTACCTATTGAAGGGATACCATATGTCTTGAAAAGAAACTCTGCCATCTTATTGCAGGACTGGTTTGGATTATAGAGGCAGTCAATCATCAGAATGGGATGCCCAACCTGTTCTTTCCTCCAGTTTATATAATTATTTTTATTTGATTAGTGTGAATGTGGCAATACAAATACATATTTTCATACAACATGTTTTCTAGAACATGAAGTTAAATTAATAAAATATCATTTTAACTTTTGCAAAAATTCAGAGCAGTATGAGGAAATAATTATTAACCAAGGGCACATTTTGGTACCATTCAACTAGTGAATGTAATTTAAAAACAGTGGACTATTTATCCATAGTTTTAAACTTTTTTTAAACTTTTATATCAATGTAGAGAAAATCGTGGCATTTCTAATTTCTTCACATAGAAATAAACAACATGTGAGATTATCTTTTATAGATAAACCTATAACTTAAAGTTAATATCGTATCAGAGTTCGGATAAAAATGTGAATTAGCCTCTAAGAAACCATTTCAGATAGATTTTTATACAATCTCCACTAATTCCCTTCACCTCTTTCAAGATTGTATAGCTGCCCTGAAATGTGAGGAAAAACCAGATGGCATAAAGAGGACACTAAACTAAAATAAGTTCAAAAGAATTTGAATTAAGATGGTTACACATGTTCTTGAAATTTTCTAAAGCCTTTTCATGAAATCAATGGTGTGCATATACTGCGGACATTGCCTGTGAGAATACTTTTCTTCGAGGCATGGTTTCAAACAATTCTAAATTTTTAATACATGTCTACAAGGCAGTTGCAACCGTATGCCTCTCCGGGTTGGGTATGGGATCAAACCGTTTTCTATTTAATCCTTAAAATCATTTTCTATTTAATATTTATCGCATTTCATGCTAACTAAATTGTATTTCATTTTTATGCCGAGAGGTGTCCCTACAATGGCAGACAGCTTATACTGAATGTTCCGTGTCGACAAAAAAATATTAAAATCTGAATATTAAATGAACATTAATTTATGGTAAACAAATTTTTAACCAAAAAAATGAACATTAAATAATGGCAAAGAAATTTTCTCAACCCCATAAGGAGTTCACTTTAATGCTTTTTTTGAAATCAACCGCAGAAGGAGTTCACTTTAATGCTTTTTTTGAAAAAATCAAAGCTAATAACCGCACTAGTGCATATTGAATTAATACACTGCAGTAAATTTTTGAAACACAATGATGTGGATAAAACGTGTCGTCTACTCCATTAAATATATGCAATGTGTCAAAAGTAATAGCCAATTTTTCTGAAGTTGTTTCTACAAAATTTGAAAATGGTTAAAAAATTTGCATATGTCTCCACTCCAATCTCCAAAATCATATTCCGCAGACCATAGTATACAGAGAGGAAATTCGGTAGCACGCAACACAGGTAAAAACTTAAATCTGTTTTATGTATTTAATCAAATGCTTTTGTATGATTTGAATAATGCGAAAATATTGTTGTTGGCTAATGTCTGTGTTTTGTAAACACTCATTAATGTTATCTGGATATTTGCGCTCAAATAAATGATTTCTTTTTTTTTGTTATCATGAAATCGGGTAAAGATGAATAGTAATTTATTGATCAAGACGAACAGTATTTGACTTACAGTTGTGCACGTCAAATTTAGTAAATCTATTTTATGTATTTAATCAAATGCTTTTGTATGATTTGAATAATGGTAAAATACTGTTGCCGGCTAATGCCTGTGTTTTGTAAACACTCATTAATGTTAAATTTCATGAATTTTCTATTATCTTTATCTGGATATTTGCGCTCAAATAAATGTTTTCTTTTTTTTTGGTCTCATGAAATCGGGTAAAGATGAACAATAATTTATTGATCAAGACGAACAGTATTTGATTTACACCTGTGCATGTCAAATGTAAGGTTTTAATTTATTAGAATAATGGCACAATCATGTTGCCGGCTAATGGTAGTGATTTGGAAAGCTCATTTCTAATGCCACTTTTATTTGGCCATCGATGAAATTACTGCGTTCTAAAAGCTAAATCTATTAAATGATTTGTCTATTAAATTCAATCTTATTTGGCCACCAATGGGATCACTGTATTTTACCAGCTAAATCTTTCACATGATTTGAATTTGAATGCGAAGTCTTTTGGGTATTAATGGAACCATCATGTTTTAAAAACAAAATCTTTTGTATGATTTCGATTTTGAATGCGAACTTCATTTTTCATGAATGTTATATCTTTATTCTCTGTCAAGATCCCCTCATTCAATTGTTTAATCAAAATTTTAATTTGTTTTAGTATTATTTAAGAACTTTGTAAGGATATGGAATATACAGACTTTGCAAACTGTGGAATAAAGCATAATTAAATATTGTGATTTTTTTTACTTTTGAATAAATAATATTAAAGTATAAGATCTTTGCTTTGTAATGTAATGTTTAATCTTTTTTCGTGCTTACCAAAAATTAAAAATCAACTTAATTTTATCTTAGGCTTGCAATATTTAATATTTATTTGAAATGTTTACATGCAAATAAAATATTTCTTTGGATATCAAATTCAGAAACAACTACTTTATTTATCAAGTTAGTAACAAATTCACACTTTAATTAATTTTCCATAAAAGTTATACATGGTTATTTTTTTTGTTTATGGTGTTACAGTAAATAAATAACTAAAATAATTTTTGTCACTTATTATTAACTGCTAAGTTATTAAAGTGCTTCATTTTTTACTTTTGCGGTATTTGTCAATGGTATATTCAATAAGACGAATATAGTTACATAATAGTAGATAAAAATTCTAGACTAAAACATTATTTATTTAGAAAAATGTTAGTTGGATGAAATAATTTTAAATTCCATTATTTCTTGAATTGATTTTGAAATATAAATTTGCATAAAAACATGAAATAATGTTATGCTTTGTTCTTTCTTTAGATATAAAATGGACTTGCGTTGCAATGAACCAAACTTTGTTATAGAAATATCAGACATGAAGGACACTGTAAATGGGCCACCTCCATCGAGCCCTACAATTTCTATACCTTCAAATGGCTACATAGAAACACCCGTTGAAAATGTAATGAAAAAAATTTGTGACCATTTCACAAAGATGGTAAATGACATTGAGAACATAGCACAACATATAGATGTTGTTGATGATACCGATGTGAACACATCTAGAGAAATGGCAAGCTTCATACAGAAAGCAGCTTGCAAAATAGGAAGCTTTGAAGTATTTCTCACAGAGTTGTTTTATGACAAGCATTATGATTTAGGATAGTAAAAAATTATACGTGACGATTTCATACATCACTTGAACAAATAGAGATTGTATCTTTGTTCTCTTCTATCAGAAACTATAATAGAACGAGACATTGAAGTTCAAGAAACTTGTCACATGTTATCAAATAAATAAATGGTTCAAAACTTATGTAACCGTATCTATGTGAATATATATATTTGTAATGTTTGTCACTTTTTTGAGTGTGTGTTATAAAATTAATTTAAAATTATATCTCTATTGGATAAGTAAATGTTTATTGGATAAGTAAATGATTATTGGATAAATAAATATGCAAAAGATTAAAATTAATATATAGTCATTACTTAGTTTTTTTATTTATAGAAAAAAATAATTTAAACATTTGTTGATAAAAATTTTAATCTATTAAAGGAAGCAAATCTATTTAGTTTGTTGACTTCAAGTTTTTTTCAATATCAGCTATGGTTCGGCCAAAATGAACTTTTGAATCAGAGGAGCAAAGAAGACTACATATAAGAGAATATCAAAGAGAGTATCATAGACAATATCGTAGGCAAAAAAGAGAACAAATGGCAGATGCTCAAATAGAAGAACAAAGAATAAGACGTAATGAAATTGATAGAGAACGATATGCCAGAAGAAGGGTAAATCTAATTGTACAACATATGGAAGTTGAAAATAGAGAGGAAACAAGTGTGCAAATAAATTTACATCAAAGGATAACTGATCAAACCTCTAATTCTCAAGCACAAGAAAGACAAGAGGTTGATTCCCAACCAAGTGAGAGAACCGATCCTCACAATATTCAGATGAATGATAAGAATGAAAATTCAATCTCAATAGATCATGTTCCAGAAACACCACAACATGGGAATCCATTAGATATGAATGCAGGTGTTGAAGATGGTGTAGATAATATAACAAACCCTAATGGTTCTCTTGAATCTAATTTTAAAAGATTCCAAATGCAATTTAGAATTCAACTAGATAGTTTTAGAACCCGAAAGATGTGTTATGTATGTCAAGAATCTTATATTGGAATCAAAGTATCTTGAAGCTCTGAAGGTCCTATATGCAATAGATGTCAACAAGAAAGAGGAATTCATAGGTTATCATCTTCAAATAATATGGATCTTGGACCACAACTAGAGATTCTATCAAAATTGACACAGATAGAGGAAATGTTGATTGCACGTGTAAGCCCAACACTACAAGTGACACATGCAACAGGTTGTCAATATAAATATAAAGGGCACACAATAAGTTTTCCTCAAAATGTACAACAAATTTCACAAATTTTGCCACACAATACATAGTTTTCCTATTATTATTGTGAGAAGAAGGAATCAATGTGGCACAGATTATAATTTTACCGTCAATAGGGATCGTGTCTACAAAGCACTCAAATACAAAATAGAGCATGACAAATTTTACTTAGATGTTATAATTAATGAAAATGCTCTCAATAACCTACCAAGAAATACTGATGAAAATATTTTTAGTAAATTAAACACAGTGCAAATGGAATTTGATTCAGATACCAATGAAATCACATATGTTGGTCCTATTTTGGAGACAAATGAAGGTAATATGATGCAGTGCAAGGTAGGAGGATCCCCGATGGAGATGTCCTAGCCCCCAGCAAATAACCACACACAAGAATATAATAACAATACAGAGATATAGATCCACACAATGCTAATACTCATAATAGAATCATTATATTTTCATCCAACATGCCCGGCTGTAAGGCCTTCCGGGTTACGGCCAAATATAATGCAATTACAATAGAAAATCCACAAGATCTCACAAGATCCAAACCAAAACCCTAGCTAGCCCAGATCCACACACTGGTAGGAACCCCCAAGGAAGATCTAAACTTGTGCTCGCAAGCCCACCAAGCAATCTCCTTGTTTCCCAAGCCGCAACTACTAGCTCTCCTCAAAACTCACTCCACATCCACCTCCTCTTCTCCCAAGTGGATGAATGAATGCCTAAAGACTTTCCCCACAACCTCTACTTATACCAATCTAAGCCACAGGTCGGCCCTGAACATAAATTAAATACAAATACCGAAATTAAATGCCACAAGTCGGCCAACAACAACAATTAAATTCCCAAAATAGATGTCTTAGTAAAATCATGATATCTCCTAGCTCCGGATGAATTAGAACTTATGCTTCAAACCATAGGTAGAAATATAGGCCCTCTTCAATCCTTGAAATTTTTAGCCTCTAACTCTTTGTGGAAAATTACTTATATAGCCTGAAATAGGCACCAAATTCCCAAGCAAGGCCGAGCTCCCCTAGGCCATGCTGAGCAACCAAGATCATGCCAAGTTCCATTAAATACATCAAAACCAATTACCCAAGACCCAAGTGGGTTTATCCAACTCTACCAAACCCCTCACATATGAAAATAAGTCCACACGACTCCATCAAATCTCCCAAACATGCAGGATAGCCAACTACCCTGGGATGCTCCTGCGTCAGACTCCCCAGGTGTGAAAAGAAGTATGCCTCATACTTTGACGCCAGATGAAATATCTGCAACCATCTTCATCTTCACCAAAGGCTTCCACTCCAACAGGGACAATATAACCAACATGCAAATCACCCAAATCCGCATCCATCTGTCAACCACTAGAATCTCAACCATCCAATCAACATGCTCACTGCCAAGAACAAACTGAACATAGTGCCTCACCAACATTCTCTGTAGCTGATCACTACCAACAACAACAATATCCTCAAACATGAAATCCATGTCACCAACATGTAAGCTCAAATACACAATAGGAGCAACATGTAAATCCTCAACCATGTCAACCACCAACAGGTCCACATCAGGAACATACAGATCCGTAGTATCATGTAGATCCTCAACCACATCAACAACTAGTGAATCCACACCAGCAACATCCATATCAACAACATCCATATCACCAACATATGGATCACCACCCTTAGCAGCCTGATTATCCATGACCAAGTGCTCCACAATTTCCATGTCAGACTCAACCAACTGATCATGAAAACCAATCTCAATCACAGCATCAACAAGGTTAGGAAGCTCCATAGAAACATCCACAAGTTTCTCCGCAGGTTCTGCATCAGCCTCCACACACTGATCAACAAAACCAACTTCCAGCTCGACCTTTCTATGCCCTCTTCTCTCTCGAACAAGTCTTCTAACCGGCCAGACAACTCACTTTCTGATCGGTAGACTCCAGCTCCATGGTTTGAAGATCTCTCGAACTCTCTTACGAAATTTATCCAGAGATGGATCACTCTCAACCATCCTTTCCTTAACTTGATTAGTCAATCTAGCTTCCAACCGAGCAAAAGTCTTTGAAATATTCTTCTCCACTACATCATGGAGTTTTGCAATCATCTCAGGGTCCAATCTTCTTAGAGCCATCTTCTAAGATCTTCGCAAACCCTCTGTAACTAGATCCAACCTTCAACTAGGTCCTAGTGCAAACTGCCTCACATTCGGCGCTCTGTCCACACACTCAGGAACAACCTTCACTCTAAAAAACTCCACCCAAGGTCCTGGTGTAAACTACCTCACATTCGGCGCTCTTTCCACACACTCAGGAACAACTGTGCTCTGATAGACTCCACCCAAGGTCCTGGTGTAAACTGCCTCCCATTCGGTGCTCTGTCCACACACTCAGGAACAAACTTCACTCTGATATCACTTGATGCAGTGCAAGGTAGGAGAATCCCCGATGGAGATGTCGTAGCCCCCAGCAAATAACCACACACAAGAATATAATAACAATACAGAGATATAGATCCACACAATGACAATACTCATAATAGAATCATTATATTTTCATCCAACATGCCCGGCTGTAAGGCCTTCCGGGTTACGACCAAATATAATGCAATTACAATAGAAAATCCACAAGATCTCACAAGATCCAAACCAAAACCTTAGCTAGCCCAGATCCACACACTGGTAGGAACCCCCAAGGAAGATCTAAACTTGTGCTCGCAAGCCCACCAAGCAATCTCCTTGTTTCCCAAGCCGCAACTACTAGCTCTCCTCAAAACTCACTCCACATCCACCTCCTCTTCTCCCAAGTGGATGAATGAATGCCTAAAGACTTTCCCCACAACCTCTACTTATACCAATCTAAGCCACAGGTCGGCCCTAAACATAAATTAAATACAAATACCGAAATTAAATGCCACAAGTCGGCCAACAACAACAATTAAATTCCCAAAATAGATGTCTTAGTAAAATCATGATATCTCCTAGCTCCGGATGAATTAGAACTTGTGCTTCGAACCGTAGGTAGAAATATAGGCCCTCTTCAATCCTTGAAATTTGTAGCCTCTAACTCTTTGTGGGAAATTACTTATATAGCCTGAAATAGGCACCAAATTCCCAAGCAAGGCGGAGCTCCCCTAGGCCATGCTGAGCAACCAAGATCATGCCAAGTTCCATTAAATACATCAAAACCAATTAACGAAGACCCAAGTGGGTTTATCCAACTCTACCAAACCCCTCACATATGAAAATAAGTCCACACGACTCCATCAAATCTCCCAAACATGCAGGATAGCCAACTACCCTGGGATGCTCCTGCATCATAATACAATACATCACACTACATCAATGGCTTCCAAACCACCGAATGCCCAAAGAGAAATGGAATTAATTCAATTATGGGTTAATAACCCTGAAACAACTCCAAAAACATTGATTGATTGGCCTAGTATTGGTGCTTCTTGTATCAATGAGTATGTAATGTCAGGATTAATAGACATGGCATTTCCAACTTTATTTCCAGATGGTAGATGTGATTAGTTAGAACCACGAATGAGACGTGTGCATCGACATGAATTTTTGAAGCATCTGTTGCGATATAGAGATCATAGGTTTGGTAAACATCCAAGGTTCAGATATTTTATGATGACTATGATAATGTGACACCATGCACAAAATTCATTTGCTGTGTTTGTGAAAATAAATATCCAAGACATGCCCATTACTATCAATGAATTATGTGAACATATGGAAATGATGCCACAATCTCATCTAGCTGATAAGTTAATGTGATTTGGAATGACATTAAGAGGAACAAGGTCATATAGATAAACTAGTACTTAATTCTGTCTCCCTGAATTTAGCATTGCAAAGTGATAATGTTACACCCAAGTACACCGTATTGTCTCAAACAAAAATATCTTTACCAAGACAATTGCCAATCAAACAATGGACGGCCAAATCCAACTACTAGCCAAAAGCACCTCATATGCAATGACAATTGACGAATTTATTGCCCACTCCATAGGTTGGCATTAAAAAAGGGAAGATGGGTAGTTTGTTAAGCAATGACCATTCCAAATTTAAAAGTAATGATCAAGATAAAAATAAAAAAGTTATGACTGATGGAAATTTGTTGCAAATCGAAAAAATGATCGGTATTTTTTTCCATATTAGACAATTCCGTCATGGATGATGCCCACATAAAAAAGCCTATTGACTTAAATATATTTATCTATATTTTAAAGCAAAAGATGCTCACAAAATTACTGTCCTAAATTTTCAAGCTGTAAACATTTATAGCCTGGCTTGGTTTTTGCCAGTAAAATACTACATTTCAGACTTTTGGTTAGAAAATTGATTAAAGTACGATTATTAATATCATGGCTTGATCTTCAAAGGAAGAGTTCATTGTCTACATAAAGTATAGAATTATGATATTTAATATTATTACATTTGTTTTGAATAAAGTGCTTAAAGTTACCCAGCTTATCTAATTTTCCATATCGATTGCCTTTAAGAGAAATCGGCTTGTTTATAATGGAACTCTCTGCTCTCCGAGACAAGACTATTTATCACACCCAAGCCTGCCTGTCTAAGATAAATTTTATTCATTTTTTGGTTTTTGAATTGACTTTCAGTTTAAGTTTTCGAATATTTAGAAAAAAACTATAGGCATGAATGGGGTGACAGAAAGTTTGGTAGAGCAGTTTGCGGCCTGATTATTATCCTAACAATTTTTTTTGTTGTGTTGGTCATTTCTACTAAAGAAAATGCTCTGAAAGGTCTACGTTTGAATCCCTCTCTGCGCAGGATTTGTATAAATCGACTTAAAAATGGTAAGCCATTGTTGGTATTCATCTCAGAGCTCGACACTCTTTTTTAATTAATTTTATAATCTCTTCGCTGTTAAGTTGAAGTGTCTTTAATAGTCGATAATACATAAATAAAATGAAGCAGCATCCTCTGCTAATCTTCCCCCTTTCTCTTCTTTTCATATTGTAAAGTTACAGAGATATTCTGAAACGCTGGTATCGGACATTTGATAACTATTTGAACGCGTCATAAAATTAATGAGCTTTTCGAAATTTAAAAAATGGGTTCTTTTATGTTGTTTATTTTTGGCAATTATTCTAAGATAGACACAATTTTTTTATACGACAGAAAATAACTCGTATGATTTTCTACGCTTTGATTATAAGTTGAAAATGGATTGCCCCTCTCGTCAAAGTCGATAATATTCTCCGACAAAAATGTAAGCTTGTAATGTAGAAAGACAAGGATGTGAGAAACATTACGATCTCAAACCTTTGAAGTTGAGAGGTGATTTTTTTTTAATATTAATAATCGAGGGATCAAAAAGACTTTACAATCAAAAAGGGGGAGGTAGTGTTTCAATCAAAAAAAGCACCAAAACTAATCAATACATATCAACTGAGTACAAAAATAAGAAGCATATAATAGTTCTCGTGAAGCTAATCACAAAAAAGAAGCCAGCAAAAAGCAATTCTCTTATTGAAGAACATCATCAAAGTTTTCCACCCAACAAGTCCACCCTTGAGCGCCCTCCATCCAGACCACCTTTTTCTGTTCCAGAATATGGGTAAACAACTCGAGCTTGTCAAAGTAAGGACCTCTGTTATCCTTGATTTCCTTGATCAGCTTTTTGAGTGCATCATCAAAAGCCATCTGGTTATCTGCAATACTAGCCCATTCAAAGCTATCTTTCATTTCGTAGATGAACATAGTAGCATGTCCATCTCTAAGGAATCTTAGTAGCTTTTCCCTCTCCAAATTCATCACACAACAAACCTATGCAGTAATTTTAAAATGAATGAGTTTTCTAAGAAAACTAGTAAGAGCTCTATCATTGCCTTGAAATTTTTCCTCATTTATGTACTTCCAAATAAACCAAAGGATGAAAGAAGAAAGGATTTGCCAAAATAGATTAGCATCTTTTTTGAGACCATGTATGAAACCAGTAATAATATCAAGAGTATAAACATGTTCAGTAAGAGATATCCCAAACATCAATCAAACTTCCCTGGCAAAAATACAGTCAAAGAAAATATGTCTCATAGTCTCAGGCATCCTACAGACCGAGCAAGTATCATAATCCGCATGGTGGCTTGTAATAGGTAATCTTTCAAGCATGAGTTTCCATCTAAAGAACTTAATTTTCGAGGGGATAGGAGAATTCCATAACTTTTCAAAGGTTTTCTGCCAATCCAAGGAACTAGTGTCAACATACCAAAGGGAATTGAGGTGATCAATAACCGAGGTGTCATGGTTGAGAAGCCTATAGATGTCTTTAGCCTTAACTTTAGGGAGGAGAGATCCATCATTCTAGTGGAAGGAGAGGAATCTATGGGAGTCCACATCAGTATTACGGGGAAGGTTTAGGGGAGCATAAGCATTCTTAATCATGTTCTAAGTTCTCTTGTGAGAATTAGGAAGGCCATAGTCATTACTAAGAATTTCCCAACTGATAAGGTTATTATTTTCCAGAATGTCCATGATACATTTAATACCCTTATTATGTCAATGTCTAGCATAGAAGCCTTGGGTTAAGGCAAGAGGTTTATTGTTGTGGTAGAGATTCCACCATATCGAGCATTCCCCATGCATGGTGTAGTTATAATCAAAGTTAGAGTTATCTATAAATCCATGCACATGCTCCCAAGCTTTCCATATGGATTTAAAGACCCAAGTACCTTGCATAGACACAAGGAAGGAACCAACCACTAAGTCACAAAATGGGAGTGCCTTCCAAGACTTGGCGAACTTAGGGACACCATTTTGAATACTGTTCATTATCAACACCTTCCAAGGTTCTTAGCCTTCAAAGACATGGGAAATCCATTTGGCAGCAAAGGACATCCCTTGCAACCTGAGATCCTTAAGACCCAACCCCCCAAGCTTCTTGTCAATGTGGCACCAACTCTATTTGACCGCGTGGGCCTTCCTTTTACCCTTACCATCAGACCAAAGGAAATGTCTGATGGACTTTTGGATTTCAAAAATTTGATAATTGCTAAACATCCAAGAAGATGAATAGTATATACTGTAGGAGGAGAGGATCTTTTGGAAGACTTGGACCCTACCGGCAAGGGAGAGCACCCTATTGTTTCACTTATTGAGTTTCTTATCAATCCTTTCTTTAACCCAAAACCACATATCCTTAAGGGAGGGAGAAATAGAGAAAGGGATGCCGAGATATATAACAATTTTATTGGGTCCTCCCCAGGAAAATACAAACTGATGAAGCCAGTCTGGTGGTTCCTCTTTCCACCCAAACATGATAGATTTGGAGCTGGAGATACGGGCACCTGAGGCTTTTCCAAAAATATCCATTTTTTGGGTGAGGCAATCAATGTTGTGTCTAGAAAGCTTAAGGTAAAGCGAAGTGTCATCATCAAACTGAATATTAAGAAATTCAAATTCATTTGGCAACTTAATACCATGCACCTTAGGAGATAGGGTATCATCTCTGAGGAGGTCAAATAGAGCATCTGAGGCAATAACAAATAAAGCAGGGGCGAGAGGGCAGCCCTATCTAATGGACCTAGTAAGCGGAATAGGATGAGAGAGGCTCCCATTAACCTCAATTAGGGTAGAGGCATCTTTGAGGAGGACTTGGACATATCTACAATACTTGCTAGGGAAGCCAAAAGCACTAAGCATCATGAGGATGAAATCCCATTCCACCCTATCATAAGCTTTCTCAAAATCAACAAGGAATATGAAAACATCTTGACTAGAGGATTTGGCCCATTCCATAGAATCCCGGTTGGTGACAAGGTTTTCTAAGATATATTTACCCTTAATGAAGCCATTTTGGGTGGAACAAATGAACTTGGGAAGGACTTTTTCAAGATGAGAGGCAAGGATTTTGGCAAGGATTTTATAGGAGACATTGAGGAGAGTAATTGGTCGCCAATTTTTAATTAGAGTTTTATCCCCATCTTTTGGGATAAGTTTAATAATGCCCATATTAATGCACTCCCCAAGGGTTTGAGAGGCAAAGGCTTCTGAGTATAATTCATGAAGGTCTCTAGCTATCCAGTCAATATTAGCTTTATAAAACTCAACAGGAAGCCTATCTGGGCTAGGGGATTTATTGTCTTTAAGTGCATTAATGGCATTAGTAATTTCTTGAAGGGAAACTTTGGTTTTGAGAAGCAGGGCATCAGTGTTATAGATCATGTTGGGGATGATATTTTTACATTTATTCCTAATATCCTTCGAAGCTTCACTATCTTTTGTGGTAAACAGAGTTTTATAGAGCATTTCAAAGGCATCAGTGATGTCATTGATATTCAAAAGCTCCTTATCCTCAACAATAATCCTATCAATTCTTTCTTTATTCTATTTATGTTTCAAAAGGTTGAAGAAGAGCTTGGAGCCTTTGTCTCCATATTCGAGCCAATGGTTACATGCTCTAATGAAGGCACCCCTGATTTTGACCTGCTAGTGCTTCCTAAGGGAATCTCTAGCCTGAGAAACTTGTTCAACAAGGGAAGGGGAGGAAGGGTTCGATTGAATTTCCCATTTGGTAAAGTGGAGACATTCAGTGAGAATGTTTTCCTGATATCGATAATCCTTGGCCTTCTTCTGGCCAAGGTTTTGAAAAGTTTTTTGCTAAGAGGCAACATTCATATTCCATCGAGCAGTGTGAGAGGGAAACTAATTATGCATATTAAAAATTTTGACCATTCTTATGGCAGTCAAAATGTCTCGATCCTTTAACAAGGATGAATTTAGGATAAACTTCTTCTTACAAGGGTTATTGATGGAAATGGAGTCCCTGGTATTAATATTAGCTATGATGGGATAGTGATAAGAGAGAGTAGTAGGGATGATAGAGACCGAATTCCCTAAATGATTAGGAGAAAAGGAGAAGTGGTTTTTATTAACATAGAATCTATCAAGTCTAGAGTATATCCAGTTAGGCCCTTGTTGGAAGTTGCACCAGGTATACTAGAGGGAAGAAGTCTCAGATTTAAGGCCGTCAAGGGGGTCAAATAGGTGTAATTTTTGTTTAAAACCATCCCAATGAGATTTCTCAGGGATTTTCCATTCAAAAGGAATAGCCCCGACCTTATCATCCTAATTCTCAATCATATTAAAATCTCTAGCAACAATCCAAGGGATATTAGGAAGGGCATGCATCCAATCCTAGAGGGAGATCCTCTCCTTAGAATCATTGGAAGCATATAAGGAGCACACACCAAAGCAAGAACTCTAATATCTAGGATAGCCTAGGCCACACGGTTACATGGGGAGGTTCCCTTATCTTTAATATACCTTACCCAACTAGGGTTAATGTGAAAAGAAACTCCTCCCTTTCCTTTAGGATGGTTAGTATAGACTTTAATTGCATCATTGCATATACAATCACGAGCAATATTAAGAGAGAAATCAACAGCTTTAAGTTCTTGAAGCATCAGGAAATCAATATTATTATGACAATTCAAAAATCTTTTAACAATAAACTTCCTATCAGGAGACTCAAGGCCTCTAATATTCCATGAGATGAATTTCATGAGGAAAGAGGGTTAAGAGGGCTAGTAGGGAGAGCATTATGATCTCCAATATTCTTCTTATTCTTAGAACTGATAGACCTACCTTTCTTATTAGTAGTAGGACACCCCTTCAAGAGATCATCATCATCCGCACTTCTGTCAGTTTGATCAACCTTAAATTCAAGATTGTTTCTAATTTTATACCTAGATACATGGGATTCTAGGAAACCTGGGAGCAGATGGTTAGATTTCATTCTTTTTGGTCCCTTGTTAGCATAAATAACTTCAATCACCGGAGTATCTTCTATTTCATTAAGCATAGAAGCTGAGGGGTTTGTGATGATATCATTAGGGGAATGCCCTGTAGCAAGATTAGGATTAGGTCTTTTGGGAGTCATAAATTTACTAATCTTAACTGCAGGGTCTTCCATCATGGTAATATCACCAACCCCATCCCTGCTACCATCATTTCCATCTTGGTGTAAAGTCACAAGGTTAGTAAAAATTGGAGTTTCAGTTGGCACATCTTCAATCATGAGAGTGGGGAGATTCCCAACCCTGTAACCATCGTTACCACCCCGATTAAAGATAACAGGGTTGTTGATAATTTAAGTATTGGTTGGCACATCTTCAATCATTAGAGTAGGGTGACTATTGAATGCCGAAAATTGGTTAGTATTTTGATTAACATCCCATATTTGTTCCAAAGAAAGTTGTTGAGCATTCTTACATCTATGCTTCCTATTAGTGACCATTTGGAAACCATCAGCACTAGAATCCATAGGGTTTTGGTTTGAAATAGAGTTATGATTACTAGGTTTAGTGATTCCAATTGTGTTGAAAGTCGCAGTGGGGATCATCATATCAGTTTTAGAGTCAGGAGTCGAGGAAGAGGCATGAAGATTAATAGGGTTTGTATCTTGTTCGGCCACATTAGTGTTGTGTGGGTTAGAAGTCAAAGCCTTACCTATATTGGGATTTCTGTGGGTTTCCAAAGGGTTAGATTTAATAGGGCTTTTATCTTGTTCAGTTGCATTAGGGCTTTTAGCAGTCAGATCCTTACCAACATTGGGGATTCCATGGGAATCCATAGGGTTAGATTTGGTTTTCTTTCAAGTAATGATAGGGTAGTTCTTTCTAAGATGCCCTTCCTTTTTGCAGAGGAAGCAGGCGTTTAACCCACCAAGAATTTCCACAGGGTAGGAAAAGCCATCCCCATTAATGTTAAGGTTGAGACAAGAAGGGATATCAACCCCAGGCTTAATTGAAATAAGCATCGTAGCATCAAGATTGGGAACTAGTCTGGTGGTCTCATCTATCTGGACTAAATTCCCAAATGGTTCCAGAAGCCGAGGAAGGAAGTGCCAGAGGAAGGGAGGGACGTCTTTGAGGATGACACATCTAGGGAAGGACAACACAAGGACCTCTTCATTAATCACCTCCTGTGTCCAAGCAAGCACACAAAATGAAGTTTTCCCAACGTGAAGGTTTTTATTAGATCTACTCTTTGCATGTACTGAGCAATATACTATATATATAATTTTATATTTTTAAATTATTAAAAAATAATTTGCATGCATCTAGAATTTCCAACTAAAAAATTAATTTTTAAGGTTAATATTTAGATACATTAATTATTAGAACAGAATAAATGTTTTTTAACTTATAAATAGTATATTAGAATATTTTTATGTAATAATATGTTTATAGATAGTATTTATTCTTTTAAATTTGGTTTATGACATGATCATGTTTTGATTTCACTATAATTTTTATTTTCTATCCCAATTTCACCATAATTTGTTGAGTTCAACATAATATATATTTAATAATTAATTTAATTTCTAGATCTTTCATTTGTTATACAAGTTCATTTGTGCAAATATAAAGTTGACTCTTTGATTTTAGACTTTAAATCATAATCCAAAATCAAAATCCTAATTTGAACATTGCTAACCTTTTCACTAGCTATTGTGAGTTGACTTCAAAATGAGTGCATGAATTAGTGAGATATACGATTGCATTTAAGAGCATTTATCATTCATTTAGTAATGATTAAAGATTATGAAAATCACTATCATAGAGAACTTATATTAAATTTGAAGAAAAATATAAAAAATAATACATTAGTATATATCATATTAGACATCCCATTTAAAATTATTTATAAAAAAAAATCCCTACTAATCTTACAAGGAGATGATTACAACTTTGTAATATTTAAAAAAGGACAGTAACAAAATATAATAATATACATAGGTGAACCCACAATAGTGGGTTACACTTTTTTGCCTGATTGGACACTAAACTCTACATTTTGAAAACAAAACTTTCAGATGAGGATGCATATTGTCATTAAACCGTTTGAAATCGGAAGATGAAGTAAATTAGAGTCTTTTAAGATTTTCTGTCTAGATTCTAAATATATTTTTTATTTTTATTTTTAAATTTATTTGAATGGTTTTTTCTTTCTGCCATGAAAACTCGTATGTTGTTGAAAATGTCATTTTCAAAGAGCTACATTGTTTTCATAGATCATAACTTTTTTCTAAACTAGATATCAATGTGCTTCTTTTGAAATTAGTTTTATAACATCCATACGGAGGGCATACAATTGTTTTGACAACATTATCATGATTATTGCATATTTTATTAACATTTGAAGTTGACTAAATCATAATTTTGACATACCTTGACTACATAGCTTATAACTTATCATGTATTTGTCCAATTTCATTTTTATTTTTTTTCATTGAAAGAGAACTTAAATACGTAGGGCATAGATTTTTTTAATTTTTTTTCTCTCATTTACTATTTTTTCATAAGCGTCAAACATAGAGGTAGACATACAGTGAAATATCTATGTTTAGTAAAACTAAAAATACAAAGTCATAATAAACTTAATATATATTAACATTATAATCATTGGAAATATTTTTCTCAGTAGTACCTTACTACATAGATAGGTTTTTCAAATAGATTCATTTGATCTGCCAAAAAATAAAGTCGAAGTGATTTTTTGTCACCATTTTAATAGGTGTGAAGGAAATTCCATTACAGGTATGAATGAGGAGTATAGATGTTATATCAATATTTTTTTTAATCTAAGAGGCTTTAAGATAACCATTTTTAATTAATTCCTTCAAATGGAACCTCTCAAGGCTTAAATCATCACATTTTATTAAAAATGTGCTATTTCAATAAAAATCAGTGTGTCTAAAAAAGTGTAACTCACTATTGTGGGGTCACCCACACTCCAAATAGACATTTTAAATAAATATTTAAAATCTAAAATCAATATTTAATGCAACCTTTGGTTAAGAAAAACAATGATAAAAATAATGACATTTTAACAAATTACTACAAATCTTTGATGTGCTCTTGAATGAATAATATACAAGGACAAAAGGATTTGTAGGTTTTGAAGAGAAATGGCAATGGTCAAGATTAAAAGGTAAACACAAAATAAAAATGAAAGATTATTAATTTAAAGAAATTATTTTTGGGAGAGCACTAGGTGGTTTATGATGAAGGGTGGCTTCTATCTTTGACCAAAAAAAATTAATGCATCCTAGAGGAAACAAGAATCAACCACTACATACAATGTGGTCAAAATAATTAAGAATAAACTATTCATTTGCCAAAATATGAGTAGGTGACTTTTTTGGTTAATTTTTATTGGAAATTTTTAAAAAACTGTCTATAGTCATATAGATATGCACATATGCTAAAATAGTTGCTTAAAGAATAATACATTTCCAACTAGAAAAAATTCTATCACCAACCTCCAAGAGAATATTTTGGTAGGCAAAATATTCCATTTAGTCCCCTTTTCTACTTTTTACACAAGCTATTTTCTAAATTGAGCATAACTTTTCAATATGGTGTTGAGTTTGGGTGAACAAGATATCAATAGAAAGTTCATCTTGAGCCCCATCCAATAGAAAAAGTATTCTTTTTAAAATTTTCTCCTAATGTTGTATTCTCGAGACTTAAATCTTCATTTTCTTCTTTTGAGCTCATATTTTTTTGTGACAATCTTTGATTTTCATGACTCTCGCAATGTTGTAAAGGTACTTCAAAGTTTTTTAGACCCATTCATGCATATTTTTTAGAATCTACCATAGGGATCTTTTCTTTATATTTTCTTACACATTCTAATCAATTACTTAGAGTTAAAAAAGACCTGCTTGTGGGAGGTGAATAAATTTGATCTAATTTGCATGCACTAAGGTAATTTGTCTTTTCATTTGAGGAGGTACCATGACTCTTTTGTTGATCCTTTAGATGTCATCCAAGATAAAAAATTAATTATGAGTCTTGACAACATGGCATTCTACAACATCTCAGGTGGCTTGAATTTTTTCCTTATTTATATGGACTAATACATAAACCAACCATATGGAGGGATAACTATGATTCCAGAGAATTATCAATGGGTATGAGTTATTTTTTCTAATGCTAATTTTAACACCATATGTGCTTTATCAAATGTTGATTATCCCCACACACTTTGGACTCAACATTAGGAGATCTATGGAGACCCTCATATCTCTCCACTCCTAGAGGATATTGTAACAAATTATCTCATTATCCTTACACATGAAAATTTCATGCCTTATTACAATGGTACTTTTGATGTGCTTGGGTATATCACCATGTCCTAATGGATTAGAGCCTTATCTCTTAGTTCTCACTCCTCATATTGAGATCAGAACTACATCTTCTTTTTTCCATGATCAACTTAGAATTGGTACATACATGGCCTCTATTGATTGAATATAGCAATGCATTCATCATTCGTACACAACTACTTGGGATTTGCATTTTGTAGACATATCATCTTTGCTTGTGGATTCTTAGATTGCAAATTTGAAAGATTATCTAGAGGATATTAATTCCCTCTTTTCTGACAACCACATCATTTTTATTAGCTCACCATCTTCATCACTTCCAAACATAGTTAAACTTGAGATTCATATAGCTTACAAACATATCATCCTTATTTGTGGAGTTTCAAATTATAGTTTTGGAGGATTATCTTAAGGACATTTGTCTCTAGATTTTAACAACCATGTTAGTGTTGTTATATCATCTTCATCAACCATGGATCTTATTCTACATCATTTTATTTTTTGTATAATCCTAGATCCTAGATTGTCACCTTCTACATTGATTAGGAATCTACTTAATTAGTTTGTGGTATCATCATGTCCTTCATGGATAATATGACACTTGAGCAGTTTCTAGAGGCACACACTATTTAGATTTGGATTCTAATTGATTCTTCTAGTTAATGAGAATAGATTCTCCGATATCTAGTGTATTTGTTTATTACCAAGGAGATAAATGTTATTTCAAAGCAATGAACCATGTTCTATCTTTAGGAATTCATCATTGGAACATGAACTACTTGTCCATGGGGGATTCATATCATCTTGTTTCTCTTTTATAGGGAGACATTCATTGTACTCATGTTAAAAAAGAATTCGTTATGGGCTTAAATTGAGTCCTCATTTCATTCCTTTAGAAGTGAAATTATTTGATTGTCTCTTTTGGAGAGGACTTCTTTCCCATATGGTTTTCTCTTTTTCTACGGTAGTGAGAGTGCATTGGTTTTTACATGGGTACCTACATCAAGCCTTATTTTTAGGATCCATTCATTTATGTTTTCATGCATTCTTTTGTGCCACCCTAAGTCTTACTTTGGAAGGTGTCAGTGCATTCTATATTTAAGAAGGATGCTATAGTTAGGTTAATCTCATCTTGGGATTCTTTGAGATGTTCTAGTTCCCTAATTATATATTAGGTTTCTTTTGCTCTTTTATATAAATCAAGCCTTCATGATTTTTCTCATTCAGTTTGTACTCTTTGATTTTGATGAATAATACAAAATCTTATCTTGCTACTCTTATTTGCAGGAGGTGTTTTTATTTTATTTTTAATATTATAGGTACATGTGTTACAAACTTTATCTGATCACTAGTTGTATTATTACATAAGATTAATACACTTCACAAATTTATTTAATTCTATCTCTTAACATTTTTTATAAAAGAAAAGGCATTATATGTACATATTGTGATTGAATTTAACATTAATATAATCTATTGTACCAAGAGAAATAATTATTTTGATATTGTTGACCTCTTATAGAAGGTATATCTTGATTTTGCAAGTGGTCTTGGAGGTTTAAGTCTATTGGTAGCTTTAACAATCTCCTTAAAAATATCCAATTTTATCTATTCTCTTAACGCTCATTATACCTAGGACTATGTTCCCTATCTCTCTTTATGTACTTCACTATCAATCAATCAACTTACACCCTTCTTGTCAAAAATTCAATGGAGGAAAACTACATATATACATGATATTATTTTTATGGTAGAATTATGAATACATATCTCACCTATAAAACTAAGTTGGGCGTAGGCATTTGCATTGATCATCGGGCATTGTGATTTGGACATACAATTCACCATCGTAGAGTAGTTGAAGTTTTTTCTCCACACGTTGAAATTCTTACTTGGAAAAAAGTTTGGATCACTTTTTCTTATTAGAGAAGGAAAACTCGGCTGAATGAAACTTCCATGAAGCTTCTTTCCCTCAATTAAAAATGAGTTAATGAGTTGAATATCTTATATTATAATGAGTACAACTATTTTGAATGTGTGGTAGTCATGGAATTTTGTCTTAGCTTCAATCAAGTCAATAATTATCTTTCACTCATTGCTTGTCAAGCACCTAGAGTGAGTCAGATTCCCTTCCGCTCTTCACAATGTAGATTTCATAATGATATTTCAATGGATTTTCCTTAGTACAAAAGTGATATATTAAATTGTGATATTGTTATCACTATTCAATTGTGTAGTTCTTTTTGTCAAAGTCATTGACCCATGTTTCATGAGTAGTGGTTCACAAGAACCCTTCTCTCATGAGAATGAATGGAACTATTAGCACTTATTGCACATCTAGGTGATGCTCACAGAGGTGAAGCACCACGACTTCCTAGGAGATCAGCCATCCTAGTACAACTACAGTTTGAGCACACTTCTTTATTAAATCTTTATTTTTCTTGTTCTTTTGAAAAAATAAGAAGTTGTTAAAGATTAGAGAAAAAAAAATTAAGTTAAAAGAAGTAAGAAGGTTTATTATTTTGGTAAAAACCACCAAGATCTTAGAGATTAAATTAAAGAACAATAACAAAATGAGCCCAAAGTCAACCATTAATTAAGATGAATAAGAAGTGTACATATAGATGTGAGTGATTGGGTTGAATCATAAGTCAAATCCAATGCTCAATGAGTGGTGGTGAGTTGTCTCCCACTAAAGTAGGATAAGGTATCGAAATGGAATCGACACCTCTCTAATCATCTCCTAAATGTCGACAACTTCATGAACAAGTGTCAAGTAAGCATAGACAACTAATTAGGGTTAATAAGCCTAAGTGTAAATAAATTAAATATATACACCAACAGTTTTGTTACTCAACATAAGAAGAACAAATTTTTTTAGAAGTTTAATCATTGAACCTACACATCTAAGATTGGGGAATAGGGAGTTTCAATTTTAAACATTTCAATTGTGATTAGCTTCAAACATATTTTTGGTAAGACAATCCACAACAATATTCCATTCACAAGCAATATGAACAAAACATGTAGAATCAAAGTGTCAAAAAGAAAGACAATTCACTTATCAAAGATGCCAACTACCAAGAAGATTCTTAAAAATGTCATTTATTCAAAAAGATAAACCAAAATCATGTAATCCATCTAACAAATATTTTTCTTATAACTCAATTCACAAGATTTCTCTGAAGCCACAAGGATAGCATATACCTCCATCCTAAAATTAACATCAAACCCCATAACGAAAGAAAAAAATCAGCCAAACCATGACTATCATACCTGATACCATCAATCCCAATTCCACCTTGAGATTACCTAAAAAATTATCATTAGTATTTACTTTAAAAACACTCAATAGAGGAGAAGACCATTTACTAATTTTATTAACCTTTGGAATTTTCTCTTGACAGTTTTCTTTTTTTATCAACATTGTCGTATGCAACCTCAAAGTCTAAAAAAATATAAGGATGGTGTACAAATAAATATATGGTAGGATGACCTTTGTAGAATTATTTATGTAGTGTATTTTAATGTGTTTTGCAACAACCAATCAATAGTTATATTTTTAACATTTAAAAATGAAAATAGATTTTTTAACAAGAGCTCTAATAGAGCTAGAGTCCCTATCTTTTGTAACAAATAGAAGATAGAGTTTTTTGTGTCATTAAAGCATAGTGATTGAATAAGAAAAAGAAACAAAGAAAACAACATAACTTATCAAGGAGAAGAATTAACAATTATTTACAAATATATCAATATTCAATATCTCTAGTATTAATACATTAGGTCCCCACAGTTAGGTTAGCAAACATTTGTTGTAAAATATAACCAAGTGTCTCCCAGATATAAATTGATAAATTATATTATAAATATTCTTACACTTTGTAGAACTTAGTTAAAAACATGTAGTACCCACCCATAGTTTGCTTTCAGTTTTCAGTGCCATACTCTTTTAGGCCACATTTCATGTGTGGAGATATTATTATTTCAGTGGATGTTGATGATTTGGATTATCATTATTCTATGTTTTCCATGTGATTGCATAATTAGATGATGAAATATTATGATGTCATATTTTATGTTTTATTTAGTTTATGAAGTACTTACCCCATACTTGCATGTGCATGGTGATTATGTGTATGTACTTATTTGATGTGTTTGTATGGTAGAGGGCGAAGGCGTAGTTACTTGCCTTGTCGAGATCCACATGACTGACTGTACCCTATCATTGTATGCTATATATTAGATGTACATGCTTCATTTTGTGATGATAGGTTTGTAGGTACAAGGCATCATCTTTTTTGAATTGACAGGAGTGAACGTACCCATAAATATTCATCTCAATGGTAAAGAGGGGAGGTAATTGCCAGGCCCAAAACCTTAACCTAAACATATTTGTCCTAAGATTGGATAAGTATCTGATGACTACCTTACCCCGATTTGTTTAGGTGACATGAATTTGTGGATCCCATCCTTGAGTATGTTTAGTTTATTTGTTGATCTTAGTTGTTTGTGTGTGATTTTTCTATAGTTGTGGAATTTAACATTATAGTTGAAAAATAATATTAATTTTAATATTTATGCTTATGTGAGGATAATTAATTAAAGATCAAATATTTAAATATTTGGATTTAATTAATTAATTATTTGAAATTAGAATTGATTATGTTTCATTAAATAATTAAATATTTAATTGCATGATTAAATTGTGCTTTAAGTGTTTAATTTATGTAATGCAAATTTTTATTATATACATGTGCTTTAATTGTGTTGAATGGAAATTGTTTTCAAAATAATAACTTATTTTCAAAAGTCAAAGTTGAGTTGTGCAAAATAAAGTTATTTTTAATTTATTAATTAGGATTTTCTTTCAAATTGGGAATTGGAGTTTGATTAGGAGTTAACTAATGAGACATCTCTAGAGTTTGCATGAAAGGGGGAATTGAATCCCTAATAGGGGAAAATGCATTCATTTTGGAGTTTACACACACAAGTTTTGAAGAATTGTGGAGAGAGATTGGTTTTGGATTTTGAGATTTATTGGGTGTATTGTGTTGCTTGAATTTAGTGAAAGATTGTTGTGCATCTAGTTCTTGGATTGCATACTTTGTGGATTCAAATATGTAGGATTGGGTTCTACTTTGAAGGATCTTGAATTTTTCTTCTTCTCAAAGGCTTCCATTTACAGTTTCTTGCATTGGATTTGAGGTAGGGTTTGAGAAAACCTCTCTGTGCAATTTTCAGTAATTTGTTATGTCTGGATAGATTTATTGCTTTAGATCTATATTTGGTTATGCCTGTGATTTTGGGTATTAGAAAACCCTTGGATCTGTGGTTTTTGGTTTTTATTTAGACTTGGCACAGTAGGATTATGTTGTCCAATTTTTATGAGAAAGTCCTTCCTAAAACTCTTGTAAATTAAAAAAATTAATATTGGCTATAGTTCAACTATAGGACAATGGGAAAATAAATTTGATTGTGAGAAAAAACCCAATTTGGGTAGAAAATCAACATTCTGGAAAAAAAAATAGGTTCTGTAAAAAAAATACAGTAAAAAAAAAGAAACATTTACCAGAAAAGACAAAAAATACCCACAGGTCAAAAAGGTATAAAAGTAAAAAAAAACATATATGACAAATTCTAGTTTTTGATTTCCATTTTCAGAAATATATGATTTTAAAAAAATGTTCCTTTTATTATGTGTTGCATTACAAATGGATTTTTAAAAAAAAATTAAAACAAAAATTAAAAAAATAATATATTGTGGTGGGGGCGGGGGCCACTAATCCCCCCAACCCCCACAGTTGCGAATTGTCGTGGTACCCTTTGGTACCGTGCGTAGACAAAGCTTGCAGCACGATACCTGTGCTGCAGACTTTGTCTGTGCACGGGGGCCCAAAAGGGCTCAGCACTGCAGCTGAGGCTTCAGGTGCCATGGGGTGTGGGCCACGGCCCACCCACTTACCATTAAATATGGTATTTTCATTTTTAAAATATGTTTTTTTTAAATTAGGTTTTATAAATTATTAGTATTATTTATAATATGATTCGCTAATTGTAAATTTTATTTAGTATTTAATTTAAATAAAATTTTATTTATTATTAAATTTATTTTATTTATTTTTTAAATAATAAAGTTTATTTATTATTTACTTTTAAAATAAGTATGTTATTTTTTGGGTAGCTATTAAACTTTGTTTAATAGAGTGATTAATAAAATTATTTTAGAACAGCGAGTAATAATTATTTTATAAATTGATTATTAGTATCTCTTTATGGAAATATAAAAATTTAAGACTTAATTTTAAGTTTAATTGTGCTTTATATTTTTAAAATTGATATTTAATTTAAATTGGGTTTTAATTATCTATTTGATTTTAGAATTAATTATTTAATTTAAGTTAGATTTAAATTATTTAATTGATTTTAGAATCAAGTTGTAAAGTTAATTCAGCCATAGATTATCTAATTAATGTTGCCTTGATTATATAATTAAATCTGGATTAATTATGAATATGGTGTAAATGTTGTTTAGATGTGCATATTTACACTGAAATTGGTTGTTTATGTCAATATTTTCTATTCTCCCTTGGTGTTGTGTTCATCTGATTTGTGGGCATTAGATGGCCTAGGAAAAGTATAGAGGCTGGGGTTTTGGTTTCCATGGACATGTTTACTGCTTATGTTATGACGTGAGTGTGATGTGTTGTTTTACCTTATTTGACCTTATAGGCTCAAGTTGTATTAAATCTTGTAAACACATATATGTAGTCGTTCTTGAACTTTGTGTATGTTTTTGGATGTGGGACTACCTGATTTCTATCTGTGTTAGATCTAGGAGAGATATGTGAGCCTAGGGTAGTTTACCTAGATATATAGTAGGGGGTGGCTTGCAATAAGCGTCGGGGCCCACAAGTGGCTGTCAGGATCACTTATTGTAAGTATTTGTAATCAAGTGATAACTTAATATAACATTGAGAGATATTAAAATGAACCTAATAAGATATGTTCATCGCCCATGCTTGAGTGCTAGTACAGACTAAGATGGGAATGGAGATGATGTTGGCCGCCTTGAGAGGTGCTTTTAGCATAGTTAATGGCTTCGTCTGTATGAGAAGTCATTTATCTGTGTATGGTCACTTGAGTGTCGGGATCCAGAGTGATTACCAAGATGAGACTCAAGGGTTAGATGTACATGATGACACCTTCCTATACATAGTCTAGTTATCCTACATGTGTTAGTTTCCTCTAGATTAGTGAGTTGTACCTATCACTTTATTTTATTCACTATGAGTTAGAGAGCTTTCAAGATTCCCTTGCTTGGTGGTTTATCTTGATTTGGCTTTGGTTATCTTAGTGGGGTCTGATGTTATCTCCTCAGCATGTTGGGGTAGACATTTGTGGATCTACATGGATGAGTGGTAGTGATTCTTTACCATTTGAGATTTGATGTTGTGGTTCTAGTGCTTGATGGTGCTTCTACAGTTGGACTCCTTATGATACTTCATTGTTGCTTCTTTTCTTATATTCTATTATTGTAATCTTGTATTAGAGTATCACATGTGATACCTAATCTGGATATTGTAATGTTGATGTTAGAGTGATTACTACATACCCTGCGACATGTGCAGTGGATGTGAGTTTATTTAGGTTTCATGGATGACCATGAGAATTGTAATTGTATGATGTAATTGTTTAATTTAATTTATGGAATCTTTTGTTGATGTTTTTTTAGATGAGTTATGTTCTTAAGTAATTCTATGTCATGGGACCCACAAGTTTTGTAACCTATGTTGTTGTTGTGTGTTATGTGAGTAAATGGTTATTGCTTCTGCATGAATGTTTATCTTATATGTAAACTTTAGAAAAATAATTTGTTCACCAAACTTGGTATCATGTTCTAGGTTAATCTCTTTTGGGTTCCCTAGCAGGGTGTTACATTTGGTATCAGAGCAGAGTTTCTACACTTGGAACTCTGGGTATGTACACTCATTAGGTTTTCTTTGTATAGTTTAAACTTGAAACAAAACATAGACATATAACATTTTTGTTTTCAGACTATTGCTTTGTGATCACATTATCTTTGTTTATGTTTCAAGCTATGTCGTAAGATATTGTTGGGTCTCTATATGATGTAGGAATCATGCCTAAGACTAGAGCTACTAGAGGTCAAGGTAGAGATTGATCTGGTAGATGTGGAAGGGGTAGGAAACCTAGCCCTTCTTCAAGTGTTAGACAGATTAGTCATCGTCAATAGTCTAGAGATGATCAGAGGAATGAACATCAAGGTGAGTTTGATGGACTTGACACTAGACAACTTCTTCAGGCAATTCTTAATCATCTTGGTCCTAAGCAAAACAAAGTAGAGCAGGATGATTCCCATCATTCTCAGAGGGATGAGAGGGAGAGGGAGAGATCCAGGAGCCCTCTAAGGAGGAACTTCACTATGGACCCTACAATTGTGGTAGTGAATCATATGAGGGACCTGATGAGGGGGTGACCCATTCCCTTTGATGGGAAAGGTACTGGACTAGAGGCTGAGACTTGGTTGATAGCTTTAGAGTGGAGCTTTTCAATGCACCCCTTTAGTAGTAATACTAAATCCAGATATACAGTGACATAGCTTACTAATTTTGTGGTTGTGTGGTAGAAAATAGAGGAGAAGTTGGGACTTCAGATGGATACTATGACATGGGAGTTGTTCTTGGAGCATTTCTGATAGAATTTCCTTTCTGATCAATGAAGGAAGATAGAGAGCAGATGAGTTCCACAAGCTCAGACAGTTGAATATGATAGTGGGTGAGTATGAACGTAAATTATTTGAGCTCAAACAGTATGCTGGCTTTGGACAAGATACATTCTTACTAATACAACACTTTGTTAGGGGGCTGAATGCTCGCATAGTTGGGGATGTTAGACTCTTTGAGCCTAAGACCCTCAGGGAAGCGGTCATTAAGGCTACTCTTATAGAGGAAAACCTAGCATTGGGTCATAGTGGTCAAAGAGGTTTTCAGTCTAGTGGTTCCAAGGGGAATTAGTCTTAGAGGAATGTGAACCCTCAAAATCATCCTTAGGATCAGTAGTAGAGGGGGTTCTCTATTCCAGCTCAGGGCAGTGGTTCTCAATCCAAGAACTTCAGTAATGCTCAGCAGAGTAAGAATCATTCTTTTGGTCAACCATCTCAGAATACTCAACAAAGTGCTAGCAGAGGTAGCTTCCAATAGTCCAGTACTCCTGCAATGAGGAGAGTTTTCAAGGGAGATCATTTCACTTGTGGCCAACAAGGTCATAAATTGAACAATTGTCCCAATCATTTAGCTCAATTTTTAGAACAGAGGTCGGAAGCTTCTAAGCCTACAGTTGGTGATGCAGGTAGATCTCATAGGGCCTTTATAGTGGGGAATGATCCTCAGTGTTCAAACCCTAAGGCAGGGAAGGGTCTGATGGGACCTTCTTAGTGATCCTTGGTTTAGTTTTCAGTTTAGTGCAGCTAGGTTTATGAGACTTATATCCCTACTTGTTCTAGGCTTCTAGGAGTAAGCCTAATCCTAGGGGGTGGATGTAGTACCCACCCATAGTTTGCTTTTAGTTTTTAGTGCCATACTCTTTTAGGCCACATTTCATGTGTGCAGATATTATTATTTCAGTGGATGTTGATGATTTGGATTATGATTATTCTATGTTTTCCATGTGATTGTATAATTAGATGATGAAACATTATGATGTTATATTTTATGTTTTATTTGGTTTATGAGGTACTTACCCCATACTTGCATGTGTATGGTGATTATGTGTATGTACTTGTTTGATGTGTTTGTATGGTAGAGGGTGGAGGCGTAGTTACTTGCCTTGTCAAGATCCACATGACCGACCGTACCCTATCATTGTATGATATATATTAGATGTACATGCTTCATTTTGTGATGATAGGTTTGTAGGTATAGGGCATCGTCTTCCCTGAATTGGCAGGAGTGAACGTGCCCATAAATATTCATCTTAATGGTAAAGAGGGGAGGTAACAGTTAGACCCAAAAACTTAACCTAAACCTATTTGTCCTAAGATTGGATAAGTATCTAACGACTACCTTACCTGAATTTGTCTAGGTGACATGAATTCGTAGATGCCATCTTTGAGTATGTTTGGTTTATGTGTTGATCTTAGTTGTTTGTGTGTGATTTTTCTATAGTTGTGAAATTTAACATTATAGTTGAAAAATAATATTAATTTTAATATTTATGCTTATGTGAGGATAATTAAATAAAGATCAAATATTTAAATATTTAGATTTAATTAATTAATTGTTTGAAATTAGAATTGATTATGTTTCATTAAATAATTAAATATTTAATTGCATGATTAAATTATGCTTTAAGTGTTTAATTTATTTAATGCAATTTTTTATTATATACATGTGCTTTAATTGTGTTAAATGGAAATTGTTTTCAAAATAATAACTTGTTTTCAAAAGTCAAAGTTGAGTTGTGCAAAATAAAGTTATTTTTAATTTATTAATTAGGATTTTCTTTCAAATTGGGAATTGGAGTTTGATTAGGAGTTAACTAATGAGTCATCTCTACGGTTTGCATGAAAGGGGGAATTGAATCCCTAATAGGGGAAAAGGAATTCATTTTGGAGTTTACACACACAAGTTTTGAAGAATTGTGGAGAGAGCTTGGTTTTGGATTTTGAGATTTATTGGGTGTATTGTGTTGCTTGAATTTGGTGAAAGATTGTTGTGCATCTGGTTTTTGGATAACATACTTTGTGGATTCAGATATGCAGGATTTGGTTCTTACTTTGAAGGATTTGGAATTTTTCTTCTTCTCAAAGGCTTCCATTTACAATTTCTTGCATTGGATTTGAGGTAGGGTTTGAGAAAACCTCTTTGTAAATTTGTTTGTGCAATTTTTAGTAATTTTTTATGTCTAGATAGATTTATTGCTTTAGATCTGTATTTGGTTATGTCTATGATTTTGGGTATTACAAAACTATTAAATCTGTGATTTTTGGTTTTTATTTAGACTTGGCACAGTAGGGTTATGCTGTCCAATTTTTATGAGAAAACTCTTCCTAAAACTCTTGGAAATTAAAAAAATTAGTATTGGCTATAGTTCAACTATAGGGCTATGGGAAAATAAATTTGATTGTGATAAAAAATGCAATTTTGGTAGAAAATCAACATTCTTGAAAAAAAAAAAGGTTCTGTAAAAAAAATACAGTTAAAAAAAAGAAACATTTACCAGAAAAGACAAAAAATACCCACAGGTCAAAAAGGTATAAAAGTTAAAAAAACATATATGACAAATTCTAGTTTTTGATTTCCATTTTCAAAAATATATGATTTTAAGAAAATGTGCCTTTTATTATGTGTTGCATTACAAATGGGTTTTAAAAAAAAAAATTTAAAAAAAAAATTAAAATAATATATAGTGGCGGGGGTGGGGGTCACCAGTCCCCCCAACCCCCATGGTGGCAAATTGCCATGGTATCCGTGCTGCAAACTTTGTCTGTGCATAGGGGACCCAAAAGGGCTCGGTGCTGTAGCCAAGGCTGCAGGCGCCGTGGGGTGCGGGCCACAGCCCCCCCACTTGCCATTAAATATGGTATTTTCATTTTTAAAATATGTTTTTTTTTAAATTAGGTTTTATAAATTATTAGTATTATTTATCATATGATTTGCTAATTGTAATTTTTATTTAGTATTTAATTTAAATTAAATTTTATTTATTATTAAAGTTTTCTTTTAAAAAAATAATAATAAAGTTTATTTATTATTTACTTTTAAAATAAGTATGTTATTTATTGGGTAGCTATTAAACTTTGTTTAATAGAGTGATTAATAAAATTGCTTTAGAACAACAAATCATAATTATTTTATAAATTGATTATTAGTATCTCTTTTTAGAAATATCAAAATTTAAGGCTTAATTTTAAGTTTAATTATGCTTTATATTTTTTAAATTGATATTTAATTTAAATTGGGTTTTAATTATTTATTTGATTTTAGAATTAATTATTTAATTTAAGTTAGATTTAAATTATTTAATTGATTTTAGAATCAAGTTGTATAGTTAATTCAGACCTAGATTATCTAATTAATGTTGCCTTGATTATATAATTAAATATGGATTAATTATGAATATGGTGTAAATGTTGTTTAGATGTGCATATTTACACCAAAATTGACTGTTTATGTCAATATTTTCTATTCTCCTTGGGTGTTGTGTTCATCTGATTTGTGGGCATTAGATGGCCTAGGAAAGTATAGAGGCTGGGGTTTTGGTTTCCGTGGACATGTTTACTACTTATGTTATGGTATGAGTGTGATGTATTGTTTTACCTTATCTGACCTTATAGGCTCAAGTTGTATTAAATCTTGTAAACACATATCTGTAGTCGTTCTTGAACTTTGTGTATGTTTTTGGATGTGGGACTACTTGATTTCTATATGTGTTAGATCTAGGAGAGATCTATGAGCCTAGGGTAGTTTACGTAGATATGTAGTAGGGGTGGCTTGCAATAAGCGTCAGGGCCCACAAGTGGCTGCTAGGATCAGTTATTGTAAGTATTTGTAATCAAGTGATAACTTAATATAACATTGAGAGATATTAAAATGAACCTAATAAGATATGTTCCTCACCCATGCTTGAGTGCTAGTATAGACTAAGATGGGGATGGAGATGATGCTAGTTGCCTTGAGAGCTATTTTTAACATAGTTAATGTCTTCATCTATACGAGAAGTCATTGATCCGTGTATGGTCACTTAAGTGACAGGATCCAGAGTGATTACCAGGATGAGACTCAAGGGCTAGACGTACATGATGACACCTTTCTATACATAGTCTAGTTATCCTACATGTTTTGGTTGCCTCTGGATTAGTGAGTTGTATCTATCACTTTATTTTTTTCACTATGAGTTAGAGAGCTTTTAGGATTCCCTTGCTAGGTGGTTTATCTTGATTTGGATTTGGTTATCCGAGTGGGGTCTGATGTTATCTCCTTAGCATGGTGGAGTAGACCTCTGTGGATCTACATGGATAGGTGGTAGTGATTCTTTATCATTTGAGATTTGACGTCCTGGTTCCATTCCTTGATGGTGCTTCTATAGTTGGACTCCTTATGATACTTCATTGTTGCTTCTTTTCTTATATTCTATTATTGTAATCTTTTATTAGAGTATCGCATGTGATACCTAATCTGGATATTGTAATATTGATGTTAGAGTGATTACTACATACCCTGCGACATGTGCAATGGATGTGAGTTTATTTAGGTTTCATGGATGACCATGAGAATTGTAATTGTATGATGTAATTGTTTAATTTAATTTATAGAATCTTTTGTTGATATTTTTTTTTAGATGAGTTATGTTCTTAAGTAATTCTACGTCATGGGACCTAAAAGTTTTGTAACCTATCTTTTTTGTGTGTGTTATGTGAGTAAATGGTTATTTCTTCCGCATGAATGTTTATCTTATATGTAAGCTTTAGAAAAAAAATTTGTTCACCAAACTTGGTATCATGTTCTAGGTTAATCTCTTTTGGGTTCCCTGGCGGGGCGTTACAAAATATGTTGATAGGAAGCAATCTAGACATTAAACAAAACAAATCGTGTCTAGCAAAATTGCATTCACAAAATAGTTTATAAATAGATGGACAAGGATAATAAAATCCATCTGTTCTATTCAAAGTCTACTATGTTTACCCATTATGTTGATGAATGTCAAAATACACATTGTAGTTTGTAATGGATAATAAATACATAATTGGCAAGAAATGCCAAAATGGTGAATATGGCATAGTTACGAACCTTTTACCACTGAATTAGTGTGCTTCTAGACAACTATAAGATAGGTATTCACTGTGAAGGTGAATTAAATCTCTAGTACTTGTAGGTTTGACAAACATTTAATCCACACAACTTGATTATGGTGAAAAGTAAGAACTGTTGGCAAGTTGGCTATACTGATGTATATGACTTGATATAGTTTTTTCATTATGGCAACAAAGTCATATAGCATTTTGGAGTCAGTACACTTGATGAGAAGATCAGAAATCGGTTAAGTGTTGAAGACTAGACAGTGTACAGAGTTCCTGCAGCTCAGAGCATCAGTTCCTGTGCATACAAAATAATTATGGTATGCGCCCTAGAAGTTAAGTTGGTTAGACTATATTCATTCTTAGTCTATGAGTGCATAATCAGATATGCAAGGATGAGAAAGTTACAGTCAGTTGAAGTTGCACAGCTAGTGAGTGCCAAAGAAGAAACAGAGCATGAAGCTGACAGTTAGTATTTTGGTTTGCAGATATAATGTAATGTTGTAAAGGCTATGCACCTATTATATTTAGGTTTCCAACATATATACTTGTTTGTTTGTAAGCACGCTTAAACCAATTCATTTGGAAGCATTGTATGTAATAGGTTTAAGGGATGACCTAGTTGTTTATTTTGTATGCGTGTATAAATATAAGATGTGCCCATTGTATTGTAAATGGAAGTTGATAAAAAGTTTTGATAAGAAGAATAGAAGTGTGTGAAGACACTACAAATGTATTAGAGCTTTGCTAGAGGTCAAAGCATCAACGCATCAAAGGAACTTATCTAACAAGTAGTGTCACAGTTATAGTTCATCTAACAGATATAATGTGTATCTGAGATCATAAGGTTGTAGCCTTTACCACTTGAGCAATGAGCTCTTGGATAGTGTGTCCTCTCCCCTAATAGGGACTATTGTAAAAGAATCCTATTAGGGTCTAACCCTTAACAAGGTCTACTGTACTTAAAGCATTGTAAAGCAACTCCTAACAGGGTTAAGGATCTTCTAACAAGGATCACACAACACTAATGCAAAATATTAGTGGGTGTCAATTCCCACTGGGGTTGTTACCTATTTGTGTCTCCCCGTAACCATATTGTTTTCATGTGTTGATTTCATGTTTCATGTTTATGTGAATTTTTAATTCAGTACTTAAGTTTATTATAAAGATTAAAGTTAAAAGTTAAAATATAGTGAACACTGATTCACCCCTCCTCTCAGTGTTCCCATTCCTAACAATTGGTATTAAAGCTCTGGTCCTCAGCATAGAATTTTAACCACTTGAGGAGATCATGGACAAAGCATAAATGAAACATCTGAAAAGAAATCTTGAAGCTGCTCTTGAAGACCTGGACAAATCAGAAAGAGAAATTGAAGAACTAAAAGAAAAAGTCAGTGATGCAAAATTGGTTATCAAGAGGCTAAGAAAGGATTTGAAAGAATGCTCTAACAATGATCTGGGAGCAAAGGTCAAGAAATTGAATGAAGAAAATGCATCTATGAAAGAAATACTTGAAGAATTTGATGATAAGATAATCAACAATCAGCAAGTCTACAATGAATAATTCAAAGAGAACCTTCAACTCAATAAAGAACTAAGGCAAGAAAACATGGAAATCTTGGAGCTAAGGAATAGCAAAGAAAGCTTGGAGTCTAAATTGAAAGCAGCAAAGAATCATATTGACAAATTACATGCCATTTCTGATTTGATAGAATCTCAGTTGTATGCAAGGAGAGCCAAAGGAGACACTAGCTGTATTGGATATAATGAAGCACAAAATCATATTGACAACATGTGAGTAAGAAAGGACTAACAAAAGGACTCTACTGATGCTGAAAAGACTGAAGATCAAAGCAAAGATAATGGTGGACCACCTAAGAATGAGCGCAAGCAAGTAGAATGCACTTGTTTTGCATGTAACAAGCATGGACATGTGGCAAGGAACTGTACAGAGGTAAGACCTTTTAATGGTTACTGTTATTCATGCAATAAGTTTGGTCATAGAGCTATGAATTGCAAGACTAGTAAGAAGAATAGGATTTAGCATGATCAAAGAAATCAGAATTAGATAAACACAAGAATTTCTCAGAATGTTACATGTCAGATATGTAACTATAATTGTCACTCAATGAGACAATGCAAAATGGTGACTCATGTCAATGCACTAAGGAATATAAGACCTCTAGTCATTTGTCACTCTTGTAACAAGGCTGGACATATCTCAAAGTTTTGTAGATCAAGGATGCAAGGTCATGAAAGCCCTAAAAAAGTTGAAGAACCAGTTTTGGATCCTAAAGGAGAAGTCAAGTTTTTGAAAGCCTCAGAGGATGCAAGCTTAATTTGGATAGAAGGAAAGAAGGATAAAGTTGATGAGAATGTATTGGATGCATCCGTAGTGGATGCACCCTCTACATCTGGATGAATGGCCCTCAGGGTCATAGGGGGAGCTAATTTAGCTCTAGACCCCTATGTGGATAGTATACTCACTCTCAGAGTATGCACCTTTGGACTTAATCTTTTAGAGTATAAAGGAGCCTTCATGTAAGAGCGCATATACTGATTGTTAACAGAATAAAAGTTGGAAATGTTTAAGTGACAGCCTGGTTTACGCGGCAAGCATTAATGGTGGAATTTTCACTTTAAGTACATAGAAAGTTGTTTGATTAATCATTGCATTCAAATTCAAAGTGATAGGAGAGCAGAAAGAGCCTTAGAAGTAATTTTGAAGACTTGCAGATTGATCTATCAATGATTTTTAGTGCATTTGGTCAGTTGTAGAAACCCTAGTTCATCGCACTGATTTAGTAGTCTTCAGATTATCTTGGAGATCAATTGGAAAGTGATTAATCAAGTAAGTCATGGCCACTCCCATAGTTTTTTATGTTGTAGAGAAGAAGATATATGTATTTAAGAAACATCCATTTAAGTCAACCCTAGATGATTTAAAGGGAGCATTCTCTCGCACGCCTTTGGGCGTCATGCATGTGGAAGACATTAGGGATTACATCTACTACAAGAAAGAACTGGTAGGGTTGGATAGGTTAAGGGTGAACATGGATACCATGTTGAAACTAGATAAAACATTTGTGGATGAATATGTTAAGTGGAATGACCACCCAATAGTAGAGTATGCTACGACATATGAATTCTATGAGACAGAATGGATTAAAATACTTTTGAGCAGAATTCATGATGACCTATTTTGGATAGGTGATGTGCCAGTCAGAATAACTAGTGACCTAATACATGAGATGACAAGCCTATCTAAGACAAGCAACGTCCTTCCAGTAGGAAAGAATGTCAGGAAAATTGTTGAGAAAACTTGTAAGTCAAGGAGTGATAGGTGTGGGATAAAAAATTGAGCCTATTGAGAAAGCAGACATCAAATTGATGTCTATGATACTTGGATACAAGTTTCATCACACTAGCAGGGTGAATAGTGTGTCTGCAAGCACAATACTAGTAGCCATTAGACTTGTAAAGGAAGATGCAGAGTTCAACTTGTGTGAGATCTTGCGCGCGCAGTTGATTGATAACATCAAGGCAATCAAGCATGACAAAACCAAGATATTCAAGTTTGGGTTATTGATCATTTACATGTACCTTCATATAGTTGGGAAAGTATCAAATTTGTATTTGGACAAGTCCATTCCAACCATGCCATAGATATCTAAAAAAGAATCCACTGAGAGTACATTGAGAGATTATATAACATTGGAGTTGAAAAACTTCAGGGTCAAGATGTAAATGAGGTATAGAATTCTAGAAAACATTATTGAAAAGTACAAGGATACAATTTGTTTTATGGTTGAAACAGATACAACATATATGGAGGCAGTTGTACCTAGAACAAAGTGGATTCATCCACTTGGTTATGAAGTAGAGGAACAAGTTTTGGAAGCATATGCTCAAGTATTGCTTTAAGCTCCTACTAACCCTAATGATCCAAGATGGGGAACTTATGAGGAGAATACAAGAGAAATAGATGCAAAACTAAATAGTGCAGCAACTAAGAGGAAAGCCTCTAAGATTACATCTGAGATACTCAGAATTCATGGAGTAACACAAGCAGACCTAGAAAAAGCAAGGGAAAAGATTTCTTTGGAAATTGAGAGTGCATCCACAATGGAAGCTAAGTCTGATGATCCTAAGATGAAAAAGGTAAAGATTGAGAAGACTAATGATCCAAAGGATAACAGGGTAAAATTGATGATATCAGTCATGCGCCCACTGCTACAATTGATATTGAATCCACATATGCATCTCCTAAGATGCCCAAGAGGAGAAAAAAAACTGCCACAAATCACCCTTTAGCTATAAGTGCAGCCACAAGAAGTAAATTGAAAAATGTGTAGTCACCTTCGGAAGTGGGATTCATACCTAGTCTTCAAGTGTTAAGGACTAGAGTTGTAGAAGAAGGAAGGCTAGATCAGATAGCCAAGTTTTATGAAAAATATCATGAAATTGATAAGTCAGAGATTCATGAGATGCTGATCAAACACATGATAAAGTTCAAGAAGACAGTTCTTGAATTGAAGATAGCAATCCCAAATAAGGTATGGGAGATTATGGATACCTTGAAGAGACAAGCCACTGAAGAAGACTTCAGAATTAGGGAACAAACACTTGATTCCACTCTTCCAGTATGTTATGTTGAAGAAAAGTCACTATTATTGAATTTGGTGAAGCCGCACTTAAGGACAAAGATGAGAACACTACACCTCATGAACAAATACTATGAGCTGATAACTAAGGAAATATAGAAGGCCTTTGAGAAGGTATTCTTAGAGAAGCACATGAAACCTAAGTCTGCGTCCATCACTCAAGCATCTAGTGAGAAAGACAAAGTAGTAGAGACCTCCAAAATATCATTTACAGGTCCTCAGGATTCATCACCTACAGTGGTAACACATACAGAGGTAGTAAAGTCTATGGCCATAATAGATACACAAAAAGATGATACAATCTTCATTGACAATTTAGAGATTGCAATGGCAGCCACAAACAATGACTTGGATAAGTTTGAAGAAGCTTTTGTGAGCACCCAAGAAGCTAAAATGTTATGCAGAAATACATCATCCACTCATCAAGAAGAACCATTGATTGATGATGACAAAGAAGAAGAAATGATGGAAGAAAAGAAAGAACAAGAAAAAAGAAATAGAAAAACAAAAAATAGAAAAAGAGGAAGAAAAGAAAGAAGAAGAAAAGATAAAAGAAAGTGAGAAAAGGGATGAAATGTCAATAAAGCAAGAAGTGTTGGACAACACTCCCATCACTCCTTCAGCAACATTTTTGTCAAGTTTGACACCTAACACATCCAGTTTGGACTCATGGAGAGAAGAAGACTCAATTAAGTTTAGTGTCTTAGCTATGGAGAAAGCCAAAGAAAAGCAAGTAATGAGGAATCCCCTACTGGTAGAATTAGTAAACATTTTGAACAATCTATTGCCAAAGGATAAGAAAGTGTCAAAGATACACTTGGTTGATGATGTGAGTATAGTCATCTCACATTTCAAAAGCAATTTCTCAAGCCTTGAAGAATCTGCATCCCTAGTTGCAGAAGAAAAGTATCTAAAGAAAAGATTGAATGAATTGGTGAACAACTTTTCACTTGACCTTAGCTCACTCAAGACTAGTCAAGCATCCTTGAAAGAATTTGCAGATCAAGGAAGAAAAATCATTGCAGAATGCATGGATCAAGATAAACTTATTGATGCTCATTTTAAGAAAATAAAAGAGGCTGAAGCTATGATTGAGCAAGTGAAGATTTTAGTAAAAGACACATCCACAGATGTGAACATTTGCAATAATGTCTACCAAAGTCAAATAGACAAAATTGAGAAGGCAAAAAAGGAGATGACAAAGTTAAGGGCTAGACAGACTCAGTTGAGGAATGCTCTTGCACCCTCATTAGACATTCTAAATCAAAACATCAAGGAGATTGATGCCACCATGATAACCTATGATCAAGGTCCTTCCATAGAATTGAAGAAGAAGGAGATCCAGAACCTAAAGATTGCATATCTGGATGTTTTCCCTCAGTGAGTATGTATAGATATAGTTTTGTGACACCTTTGTCATTAATGTCAAAGGGGGAGTTTTGTATAGAATATGGATCATAATATGTATAGGGAGATATAAGTATATGTATAGAAGAAAATTTTTTTTTGTATTAAGGACAGTTAGCAATTTGGCCATATTCCTTTGTTGCCATCAATGACAAAGGGGGAGATTTTTGGAAAGTTGGCTATACTGATGTATATGACTTGATAAAGTATTTTCATTATGGCAACAAAGTCATATAGCAGTTTGGAGTCAGCGCACTTGATGAGAAGATTAGAAATTGGTTAAGTATTGAAGACTGGACAATGTATAGAGTTCCTACAACTCAGAGCATCAGCGCACGTGCATACAAAAGAATTATGGTATGCACCCTGGAAGTTAAGTTGGTTAGACTATATTCATGCTTAGTCTATGAGCGCATAATCAGATATGCAAGGATGAGAAAGTTACAGTCAGTTGAAGTTTCACATCCAGTGAGTGCTAGAGAAGAAATAGAGCATGAAGCCAACAGTAAGTATTTTGGTTTGCAGATATAATGTAATTTTGTAAAGGCTATGCGCCTATTTTATTTAGGTTGCCGACATATATACTTGTTTGTTTGTAAGAATGCTTAAGCCAATTCATATGAAAAGGTTGTATGTAATAGGTTTAAGGGACAACCTAGTTGTTTATTTTGTATGCGTGTATAAATATAAGATGCACCCATTGTATTGTAAATGGAAGTTGATAGAAAGTTGTGATAAGAAGAACAGAAGTGTGAAAAGACACTACAAGATGTATTAGAGATTTTCTAGAGGTCAAAGAGTTAGTGCATCAAAGGAACTGATCTGAAAAGCAATGTCACAGTGACAGTTCATCCAACAAATATAGTGTGTATCTGAGATCAGAAGGTTGTAGCCTTTACCACTTGAGCAGTGAGCTCTTGGACAGTGCGTCCTCTCCCCTAACAGGGACTATTGTAAAAGACTCCTAACAAGGTCTGACCCTTAACAAGATCTACTATACTTCAAGTATTGTAAAGAAACTCCTAATAGGGTTAAGGATCTTCTAACAAGGATCACAACACACTAGTGCAGAATATTAGTGGGTGTCAATTCCCACCAGGGTTTTTACCTATTTGGGTTTCCCTGTAACCATATTGGTGTCATGTGTTGATTTCATATTTCATGTTTATGTGAATGTTTAATTCAGTACTTAAGTTTAGTATAAAGATTAAAGTGAAAAGTTAAAATATAGTGAACACTGATTCACCACCCCCCGCTCTCAGTGTTCCCATTCCTAACAAGAAGTATATGCAGTATGCCTAAGTTATTTAAAGAAAAACACAAGATTTCAAAAGATTATTTGTAAGTCAAACTCACAAACGAATCATCTTCACAAAGAATTTATCTTTCAAATAAGACTAACATTTTTCAAAATTTCCTTATTTGGCAAATAAATAATGGATAAACTTTTTGTTTGAATATTGATGTTGATTTCCATGCTACATCACCTTTAGATATTCATATAGATTCTTTTGCTAATATAGGGGATGCATCTCATGGATCCATACAAAATAAAGAAGAGAAACATTTAATATCATTTAATTTGGATAGTCATTATAACAACATATTTAACATTTACAAAAGCTTGTTTATTCACAAACATTTTCAAGTCCATAAAAAGAACTATTCTAAGGGGATCTATTCTAGACACACTATAAGTGACATTGATTCTCCATTAGCATATATAGATCTAATTTATGATAGTTTTATCAATTTCCCTTCATATGGATCCAATGTATGATAGTTTTATCGGTAATTGTCCCATTTTAGACACATTTACGGGGGCTTAACAAATTCTTGGATGTCTATAAGAACTTTTCTATATATCATCAAGACATAGAAATATAATAAAATAATAATTTAAATAACTTAAATTGATGTGATTCTCAAGACAAAATGTATATTTCAACACACTTTATTTATTCGAATGAAAATAATTTTACGACCAATAAATGAAAAATACATTTCAACACAAATATTTGAACACCTTGTAAAATTATTGCAATGAATAGAAAAGAGAAGCTTTCTATAATATCTAAAAGAGAAACTCATAGTGTTGTCATTGGAAAATTGTCTAGCATTTAAAAATTGTCAAAATTATTACTAGTAAGTTAGGTGATGTCAAAATAATTTAATCCTCTTTATATAAAAATAAAACTGATCTTCAAATTTCATTTCTAATCTACATAACTTTAATAATTGAAATTTTGATAAGAGAAATTTGTTTATATTATAATATAACAAAAATATATGATTTTAATCTATATATAATAATATCTTAAATTTCAGTTTTATTATATTTAATAATACAATGTCCATATATAAAAATCAAATTGATATATTTTTATACCAATCTAACTATATTAAATTTTATGATTATATGTTCAAATTTTAATCTCAAAATAAAATACAGGCCCTTTTTATTTTAATCCAAGTCATTCCTTAAATTTACTCCACATTTACCAAAACATATTTTTAATCTACATCTACTTATCTCAAATTTTAATTTTATTATTTTTATTAATATATTATCTATATAAAAAATTAAATTATTAAACTTATATCTTACATGTTCAAATTTTAAAAAAGAAAATTCAGCTCTCTAAATATTTAATACCACACATTCTTAGGAGTTAATAATATTTGTCTAGATTTACATCAATGTTAATCTACAAAAATATCCATCAGTTCACATTAATGTCTATCTTAATTCTTTACATTGTTTGAATTTGAAACTACAAAACTCGTTGCCTTTATGAATCCCATTTCCGTTTGTCAATGTGATTCGCTCCACTCGCATCAGCTACATCCATTTCAGTTCTGAGACATTCCCATCTATTTTTTACCATTGATTTTTTTGCAGACCTACAAACTGGTAGAAAATTTAACATATTGCAATCTGGAACATCGATAAGGTGGGCATTTTTGTTTTTACATATGTTTTGTCTTGCAGTTGCAATGGTACAGATTCTAAGCATGTTGTACAAATTAGTTAACCATAGAATTTGGAGCATGCTTTTTTTTTTATCTCCCCATCTGTTCTAGTCTTTACTCCAATGTTCCTGTTTAATTTGATGGATCGATTACAAAAGACACATAAAATATTGATGACATGCAAGAAGTTACAAAATAATATACTTTAATATAAAATAATACTAAAGTGATTGCTCAAATTCTTAATAAAGTGGCATTACAAATGATCTTTGAGTATTTTTTTAACGAAGGAGTTACAAATTTATCATCATTTTTTTTTACTCTGCATAAGAGAACTTTTGTGGTGAGTTATGTTTAAATATTTTACATGTATGTGTTTTTTTTATTTCTTTATTGTCATTTTAACAAAAGATTCTATTCATCTTATATTTAATATTATTATTGTGTTGCAGTTAGGTTTTGATATTATTGTATGTATGAACCCCAGAACATACAAAAGGAGCTCTTATTGACAATGCATGAACTCCATAGATACGTGGGAGAGAAAGACAAATGAAATAGAAAAAAAATTATCTAAATATAAATGTTAGATCTTTATAAGCATTCCTCTATGCACCGGTTTTAAAAACTAAAGAATAGATCTCAAAGATTGTAGATTGAAATCAAGATCAAGCAATAACAAAGAAGTTGACTTCAGAATTGTTCTAGATGGATTTTTCATTGATGGGTATTGTTTTTTATGATAAAAAATAAATGTTTGGAAAGATTGTTCATATTCTACTTAGAGAAATGTATTTTAGAAAGATTAGAATTCACAATTTTAGAAAAGATTATTTTTTATATAAGTAATAGGTCGTAGCCAATTTATTTTATCAATTCTTAATATTTTTTACAACCAATTCAAAATGGGCACTAAAGGGAAAGATTCAAGTGAAGAAAACACTCTGGTCTTTCTCAATACATAAAAATATTTTTAGAGTTACAATGTTTTGCATTCCACATGTTAGCTAGTTACGAAATAAATATAGATTACATATGAGATAGTTACCCATTTCTACATGCATAAGGAGTGTGTTGCAAATTCACTTCTTTGACTTTATTACTCATGTCATGTGACCTATAAGAAAACTTCTAGAGATCTTCCTTTGATCCTATACTTGGCAAGACCTTAGACATTGCCAACTTATTAATCTTTTTGCTAATTCGCAAGGTCATAATTTACCACCAGCGAAATAGAGCATTTTTTCCATTTCGCCTCAAGAGAAATTGCCACTAGAGAAATGGAAACCTCATCGATATTGTATTGCTATGAAATCTGTCCTTTGTGAAATAGCAATTTTTTGCCGACTCACTACAATGGAAACTGCCTTTCGTGAAATAGCGACAGGTTCATTGTTTCACAATTTTTTCTTTAGGACTCAGTGAAATAGCGATAGGTTTTCTATTTTGGAGCCTGTTATTTTGGGTTTAGTGAAGTAGTAAAAGGTGAACTCTATTTTGCAAGATGTTATTTTAGGTTTAGCGCAATAGTGAAATATGATTCGGCTCTCCACCTGCAACCAAACAAAAAATATATAGATAACTAGCTTGTGAGGATATGAGTTAGATTGGGGTTGATGGAACTTATTTTCCTTCCTCCACACTCAATTATTTATCATTTCAATGTGGCCGGTATTGTAAATGTTCAAAGTTGTCTACATCTGAGCAAGTTCTCCTTCCCATATGCCTGCCATCTAAACTCCCTATTTTTTTTTTTGGCAATCCATGGTTTTTGAGGTGTTTCTCTATGTGGATAGTCAAGCCCTTTTTAGTAAATAGCCTCTTGTTATATGTTAAATTTTTTGAAAGAAGTTCCCTCTACCCATCTTAGCCATTTCATTGGACATAGTATTGCATTTTCTATAAATATGGTTAATCGTTACCTTTTCAAATCTCCTAATCAAATTTAATATCAACTCAAGTAATGATTGGAGTTTCTAGTTGTAACATAAAAGTAAGATGGTGGTTGATTGATATGATGGAAAGGTTATTTCACCAATTCTTTTATGCACATTAGGGAAAGAGAAAGAGGGTCCCACAAATATAACCTTCTAGAGAACCCAAATAAGATTAGCACAACCCAAATGGATGTAGGGGTGCTAATTCAAAATCCATGACCTTTCAAGGGCATATGCTTAAGGATCTCCTTTTTTTATTGTTCTTTCCCTTTAGTGTAATTGATTGATTGATTAATGCCAATTGAAATTAAGTGATCTAATGCTAGTTGACTGATTAATGACAATGTGAGTAAAATAGAATCACATGTAACAACCAAGCACATAAAAAGACCTAATATGATATCTAAAAGCAAGTGCTGTGAAATGAAAAAGAGGGAAATTGAACTCACCTTGAGGGATAGTAAAGGTCACAAGATTAGATCTGAAAATGGGTTAGCAAACTGCAACATAAACTAAAACCGCGTTGGATCTGGAATGTGCAAGCTAGAAAATGTTGACTGTGAAAATATGAAAGCCCCAGGAATAGGTTGACTTCCTAGGTACAAGTCAACTTAGGTACAATTTGAGGTCGACCTATACCTACACTATCCAAAAATATGAGATCTGAATGTCTGATAGAAATTGTAACCCTAGATTTGCCAATTATGATCTTGAAAACATGAAAAACTAGCAAATTTGCTCCCACACAAGAAAAATAGAAAAAAAAATTCGAGGGGGGGGGGGGGGTAAGGGGATTTCCTTGAGAAATCCCTTGCTTAGGAATAAACATTTAATTGAAATAAAAGAATGTAAAAGCAAAACAAATGTAAATATTCACTTTGCTTGTCAAACCTTTATAGATGGACTCAAATCCTCTACCCACAATGATGCATTAATTCTTGTGTGTATGTTGATGTATAATGTAGGATGTCTTCACAAATGCAATAGATCTACAAGTATCAAATCATAGACCATGGATGTAAGTATGCTTGAATGCATGAATGCTTGAATGCTTGAATGCTTGTGAAATGTGGATGTATGGAGATGTCCTCCCTTGATGGACAACTCCACTATCTCCTTGAAGAAATAAGCTAGATATGTGGAAATAAATTCTTGAATGAATGGCTTTGATGAATCCATGCTAGCTTGGCTTGAAATCCTTGAATGCACCTTGAACTTGATAGCTGGAAATTGATGGCTTGAGTGTTTTATAACTACATATATTATGGATTGAATATGCATATTATGGATTTATGTATATATCTATGGATCTCTCAAATGAAGGGAAAGGACCTCCTTTTAGAAACTCAAAGTTCAAATTAGCAAAGGCTGACAAAGGAGAGAAGGAAAGAAAGATACCTAGCATCGGGCCCAGGGACCAATCAAAATTCAAAACCCTAGGTATAGGTCAAGGTCAACCTATACCCAAGGGTGCAAAACTCAAGAAAAGAAACCCAGATCTTGAGAGGTATTAAGGGTTTTAGGAGAAACATAGGAAAAAATGTACAAAAAAGAGGGAAATTAAGCATAAATGAATCCATGTTTTAGGAGATCACTAAAATGGGGTCTAATAGGCCCTTGAGCTTCCAAATTAATGGGTGCTAACATCTAGGACCTTATATTTAACCCCCACTTTAGCAGGAGTATGAGCCAAACTCATACTCATGATAAAGTAGATCAAGCGCGTGAGATGATCTTATCCAAACTAAGGAGAAAAGGAAATGTCAAGCCCCCAATAGATTCTAGTCCTCATAAAATCCAAAACTAAGACAAGAGATACATTGCTGAAAAAAAAAGGAAAAACAGGTATGATTTCCTAGGCCTAGTGAGAATGGTTGTCTTACTATGAATCACACAAAAAGACATGTTGCAAAAGATGGCATTGATATTCTAGTGGGTTTTTGTGCCATGGTAGTCAACACATCAAGGATTCACCCATAAGGATTTGTGTTTCCAAAAGGAGAATCCAAAAAAAGGGTGATCTAAGAATAAAGATTTGTGTGTCCTTACAGGATCAAAAATGAAAATTCAGGGATCAGGCCTTAAGGATTTGTGTTTCCATAAGGGATCCAAATTTATAATATCATCAAACATAGTGTGTGTGCACAAAATTTGAGCGGAGTGCATGCCCTCATTTTAAAGCTATTGAAAATTCCTTAAAGGGAGAAATGGATTTAATGGAGTGTGCATGTATCCATTAAATATGTTTCCATTATGAAATTCCCCTAGAAAAGGACACATTAAGGGAAATGAGCACATGACAAAAAGAGAGCACAAGAGGGATCTACCAACTCTAGGATCAGTATGATCATATGATAATATATTGAATATTATGTCTAAATGAAATCTCATCATTCCCCAAAGGAAGTAGAAATACAAGACAATGGATGAAAGATGCATAAGAGTTATGAAGAAGATTCTTTTTGGGTCGGCATCATGGAGACCAAAAAAAGAATCAGTGCTACCATTTTGCATCATCCCAAGTGGACTATACAAAGGAACATTTATATAACATATAGAACACAAAATGTAACAACACATAGAAGAAATGAGATACAAATAGAATAATGATTACAACATGTTTTATTTCTTTATCACCTTGCACCAACAAAAAAAAAGGGTCGTTTAAAGAAATCTAAACAAAACATATAACAAGAAGTTATTCATGGGGGAAACACATCGTGATAGGAAAACACACAAAGGGATACCATGCAAGAAGAGATAATCAAGTGCATCACCTACCCCCTCCCGCCCTCCATCTTAGTCTATAGTGTTTAGGGAAGGTGTGAAACTTGCAAGAGGAGCAACATCAAGAACACTAGAAGGAACAATAGCCAATTCCAAACAAGGACCATTCTATGAAGATAGGTCATTGTGCTTGTTACTAGGAGTGATTGATAATTTTTGTGAAAGAATAGATGGTAAATCATAATCAAGATCAATAGTTTCATAATCATCAAAATCACTTGCATGATTATCATTGTTAGTATCAATAAAATCATCATCAAGAGTATCTTCTTCATCAAGATTAATTGTAATAGAATCTAATATACGAATAGAATCATAATTTTTATCCATTTGAACTATGTTATTATTCTCATTCTCCATAGTTTTCAAGCATGGGTTGATCAAAGAAAAGTGAAGAAAGATGTGTATGAGGTGAAGATGTATTTTGAGAGACATGGGCATGAGCTCTAGCTTGACGCTTACAACAGTGATCATGAGCATGTTGGTTACTTTTAGTCTTGCTAGATATCTGAGTTGGAGTGGGATCAATCATCAAGGGTTCCTTTTCTTCCTTAGGTGGGAGAATAAAAGGTGGAGAATTTGATAAAGGAGGAATGGGTGGTATAGGAAGAAGACCATGACTAGGACCAACCTTAGGTTTACTAAATTCATAAATCTTCCTGGATTTGAAGGCTTGGTATGATTGGAAGAGATAATCAGGATGATTTTTTGGTGATTGAGGTATAGAATGCCAAAATAAATCAAGGTCAACACAATCTCGAGGCCTAGAAGGATGATAAAGACTATGGTTAATTGTCTTTATTTTACCATCATGAGGGAATTTAAGAAATTTATGAATGGGAGAAGTTATGGCTTGCATGGAGGAAAACCAAGCTTGACTTGAAATTGATCTGAGGTAGGAATGACAATGAAAGTAGTGTCCACAATCTTACCACAAAGCTCCATAGGAAAAGCTATAGAACCATGAGGAGGATAAAGGAAACCATTGCAAGTTTGAATCATGACATCATATTTATCATAGGAATCATTTTACAAGTGTTTACTAAAAATACGCTCTTTAGTTATCACATTAACCATGCAAGTGGAATCAACAAGAACACCACAGAAAGGAATACCAGCAACCCTAGTAATAATGTAAAGAGGGCCATTGGATGCTTTAATTATTTTAGCAAGATTAAAAGTCACTAGTACATTTGAGGCCAAATTTTGACGGCCAATTGTCGGATTTTCCACGCCTATTTGTTGACATTTCAACATATCTGTCTGTCGGTGTTTTTGCATTGGAAATTGTGACAGAAGAGATACCCGTCAGTTTTCTGACACCCTATTCAGTTGAAAACTTGCACATGAATACCATTTTTGTTATGGCATTTCTTACTGTTGACCTATCAGAAATCTGACAACCCATGTAGGTATCCCGTCAAACATATCTATCGCAATAGCGACAAGTGGGAAATAATTCTCTGACACAAACACCCATTAGAGATATAGCATGGCTATCACAATTACCTGTCGAAACGGGTACTTTCCAACAAATAGACCCATCGGTGCTATAGCATTCCTATCACACGTATCTGTCGAAAAGTAGATATCTCTAACATTTGACTGGTCGGAAGAGCAACAGTATGGAAGTATATCTTTGATAGGTATATATGTCTAATAAATAGCATTTCTATCACAATTACATGTTGGCCAAGTGACAAGTGATAGTACAATTTGACGGGAAACTCTATCAGATGTATAGCACTACCGTCAAAAGAATTTTCTTTAGTGTCAAAAAAGTGATAGATATGCACATTAAAAATAAGAAAGCTCAAGAGACCATCATAGGTTGTCTCTTTCTTCGGTCTATATTATTGACAAAAAATTTTACCTTTCATTAGCTCATCAAATCCAAGGATTTGAAAGAATTTGATAGAATATTTTCATGATAACGTATATTATTTAAGTTGACGTTGCATGAATTTATCTACTTTGCACACTTGTAGACTATGAGGACGGCAATAAAGAAGCATCTCCTCCCATGGCCTACATTACTCAAGCCATGGGAGGGGATGCTTCTTTATGGCCATCCTCATAGTATACAAGTGCGCAAAGTATATAAATTCATTTAGCATCAAACTAAAATAATGTACGTATACATGAAAATATTCTATTAAATTATTTCAAATCCCCGAATTTGATGAGCTAATGAAAGGTAAAACATTTTGTCAATAATATAGACCAAAGAAAGAGACCAACTATGATGGTATGTTGAGCTGTGTTATCTTTAGTCCTAGCTACTGGGCAAGGCCTAGAAGACTTATACCTGTCAATTGTTGAGAATAATCATCGCCTTGCATTTATGTACACTGTACAATATCCAATATAATTGATCCCAGTCTCGTAAAAACATTTTACACTTGTGCAACTCATCAATACTGGAGGCCTGAAGTAATTTTATATGATCACTAGCACATTTCGTGCATGGATGAGAAACATTATCCAAAGTTTCTAGATTCTAAGAAGAGGTATGAGTGGAGGCCAAAGAAGGGATATTTGTGAAGGTTTTATAGACGTAGGTTACTGAATAATCATCTCTACACTAGTACTCAATCTGGCCTCCACTCCATACATGTCTTCTCAGAATCTAAAAACTCTCCATCATTGATTCACATCATTTTTTCAGCATCTCCATGCACTGAGACCTTAAATTATTGAACTTCTCTTTGTTTTGAGAATAGTTTAACATTCTCTACTTGACAGGGCCAACCACGTGAAGGTGGAATCTCATCTGGCCCCTCCTAGGAGCCTCTTATGACCCTTTACGACATTTGAAGACCTCTAAGATGTATCCTTAGGGATCATAAAGGGTCGTAAAGGGTCATAAGGGGTCCTGGGACACAATATCTTAGAAACATAAATGTAGGCATCATGGTCACAATTTTTTGGAGATACAACATAATTGAGTGGTATACCCAGATGATGCAAAGCAACCACTACTCTTCCAGTTCCATGTTGACACTGTGTGATCTAAAAACAATAGATAAGGAATAAATTTAGAGAGCGGAGGAGGTCCATAATGACCAAAATAATACAGATTCATAATGACCAAAATAATATAGGAACCTATATTATTTTGGTCATTATGGCCCTCCTCCACTCTCTAAATTTATTCCTTATCTATGGTTTTTTTAATTCTGCAGTGTCAACTTGGAACCGGAGGAGTAGTGGTTGCTTTGCATCGTCTAGGTATACCACTCAATTATGTTGTGTCTCCAAAAAATTATGACCATGATGCCTACATTTATATTTCTCAGTTGTTGTGATATCTACATTGTAGTCTATAGTTGTTGCAATAGTAGAGTCTATCCACAATAGAAAGGAAGACATCAATCTAGCCGGGGTCTAGATCCTACCCCAATTGTCGAAGGATCCAGTCCCAGGATAGAAAGATGTCTTCCCATTATATTTAAGCCATATTCCTTGATCTTGTCAAACTTCCTTGGTACAATAGGCCTGCTCTCTATAGTACTCTTCTTCAATCTATGTTTGATGATAAGTATCTTATTCTTCTTCCTAATTATAGCCAAAGCTTCCTTTTCATCAGGATTCAAATCCACTTCCCCCATCTCATCATCCTCGTCACCCTCAGCTTCCATCCTTAAGCACTTCTTCCCTCTCCAGTTCTTCAAGCCTCTGCAAGATATCTAGATCAATAAAGTCTACAACATTGTGTCCATCCATGATCTCAAGAATATCATCATCTTTCCACTCTTCATTTGCCAAAATATACTGCTTCTTCAAGCTTGTAGAGTAATCTTATTAATAAAAGAAATATTGCCAACATTAGGGTACCCACAGATCAAAATAGTTGATGTTATTGATGTTTGTGCTCAAGGATATCGATTCGCTGTTATGAAATGACCAAATCATTTTTATTTCCATTGTAGAGAAAACAAGTGGGTGAAAGTTGATCGAGCGCGAGAGAAGGCGTTGTATTTTATTTGATCATGAATGCTCTCTCAAATGACCAATCATGCTTTCTAGTCGATTCTTTTTGGTGCTTTTTTTCCCATATTCAGTAGATAAAAATCATGGCGGCAACCACTTAGCCATCTTTTTGATGTTCTAGGTATTTTACAAAGATACAAGTATGTGGATTTATCATTCAGTTGCTTGCAGTTATTGGTCAAATGCAAATATTTTGTCAAGTTGAAAGGGCAAGATATCGGTTTGGTGTTTTCAGTTTATGTTAAAATTTGATTTGGTAAAATCCTCAAAAAACACACTACATGTTCTAAAATGTAAAGAAGTTGAATGTTAAATGTAAGATATATATCTCATCCATAGTAATCAAAAGAAAAGACATGAAACTTATAAGGAGATTTACCAATCCAAAAATATAAGTGAATAGAAAACATGATTGGTACCTTATGAATTGGTTTTTGAGGTGCACAATCTTCATCAATCTCCTCAGAAGAAGACCCCTCCTCATGAAAAATGCATTTAACACAAAAAACAAATTTACAAAACTAAACCAATGGCATGTTTAGAAGAAAGAAATAGAATGATAATAATATGTTGAAAATTCTATTATGTTCAATACATGCCAAAGGACCAGTCCCAACAATTCTTAAACATACTTTATCTGATATGATAATAACATGCGAATTAAATTGATAAAGGTGTTTATCTACATTTAATCTGCCAATTACCAATTACACAAAAAACAAATTTACAAAAATGAACCAATGGCATGTTCTTCATGTGGTAGAAGGAAGATGTGGCTATCAAATCTTCCTTCATGAAAGTTGAGCATGAAAGAAGGTATGTGATTTCTTCATCTTTTATTAGTATCTTTGACGGGCAACATCTTTCAAGCCTCTGGCATCATATTCGACCATAAATTTCAAATGCATTGCATTTTATTTGATCATGAACATGCTCATTGAAATGACGACATTCTATTGGTATCGTGCCCTAGCCTGTACTTTATCTCCATCATTTGATGTTATTGGTGCTTGTGCTCAAGGATATTGATTCACTATTTTGAAATGTTTGGATCATTTTGGTCATGACTGTTCCTCTACATAGTTAGGAAATGTAACTGTCTAATGATTATATGTAATATTGAATGGATTAAATGTTTTATTCTTGGTAGAAGTGAATGGAAGGAATAGTGTTGGTGTTAGGTTTCATTTATTATTGAATTCAATGGTTTCCAAGATGTGATGAGGATTTTTCTCCTTATTTAATGTTAACAGTTCCTACACAATGAACTCATACAACAATGAAATGCTATGTGATTGACAATTTCATACAACTGGTCCTTTGGCATGTATTAAATATAATCCACTCATACAATTGGTCCTTTGGTGTGTATTAAACAGAATAGAATTTTCAGCATATTATTATCATTCTATTTCTTTGTTGTAAACATGCCATTGGTTTAGTTTTGTAAAAAAAATTCATGTTAAATTTTATTTTTTCTATTTTTCCATTTGATAACCACAGTCAACATTTCAAAATAGTGAATCGATGTCCTTGAGCACAAGCACCAATAACATCAAATAATGGAGATAAAGCATGGGCTAGGGCACGACACCAGTAGATTAAAACTAAACCAATGGCATGTTTACAACAAAGAAATAGAATGATAATAATATGCTGAAAATTATATTCTGTTTAATACAGGCCAATAGACTAGTCCCAACAATTCTTAAACATACTTTATCTGATATGATGAGTTGTTAATAAAGGTCTAATTTTGTAGACTACTAGCATGAAGGAAGATTTGACCTAGCCAAATCATCCTTGTACGACACAAAGAACTGTGTGATAACTATGTCTACTCTAACCTTAATTGTTTAAGAATTCATCATATTAGATAAAGTATGTTTAATAATTGTTGGGAGTTCTATTAGACCTTTTTTGTAAACATGCCATTGGTTTTCAAATGCTTGGATTCACATTTGTTGATATTACTGGCATGACCATTGTATATTAGACCTTTATTAACAATTCATCATATCAGATAAAGTATGTTTAATAATTGTTGGGAGTTCTATTAGACCTTTGTTGTAAACATGCCATTGGTTTTCAAATGCTTGGATTCACATTTGTTGATATTACTGGCATCACCATTGTATATTAGACCTTTATTAACAATTCATCATATCAGATAAAGTATGTTTAAGAATTGTTGGGACTAGTCCTTTGGCATACTAGATTTAATTTTATTTTGTATGAGAAATTTTGGGAGTTGCATGAGAAGTTTTAGTGTCTAAACACTCAACTAATCCCTCTAACTGATTAGGAGTGGTTGGGGAAGTTGAGAGGAAAGTTTTAAAACATTCATATTCACTTATTGAATGCTTTGGAGATTGCTGGTTTGACTGTCCGTGCGTTACCAGTGACTGAGATTCATTAAAGGATACAAAACCCTTCATTTTGGAGTTATTGTGTGTGGATTCAAATGTAGGTTTGATTTGGTTAATGCTTAGAAGATATCAATAAATTATTTAAAGATAATCTTACATGTTTGGAGAGGTTTGAGAGGCACTTATCATGACTGTACCCTCACAAACATCAGCATAGACTAGTTTTACTAAGTTTCCTTTCTCTATTTTGAGGTTTCCTTTCTCTGCCGCAAGGGTACAATCAGAGGGTTCATTAAAAAAATGATCATTTGAATACTTACTATGAATATGATTGGTTTGATAGCATATTGCTCATTTTACTTGAAGTTTGGAATAGCTTGTGCAAGGGTGAAAGTACTTTTGATCATTTTAGTCGTGACGGTTCCTCTACATAGTCAGGAAATGTAACTGTCTAATAATTATATATAATGTTGAATGGATTAAATGCTTTATTCTTGGTAGAAGTGAATGGAAGGAATACTATTGGTGTTACGTTTCATTTATTATTGAATTCAATGATTTCCAAGATGTGTTGAGGAGTTGCTCCTTGTTTAATGTTAACTATTCCTGTACAATCCACTCATACAATAGTGAAGTTACAAAATTGAACCAATGGCATGTTTACAACAAAGAAATAGAATGATAATAATATGCTGAAAATTCTATTCTATTTAATACATGCCAAGGGACCAGTCCCAACAATTATTAAACATACTAGTAATCTGATATGATGAATTATTAATAAAGGTCTAATTCTATAGACTCCTAGCACAAAGAAAGATTTGACCCAGCCAAATCTTCCTTGTACCACACAAAAAAATGTGTGATAAATATTTCTACTCCAACCTTAATTGTTTAATAATTCATCATATCAGATAAAGTATGTTTAAGAATTGTTGGGAGTTCTATTAGACCTTTGTTGTAAACATGTCATTGGTTTTCAAATGTTTGGATTCACATTTGTTCATATTACTGGCACATTTAATGATGCCATTGTATATTACTAAGATGCTCACTAAAATGACCGCATTCTACTGGTGTCATGCCCTAGCCCGTGCTTTAACTCCATTATTTGATGTTATCAGTGCTTGTGCTCAAGGATATCCATTTTTTTTAAATGTTGATTGTGGTTATCAAATGGATAGCCCATGAGCTTCTAGCCAGGCACCATTTGTATTGATAGCTTAGGGCATCAAATGTATTGTATCATTGATAGTTGAGACTTTGTTAAAAGGAAATAGGACAAAGAACATTATTTATTTATTTTCTCTATTTTGATCCCTAAGTGGCTTACAACCCTAGAGAAGTATATGTAGATTTACGGATGTAGTTGCAGGATACATAGCAATCAATAACTCATAAGAAATCCATGCATCTAATTTTAATAGAAATTAATACAAAGAAATAGGGTCCTCCAATGGCCCAATCATCCAGACCTTGACTATCCCCTCAACCAGTGACCCTTCAAAACTAGGTTATCATGCAATCAGTGAGTGATCCTTCATTCTCCTAGTCTGCCCTACATCCAAACATATTGGAAATACACAATAAAATGATAAAAAGTCTTTCACAATCCCCCTTCCCTCAAGGAACACTATCAACCATCCCTTCCACATAGCATTTCACTATTGTATGAGTGGATTGTGCCGGAACAATTAACATTAAACAAGGAGAAAACTCCTCAACACATCTCGGAAACCATTGAAAGGGAAAGAAATTAGTTTGGAGACCTTTGTTTTAAACATGCTATTGGTTTGATTTTGTAATTTTTTTTTTTGTTAATTGCATTTATGATGCAGGAGCATCTTAGGTCTTGGAGCAATCTTGCATCAACCAAAAAAATTTCTTGATTTATGTACCTGTTCGCTATTATTTTCTTTATAATTTTTGTATTTGATGGCTTCATGGTGTGTGAATATTACATGATGCTAAGGACCTATTTGGGAACCTTCTCCTATGAGTACATAAAGTTTGGAGGGATTGTTTCAAAGTTACAGCTATTTTCCTCATCGTTGGAACTGTGTTTTCCTATAGTTTTGGTGCTGATTGTTCATGTTGGAAATCTTGATCCATAAGGAATTAGCCTTTTTTATATTAAGGAGTTTTAGAGGACCTAAATTAATATAATTTCCCAAGAGAGAAAGCCCCAATTCATTATGATTAAAAATTTATGCTCATTTTTCCTTAGGACCTATTTTCTGCTAGTTTTCAGGTGAAACATGTGGTGTTTCTTCTTGTGATGTTCGGTGTGATAAAATGGGACCTTGAACCCTTAAAGGAATGTTCTTGGGTCATGTAAGGACCTAAATAAAAAGGTGCATCAATTTATATTCATTCTAGCATTAGTTTTGGTTTAAATCTTCCAAACTGGACCTATATTGTAATTAAATGCCTGACTGGCCGACCTGTGGCTTAGCTGGCTATATAAGGAGTCTAGATTGATGTAGTAGGGAATCAAGAGGAGATCAAGAGGTAGATCTAGAGATAATTATCAAGATACATCATTAGAGACAAAGATAGGATGCGAGCTGAGACTCTGAATTCATAATTTTCATTGTATAAGGCTAAAACCCGGAAGGCCTCATAGTCAGGCATGTTGAAAGAAATAATATAACTCTCTATTGTTGCTGCCAGTTGATTGTCTCATATACATTATGATTTCATTTCTTTCATGTGATATCATATTGATTCCATTGTGTAACTCTGAGCAGGGCTTGTTTGTGGATTCAAGTGGATTCAATTTTTCTGGATTATGCTTGTATCTACCCTGCCCCTATGTCAAGTGGTATCAAAGCAAGTTCTTTCTTGTGGATTGGATCATGGAGAACCTTATTGGATTGGTTTTAGGGTGGTAGATCTGAGATCTAACCTATAACTTGCAAAAGGTTATGATCTTGCTGGAACCTGATTGTCAAGATGGTTCATGGTAGAGGAAATGATAATGCTATCATGGATATGTTGAGGCAAATTGCAACTAAGCTTGAAGCTGTAGAGATAGCCTAGAGAAGAGGAGCACATCTTAAAGATGTTAGTGATGAAGAAGAAGAAGCAGCACCTAATGCTGAACCTAAAGTTGAATAAGATGAGGAAAGACTTTTGAGAGATTTTTCTAAGGCTAATCCAGACCTGCAATTGAAGTTGCTTGCTATGATGGAAGACTTGAGACCGATGCACTTTTGGATTGGATCTCTGAGATGGATAAATACTTTGAGTATGAAGGTAGTCTTGATAATAAGAAGGTTAAGATAGCAGTCACAAAGTTGAAAGGTCATGCATCTCTTTGGTGGGATCATTTGCAAACTAAGAGACAGAAGAGAGGAAAAGAAAAGATCAAGACATGGATGAAGATTCTTGGAAAGATGAAGAAGAAGTTTCTTCCAGCTGACTACCAAGTTAGTCTGATGAGAAAGATGCAAAATCTAAGACAAAAGGACATGAGTGTGAAAGAATATACTGAGGAATTTTATATATTGGATATCAGATCTAGACATGTGGATGATGAAGTTGAGAAAGTGGCTAGATATCTAAATGGCCTAAGGAAATCTATTCAAGATGAGATCAGTTATGTGAAGATTGATAGTGTGGAAGAAGCATATCAATTTTCTTTGAAGGCTAAAGAGAGATTGACAAAGAGACATGAACAAAGACAAAGAGGAAGAGGTGGCATATTTTAGAGAATTAGAGGAAGATCTTATGGAGAAAGTAGCAGATTTGACAATGCAGCACAAGAGAAAGGATGGAAAGATGACCCTGGTGGTAAAAGAGGTAATTACTCTAGAGGTAGCTATACTGGTTACTCTAGGAATAACAATAATGGGAAAAGAGAAGATAAATCTTGGTTTAGAGGTACTTGTTACAAATGTGGTGAAGAAGGACATAGAGCTTTTGAATGTACTAACTCTGGAAAGAAGACTAGATGTAATGGTAGAAATAATTTGGCTTGTGAAGAAGTTGAGGAAATGTCTAATGAACCTGAACATGGTGAGAACTTGATGCTAAGAAGGATCTTGTGGAATGAAGAAGCTGATGAGGAACCTATTTTGAGGAAAAGTTTGTTCAAAACAAGATGTAAGATCCCTGAAAAATGTTGCAAGGTAATCATTGATAGTGGAAGTTCTGATAATTTGGCATCTGAAGAGCTGGTTAACAAATTGTAGTTGCAGAGATTGAAACATCTGAAGCCTTACCATATTGCTTGGATCCAGAAGGAGCATAAACTACTTGTAAGTGAACAATGCCTTGTTAAATTCAAAATTGGGAATTATCATGATGAAGTCTTGTGTGATATTATGCCTATGGATTGTTGTCATATTCTTTTGGGTGGGCCTTGGCAGTATGATAGGAAAGCTTTGCATGATGGTAGATTGAATCAATATACTATTTGGATGGATGGAAAGAAACAAGTATTGTTACCTTTGATAGAGAAGTTTGATGAAGGTCACTGTACTACAGTCAGAGTATGCTTGTTTGATGGTAAAACATTTACAAGAGAAATGGAAGAATAGAATATTTTCTTTTCATTGAAGCATAAAAGTGGATAGTCAAATAAGGTTGTTGATGCCTTGAGTTGAAGAAGAAGTTTTCTGACAAAGATGAGAGTTGAGGTACTTGGTTTTGATGATTTGAAGTGTTTGTATGAGACTGACATTGATTTTGTAGAGCCTTGGAAAGCTTGTAAGGAACACACAGTAATTGATAAGTAGACTGATTATTTCATTCAAGAAGACATGTTGTTTAAAGGAGTTCAGTTGTGTATACCTAGAGGATCTATGCGAGAGAACATAATGAAGGAGAAACATAGTGGTGGGCTTGTTGGACATTTTGGGATTGATAAGACCGTGAATTTGATTTCAGAGAGATAATTTTGGCCACAGATTTACAGAGATGTACAGAGAATGGTTAGAGGTTGTAGAATTTTCTAAACCGCAAAATGAACTAGTCAAAATTTGGGATTGTATACACCTTTGCCTGTACCTGATAGACCTTGGGAAGATGTGAGTATGGACTTTTTTCTTCGATTTCCTAGAACTCAGAGAGGTAATGATTCTATTTTGGTAGTGGTTGATAGATTTTCTAAGATGGCTCATTTCATACCTTGTAAGAAGACATATGATGCATTGCATGTAGCTGAGTTATTCTTCAAGGAAGTGCTAAGATTGCATGGTTTGCCTAAATCTATTATTTCAGACAGAGATACTAAGTTTACTGGTTACTTTTGGAGAACACTTTGGAAGAACATGAATACTGATTTGAAGTTTAGTTCTACATTTCACGCTCAGATAGATGGACAGACTGAAGTTGTGAACAGAAGTTTGGGAAACTTGTTGAGATGTTTAGTTGGAGATAAACCTACTAATTGGGATTTGATTTTGGCACAAGAAGAGTTTGCATATAATAATTCTATGAATAAAAGTACTAAGAGGACACCATTTGATATTGTTACTGGATTTCATACTAAGGGAACCATAGAGCTAAGAGATTTACCTACTGAAACAAGAAGTGTTGAAGCTGATCATTTTGCACAATACATGAGAACTTTGAATGATGAAGTTAAAAAGAATTTGGAGGACAATAATTTGAAATATAAAAAGAGAGCAAACAAGAGAAGGAGACATAAATCTTTTGAAGTTGGAGATGAGGTTATGATTCATTTGAAAAAGAATAGATTTCCAATTGGTACCTATAACAAGCTGAAAATGAAGAATTTTGGACCTTGTAAGATTCTGAAGAAGTTTGACAGTGGAAATGCTTATGAAGTGGAATTACCAGAGGACATGGATATATCACCTATATTCAATATCGCTGATATATTTGAGTAATTTGAATCAAATGATGAGATAGAAGATTATCCAAATTATCCTAAGAAGAATAGAGACACCATTGATAAGATCTTGAATAAAAGAGTGAGCAAAAGTACAAGAGGAAAAGACTACATGGAATATCTAGTTCAGTGGAAAGACAAGCCAGTTGAAGATAGTTCATGGATTACACAAGCTAAGTTGGATCTTTATGATTTAGGTTAGAATATGAGTAGTGCCTAATGTGGACATTAGTTCTTTATTTACCCTAGGTGTTTGATGCAGGAGCATCTTGGGTCTTGGAGCAATCTTGCATCAACCAAAAACATTTCCTGATTTCTATACTTGTTTGCTGTTGTTTTCTTTATAATTGTTGTATTTTATGGTTTCATGGTGTGTGAATCTTAAATGATGCTAAGGACCTATTTGGGAACCTTCTCCTATGAGCACATAAAGTTTGGATGGACTGTTTCAAAGTTACAGTTGTTTTCCTTGTCATCGGAACTATGTTTTCCTACAGTTTTGGTGTTGATTGTTCATGTTGGAGATCTTGATCCATAAGGAATTAGTATTTTATCTCTTAAGAAGTTTTAGAGGACATAAATTCATATCATTTCCCAAGAGCACAAGCCCCAATTAATTATGAGCAAAAAGTTGTGCTCATTTTTCCTTAGGACCTATTTTATGCTAGTTTTTGGGTGAAACGTGTGGTGTTTCTTCTTGCGATGTTATGTGTGATCAAATGGGACATTTAACCCTTAAATGAATGTTCTTGGGTCATGTAAGGACATAAATCCAAAGATGCATCAATTTATATTCATTCTAGCATTAGTTTTGGTTTAAATCTTCCAAACTGGACCTATATTGTAATTAAATGCCTGACTGGCCGACCTGTGGCTTAGCTGGCTATATAAGGAGTCTAGATTGATGTAATAGGGAATCAAAAGGAGATAAAGATGTAGATATAGAGATAATTATCAAGATACATCATTGGAGACAAAGATAGGATGGGAGCTAAGACTCTGAATTCATAATTTTCATTGTATAAGGTCGAAACTCGGAAGGCCTCACAGCCGGGCATGTTGAAAGAAATAATATAATTCTATGTTGTTGCTGCTAGTTGATTGTCTCATATCCATTGTGATTTCATTTCTTTCATGTGATATCATATTTCTTTCATTGTGTAACTCTGAGCAGGGCTTGTTTGTGGATTCAAGTGGAGTCAATTCTACTTGATTCTACTTGTAATTACCCTACCCCTTCGTCAATTTAAATGGAACATTAAGCATAGTAATGATATGCTTAATCTATTACTAATTGGAAGATTAAATGCACATAACACCTTTATCAGTTTAGCATGTTATTATAAGATACTAAAGAAGACCTGCTATTTGTCAGAGAAATCTTCACTGTCCCCCACAATGAAGACAATGAATATTGACCTCCTACCCCACAACAAAGAACATTGTAATAAGAATAAGATATAATATAGTGTTAGAATAAACTTTGAACAAAGACATGTAATGCTTATGTTAATGATCTAAAAAGATACAAATATAGGAATTGAAAAAGAAGATAGTGCCAATCTGAAACATTTTCAAAAATATCAAACGTGAGGAAAAGTAATAACATTAACAATGCCAAGATTCACAACATTAAATTTCACCCACGGATGAGTTTCTGTAGTGGGTTGCCCAACATCAAAAATATTTTGAGTTGCATTTCAATTGTAACTAAGAGTATCATGTAGAACAGATCCTAAACTTTGAAAGTGTTCTCCAGCCTAGAAATTCAAAATTTAATCTAGGCAAGCATCAATAAGTGAAATAAATTATAGACATCAACATCAACATCATCATAATCATTAGACATAAATTATAGACATCAACATCAATATAATCATAATCATTTGGAGGGTATTCATTTTGGATAGTACTATGTTTCTTGAAAGTTTTTGTTTTGCTTCTAAACTTTAAAGACATATTTTATGGCTTAATGATAATATAGATTAGTGTTTTGTTTTCTGATGTAAACTCTTTTTAATATAATCATGGAATGTTGTTGATTATTCATGGTCCTAAAGAAACTTTTCTTCTATTTGATGTATCCTAAATTCATTGAGTTCTAGTACAGGTGAATTGGCTAGATTGAATAATTTCTAGAGTTAAATTTTTGTTTACCTACGTAAGCTTCACATTCATTCTTTTCTTGTTTTGATTCTTGAGTCTTGACATTTTTTCTCAATGTGATATAGACTGACCACAAGATGGTTTAGTTGGTCTTCTCTTTCTATTTAATCATTTGTGTTCTTCATGGTGTAAGTGTCAATATGTTATAATCTAACCAGCATGTCATACCCCCACTTCTGACAAACCTCACAGCATGCAAATCATAGCCAAAGACTTGGCTGATCAGCATACACAAACATTGATTACCCTTAGGAAACAATGATCATTAATATTCATTAATGGTAGACAATGATTCCTTGGTAATAAAGGCATTGACAACATTCATCAACTTAACCAAGTGATGGGTGGTGATCCTTGAGATAACACAATTAGTAAAAGCAAATAACAACATAACATAATTTGGAGTGAGGAAGAAGGAAAATTGGAAAACAAAATATGGAATAATCATTAGGAATAGTCCCAAGAGATAACTGAGAGGCGGGGGGGTGAATCAGTTATCTACAAGTTTCAATTCTTTATCCAATTAAGTATACTTAAACATAAAGCATAAAAACAATGAGAGAAAAATTGAGCACAACACCAATATTTTGGTTATGGGGAAACCCAAATAGGTAAAAACCCTAGCGGGAATTGACACCCACTAATAATCTACACTAGTGTATTATGATCATTGTTAGAAGATCATTAACCCTGTTAGGATTTTTCTTTACATTGATTTTAGTACAGTGACTTGGTCAAGGGTCAGACCCTATTAGGAATCTTTTACAATTAACCCTGTTAGGGTTGAGGACACACTGTCTGAGAGCACACTGCTCAAAGGGGTGAAGGCTGCAACCTTCTGAATAATAGATATACACTACATCTAGATCTCGGTGAACTGCACTTTGACCTATTGTTTGGATCAATTCTAATGTATAGCATAAACTCTTTACTTGGTCACATAGACCTTCTACTGATGGCTCAACACTTCGCACATTCTGCTATGCTCTTCACAATAAACTCTGAACCATGCTTCAGCAATCACAAATGACTACCTATAAATATCTTTCCTCTAAATGATATAATCAAGTCATCATGTTAAAACCACCTTGAAATCATATTAGAGAAACCATAACATACTCCAATAATAATTATGTTGGCTCTAATAAGCACGCAACACAATCTGGGACCTGTCCAATATTAATAAATGTAACGTACGCTACACATTGTCGACTCTACCAAAGTAACTAAAACTTTCTCCTCAAGCTGAATTATATCATGCACTCTTAACCAAACATTCTTAACTCTTCTCCAATCTATAATCGAAGGGTGCATACCAAAATGATAAGCGCAACTCCTGAACCAATATAATCTCTATCGGCTCTTCTGAATAAACATAGTAAATTGCTACTGGTGAATAGCGACTACATAACTTCACTTCTACTAATCATCAGACTCTACATCCATGATTGTAACATCACTAACATGTCTTCATCACATATCCAAAGGCACAAGGCTTCATGATGACTATATAGACAATCACTCACATAACACTACCTATAACTCTATCAGGAACACTACTAACACAAGCTGCTACATAACTATCTATTCTAAAAATTAACCTCTACATCCATGATATTATATTGATAACATGTCCAGGCTACATATACTCAAAGCTTATTGCATAAGTCTTCTATGCATGCTACTTACCATATGTTGTCATCAATGACAAACATACAGTCAGCATTGGCTTGCTGGAAAATCTGCAACAATCTCCCCCTTTGGCATTGATGGAAACATATGGAATGAAAAACACCACCAATCCAAATTAAAAATTATTTTATAACATTCTCTATTTTCTCATCAAAAATCCCCCAAGGATGAATCCTCCATCTATTGTAATATTCTTCAACATTCTCCATTTTCTCAACTAAACTACTTTCATAACTGAATACTGGTCCCCCTTAGAATATTACTCCTTCTTTACTTCTATTTTTCATGACTATATATTACTCCCCCTTTGACATCAATGGAAAGGGCACCAAAAATTTAAGCTCTGGTACTACTCCTAAAGTAGAGTAGTCAACCATCCACTAGTCCCTGAGGACTGATACACTTTCCTCTTTCTCTAGGTAGAATCAAGGAAGGAAATTACTCCCAACTTCTCCCTGAGATACTCAAAAGTATCCTTTGGTAAAGGCTTTGTGAATATATCTGCTAGTTGTTCTTTTGTGCTTACATAGTCCAACTTGAATTTTTTCTCTACCACTTTCTCTCTTAGGAAGTGATACTTGATCTCTATGTGCTTTTTCTTTGCATGCATCACATGATTCTTTGACATGTTGATAGTGCTAGTATTATCACAATGAATAGCAATGGGATAATCAATTTGAATACCAAAGTCCTTTATCATCAATTTGATCCAAATAGTTGTAGAACAATTCAGGGCTATTGCAACATACTCTGCTTCTATTGCTGACTGAGAAATATAATTTTGCTTCTTGCTTGTCCAAGTGACAAGTCTGTCACCAAGAAACACTGCTCCACCTGATGTACTCTTTCTATCATCAACACATCCTACCCAATCAGCATATGTATAAACATGAAGCTCAACATTCTCTGAGTTAGGATACCATAGACCATAATCTATAGTGCCCTACAAATATCCAAATATTCTCTTTACTGCCATGAGGTGACTTTGTTTAGGCTCTTCTACAAATCTTCCAACTATGCCAACTACATTAGAGATATCAGGTCTAGTTTGAGTAAGATATATGAGTTTACCAATTATAGACTTGTATAATGTTGTATCTACTGCTAGAGAATCATCTTCTTTTGTAAGCTTGCATTATGTTATCATAGGTGTACCTATTGGCTAGCAATCATCCATCTTGAACTTCTTCAATATCTCTTTCACATATTTGGACTGATTTATGAAAATACCTTTCTCTTTCTGTTGCACATTTAATCCCAAGAAGTATTTGATAGGTCCAATCATTCTCATCTCAAACTCACTATGAATCTCTATAGAAAATTTTACACTAAGTTTGTCATTACCCCCAAAGATAATGTCATCAACAAATATAGCTACAAGTAGTAGACCTTCAAATGTCTCTCTTATGAATAGATTACAATCTACTACTCCTTTCTTGAATCCAATTTTTTTTAGATATCCATCAAGTCTCTCATACCATTCTCTAGGGGTTTTCTTAAGTCCATAGAGGTCTTTATTCAATCTGCATACCATATTAGGTTTGTCTAATAAGGTGAATCCTTCTGGCTACTCAATGTATACTTCTTCTTTTAGCTCTCCATTCAAGAATGCTAACTTAACATCCATCTGATAAAATTTGAAGTTTTTTAATGTTGCAAAAGCTAAAAATAACTTAATAGCTTCTAATCTACTCACTAGTGCAAAATTTTCTAAATAATCAATACCTTCTCTTTGTGCATATCCCTTACATACTAATGTTTCTTTGTTCCTTACTATTGTACCATCTTCATTCATCTTGTTTCTGAGTATCCACTTTGTTCCAATCACATTCTTATCTCTAGGTCTTGGGACCAGTTCCCAAGTATCATTCTTGATAGTTTGATCTAGTTCTTCTTGCATAGCATCATGCCAATCTGAATCATTGCATGCATCTTCAACACTTAAAGGTTCAATCTGAGATAGTAAACATACTGCTTCATTACTTGCTGAATTATTTTCTTTTGATCTTGTTGTGACTTTGCTGCTCTGATCTCCAATGATCTCATCCTTAGAGTGATATCTAGATGTATACTTTGGAACTTTAGGTGATATTGACTCATCTTCCTTCTAAGTTACTTCTTCACTTGTTTCAGGGTCATTGAATAATACATCAATACTGTCAAACATCTCTTCAAAAACTGTCTCACTGGTGGAAGGTATGGGTTCTTCTTCAATCATAGGTGAGTAATCATGATATCTTTCTTGAACCATAAACTTTTCATCAATCTTAACATGAGCACTTTCAATGATCTTCTTTAATCTCAAGTTAAAACATCTATAAGCTTTACTCTTAGTAGAGTAACCAAGATAAATACCTTCATCACTTCTTGCATCAAACTTGCCTATTGCTTCATCCCTCTTGATGTAGCACTTTCTTCCAAATATTCTAAAGTATTTCACTATGGGAACATTTCCAAATCATAGCTCATAAGGTGTCTTGTTCGCACCAGGCCTCAATTGTATTCTATTGACTGTATAGAATTTTATATTGACCAAATCTCTCTAATAGGTGTGAGAAACATTTCCTTCAATTATGATGGTGTGCGCTACATCAAGGATGATCCTATTCCTTCTCTCTACAATCCCATTCTGGTGAGGGGTTCTAGGTGCACTCAACTATCTCTTTATGCCATGTTCTTCGCAGTACTCATAGAATCTATCAAAGGTGAATTCTCCTCCTCTATCTAACCTTAGATATTTTATCTTTAGTCCAAATTCATTCTCAACCTTAGCTTTGAATATTTTGAACTTCTCAAATGCTTCTGACTTATCTTTCAAGAATGCAAACCACATCATTCTAGAATAATCATCTACAAATAAAATGAAATACCTTTCACCATAGTATGATCTTGTTTGAGTTGGTCCACATAGGTCTGTATGAATTAGATCCAACTTATTCTCTGCTAAATTATGCTTACTTTTGAATGAATTTCTCACATGCTTTCCCATCACATATTCCCTGCAAATAGTATCAACTAGCTTTGCTATGCTAGGTAGGTCTTTTACTGCCTTAACATTACTAATCTTTACTATGTTATCAAAATTGATATGACATAATCTTTTGTGCCATAACCAACTGTCATCTACTTTAGCAACAAAACAACTTGCTTTTGGATTAAGCTGAAAAACATTACCTTTAGTCTTTGATCCTGATGCAATAATTTATCCTTCTTTGTTGTTAATGATGCACTTGTTTCCATTGAATTCCAACCTATAACCTTTGTCAAGTAACTTCCCAACACTTAGTAGGTTATGTTTCAAACTATTAACATAAAGAACATCATTAGTGCTATTCTTTCCATCCAAGGTGATGGATCCTCTACCAATGATGGGTTTAGGAGTGTTATTTCCAAATATAACCATGCCTCCTTTGTATGTGTCCAAATGAACAAATCTATCTTTGTATCCTGTCATGTGATGTGAGAAACCACTATCAATGATCCAATCTGTCCTGATGTCAGCTTGTGAAATTAGTGCTAACTCTTGTGAATTCTTTTCATCTTCAAGAGAAATGAATCCAATTTCCTCTTCTGCTAATTCTTCATCTGATTCTCTATCTCCAGCATAGTAGAATTCCTTTGTATACTTAAGCTTGTAGTTATTCTTGTACTTTTTAACTCTTGTAGGACACTTAGATGCAAAGTGACCAATCTTATTACATGAAAAGTATTTAAATGGTAACTGGCCTTCATATTTTCCTTTTCCTTTCTTTTCTCTTTTAGAAATCATAGCAAAAAACTCATCTAGAGATTTTTCTTCTTCATCATCATCAAAATTACTAGAGGTGTTCACGGATTTCTTACCATGGACCAAAGCTTTGAAGACTATCTCACTTTTAGGCTCTGTCTTTAAACTTGATGTCTCAAATGAAACAATCTTGCTGATTAAAGTTTCTCTTTTGAAGTTTTCTAAAAATTGCATATTCTCATCAAGGATGTTTATCTTGCTTTCATATTCTAGTGTCAATGTAGTCATTAGTTTATCCATGATGTCTTCTTCTGAAATTTCTCCAACATTATTTCTGATTCCAGCAACTCCTTCATTAATCCTTTGATTGTAGGCTCTTATTTTCTCTTTAGGTAGCATCTCCAATATATTGTACTTTTTCTTCCATGCCTTTCTACATGCATTTTTTTCTTGTTTATCTCCTTCAAACATGTCTTCTAGGTGCTTCCATATCTTGTGGGCTGTGTCTACTTTCTTTATCTCTAAAAACTCACTATCAGATAGGGCACTAATAAGGGCTTCTTTGGCTATTACATTTTGATGGAACAATTCTTTATGCTTGTCAGTAGCATCATCCTTTGCAAGGTCTACTAAAGTAGGGATCTTGACTTCTTTGATAGTCAAATCATAAACTTCAAAAGAAATGCATTGCAAATGTGTCACCATTTTGTTCTTCCAATCAAGACAATTATCTCCGTCAAACTTAGGACTTTCTTTTCTGAAGAATAACATCTGATCAACCTCAAGCTATTAAACTTTCTCTCTAAGGTACTTGGCTCTGATACCAATTGTTAGGAATAGTCCCAAGAGATAACTGAGAGGGGGGGGGGGGGGTGAATCATTTATCTACAAGTTTCAATTCTTTATCCAATTAAGTATACTTGAACATAAAGCATAATCAAAATGAGATAACACTTGAACACAACACCAATATTTTAGTTACAATGAAACCCAAATAGGTAAAAACACCAGTGGGAATTGACACCCACTAATAATCTGCACTAGTGTATTATGATCCTTAAACCTGATCAGTTTTGTCTTTACAATGCTTTTAATATAGTGACCTGGTCAAGGGTAGGAATTTGTTAGGATTCTTTTACAATTAACCTTATTAGGGGTGAGGACACACTGTCCGAGAGCACACTGCTCAAAGGAGTGAAGACTACAACATTCTGAATAATAGATATAAACTATATCTGGATCTTGGTGAACTACATTTTAACCTATTGTCTGGATCAGTTCTAATGTATAGCATAAACTCTTTACTTGGTCACATAGACCTTCTGCTGATGGCTCAACACTTTGCACACTTTGCTTTGTTCTTCACAATAAACTCTGAACCATGCTTTAGCAATCACAAATGACTGCCTATAAATATCTTTCCTCTAAATGATATAATCAATTTGGCCTTTTAGAACCACCTTGAAATTGTATTAGAGAAACCATAACATACTCCAATAATAATTCTATCATCTCTACTAAGCACACAACACAATCTGGGACCTATCCAATATTAATAAATATAGACGCACGCTACACACTGTCGGCTCTACCAAAGTAACTGAAACTTTCTCCTCAAGATGAATTATATCATTTTCTCTTAACCAAACATTCTTAAGTCTTCTCCAATCCATAATCCAAGGGTGCATACCAAAATGATAAGCAAAACTCCTGAACCAATATAATATATGTTGGCTCTTCTGAATAAACACAGTAAACTTCTACGGGTGAATAGCGACAGCATAACTTCACTTCTACTGATCATCAAACTCTGCATCCATGATTGTAGCATCACTAACATGTCTTCATCACATATCCAAAGGCACAAGGATCCATGATGACTATACAGACAATCACTCACAAAACACTACCTATAACTCTATCAGGAACACTGCTGACACAAGCTGCTACATAACTATATATTCTAACAATTAACCTTTGCATCCATGATATTATGTTGATAACATGTACATGCTACATATACACAAATCTTAGTGCATAAGTCTTCCATGCATGCTACTTACCATATGTTGTCATCAATGATAAATATACAGTCAGCACTGGCTGGTGGCAAATCTCCAACAATAATCAGGTTGGAATTGGAGAAGAATTCAGAAATAAACTTGAATTATAAAAAAGCCAAGTTATCCAGTTCTTTGTTTGAGGCTAGGTTCTAATTCTACTTTTGTTCTCCTCTGGGTTCAAGTTGGGTTTCTTTGGTAGGAACTTGGGTGCCTGGGCCAATCCTAGGTGCACCTATAGTATTATAAATATGATAGACGAGGTATTTTATTCATAATTTTATAGGCTAACTCATTATTATGGTAACATGGGTATGACCACACTCCATGCCTAATGGTACCTAACATGGAGTGTGGTTCAAATGAAGTTGAACCAAATGCTGATCGTGATGGCTATGATCATGATGAATATGAACATGAATATTAAATCTAAAATATGGCTTGTAATTTGAATTTTCATTGTGAATGAAGAAACTATAGATTCAAGTTGACTCATTCTATGTTGTAGTATATTTTTTCCCTAGATCTACCATATTATATATGTGCAGCCAGTAAGGGACATCTTCTGCTCATCTATGTATCAAAGCTCGGTAAGAGTTCTTAAGAGAAAGACAAGATGTCAGTGGGAGATGGAGAAACTAATCTCAGAATACCACTTGAAGCCTTGCAATGTTCAAAGTGGGATAAAGGCTACACTTGAGACCCTATATAAGGAACAATATTATTGAGCTTCACTTTGTTTCAAGAATAGTTTTATATTATGTACTAAATAGGGCCAACCACGTGAAGGTGGAAGCTCATTTCTCCCCACCCCCCCAACATCACTCTAAATTTCTTGTTAACATCTAATATTCATTCATTAGTTCATCCATTAATAAAATGTAACATTCATTAATTATCACATGATAACATTCATTAACATTCATTAGCATTCATTAACACATTAATAAAATGTAACATCCATTAATTATCACATGATAACATTCATTAACACATTATAAAATTTATGAACATTCAATACCATATAATTAAATTCATTGGCATATAAAAATCAATCATTATCAATTCAGGTGCATAGATGACAATCATTTTTTTTTTCTCTTTTGATTTCTAGTTTTTAAGAAGTAATCACTAAGAGGAGCATCGATATCATCATGATCATCTCCCCTCTCATTAGATCTCAATGCACACCTAGTTCTCTGTTGATGCATAGGGGGGTCATCTGCAATAACATATAAAAGGGTTAAATTAAAAGCATTTTATTATAATTAAAAACATTAAAAATATTTTAAAGTATTTCAGTACTTTAAAGGCCATAATCGTATAGCTCTTTACCTGATCTAGTCACATCATCAACATCAAGGTTAGTTTGTCTAGCCTCGGCCTCAACCTCAACTTGCTCATTAACAACAGCCTCTACACTCTCTACAGTTGCAATACAAATTGTTACATTAATCCAAACACCAATTGCAATTAAATTTGTATTACTACACCAATCAATTTAAGATGTTTACTTGTATTACTCTGATGCACATCCTCATTGTCATCAACACGCACAGGTTGTGTATGGCTAGAATCGGAAGGCTGCATTTCAATTTCATATGCATTCATGTTATCATTGTTTTCTTACTTAAAACAAATTTACTCACTTTATGTTGGAGCTTAACATCAAATAAAGTAATTGGTAAATAATTAAATTTGAAATATCATCTATTTAGCTTGCTTACCATGATGGATCCATTAGTAGAACCTTGTGCACTTCTTATTCTTTTTGCCATAGCTTTATAGCCTTGTTGGAAGCCAATTCTCTTGTCCTCTTTTGTGAGACTTATATTGAACTCCGCACCCTACATTTTTGCTCGGTATCATCAAATTTTATTTTATTGTTTCATCAAAATAAAAAAGATTTTAAATTATAAATAAATATTATAAAGATCAAATTAATATTTTCAGTATTAAAATCCATCTACAGATTGTATTTTTCCTCATTTAATTTTGACAATATTAACACTTACAACTCGTGCAACAAGTTTGGAATAACCGCCAGAGCCTAGCTTGTGTTGCCCATGCTTTTGGAGTCTTTCCTTTGTTTCCTTTGATGTGTCAAGCAATCTATGAAGAGATTGAAAGATGTTAGTTCATATAAATATGAAGAGTATTTAGTACACAATTACATTCTTAACAATATCACATACCTTCTTCTGTTCTCTGGTGGTGTATTTCCTTTTTTTATTTTTATTTTCTCATTCACATCCAGAATAAGATATTTCCACTCTAAATCAAGAATGCAAGGGGGCACTGGTAATTCAGGTTTTTGATTAATGTACACCTGTACTGGTCCCTAATATACCTCAAACATAACCTAGCTTTCTGAAGGAGCTTACCCTTCTCAAATGCACGAGGTCCAAAAAAGTTTGTCATACTCTCTATGAGAGCATCCTTTCACTTTTGATTTTAGGTTTTCCACCCTTTAAGAAAAAATAGTGTTAGATTCAAAAATAAAGTGAAATTACCTTTAATATAGTTTAAGAAATGGATGTAATGATAACTATCCTAGCAATGATATGAAATCAAAATAGTAGATTACAGTTTTAGTTCAGATATGATGTTCCACCTTGTACAGATGGTGGGCCTGAATATTCACAAACACTCGTCATTAAGTTTACCATAAAAAACATCATTCCCTGCAAAATAATCATGGGATCATTAGTCAAAGGATATAATAGTATAAAATAAGAATAAAATAGATGTAAGCTTCTCATATTGAATGCAAGGTGTAATTAACATACGATTGTATAGTAAAAGAAAGGTCCAATCTTTAAAGTACTTGGAAGTTTTTCTATTTTCAAGGGAACTCCTTCTTCATCACTCACAAGCAATATGAAATCCTTCATCATTCTCATACTAAGAATACTAGTACATCTAGGAAAATCACCATCAAATGATGCATCCCCTGTTGCATAAATTGAATCCATTACGAAATGGCCCTAAGAAAGAACACTTCAAGGGAAATAAACATATATATAATGACAAAGAAAATAAAATATGTGTACAAGTAGGTGGTGCTATGGTGTCTATGGCCATGCTACATGTTGCCAACATTGCAAGACGCAATACATCTGAGCCTGCCATCGTATGAGGCGGCAATAGTAAATGATCATTAACACATGTTGAAGAATAAGATTGTTAGAGCATAATAAAAGTAGTGATTAGCATGGAAAATATTTTTATATTTCAACATGTGATCTGCCTGAACCAGGTGCAGTACCCTCATCATGGCCATGAGGATCAAAATTATGCAAAAAAAGTTGTAAAAGAAACACATCCGCTTATTTTTTAATGACATAAAAGACTAGTATAACATAAAAACTATTATTGAACTTTTTTTATAATTAAAAATTACATTAATACTTACTCTTTAAGTTTGAGATAGGTGCATCAATTTAGTTGCTCACTTTTGTGACTCAGGAATCAGAGGGAATATAGATGCCAATTCAGCCACTATTTTTCCAATTTTGTGGAGGCATTTTTTAATTGCAAAGGCCAGGTCAAGTAGTGAAATCAACAGCTAGGTCCTCGTCAAAGGACTCCTCTTCAGGGACTGCAAGTTCCTTTCCCTTTCTCTGCTGACCACTTGTCTATAACAACAATATTACTAACACTATTAGAATTAATCTGAAACAATGATGAAAAGAATATAATAAAAAACTTTATTTAACATTTTTCTTCTATCTAATTTGTAGTACAATAACAAAAAGGTTTACCTACTGGGAATAAGTGCATGCACGATCATCATTGTCCCCTCTACATGGTTGCTCCATATTGTGGCCCTATGTTATTATTTAAAGTTAACCAATAATTAGAAAGGACTACATTAATAAATTTCATTAGAAGATGATGATGGAGACGAGGTGGATGGTGAGGAGACTCTCTAAATGTGGGTGGCAAAAAAACTCAATTATTTAATGGTACATACACTAGCACCCCAATGATAGTGACATCATTTGTATCTATGCGATTAAAATTGTAATCAATAATCTTCTCTTCCCTTGCACTTATTTATTTTATCACACATACAAATACATCATTTCCCTCGCGTGCCTCAAATATGCAATTGGGTTGCTTAATAGTTGATAGAGGTCGAGTGCTATTTATAAAACTTACAATATTCTCTGATGCTTTTGGCCTTCTGTCAATGTATATAGCCACTCTATTACTTTGCTCATTGTCTTTTTGTTGAATATAATTTGCTGAGAGTGCATACCTACGCATACTTTTTTTATATTGAACAATTCACATCCAACTTTTGTAATTGTAACAAGGTCCAACATACTCAATCAATTCAACAACTTTTTTGTAAGAGACCTTTATGCCATCCATGAAAAATAGGCCCAAACCATGTATTGACGATGGTGCAATACGATATATCTTGCCTTTAACACTAAAATCAGTGTTTATTGGAGGAAGTTCCTTGGGGACCCATTGTTTCTATAGATTTTGGTACCTAGAGGGCACCTTGATGTTTCCTTTTCTCTCATCATCATAAGAACATGACCCCCCTTGAGCAAGAAAAAATTTCATGCATTTATTGAATTTCCTTCTATTCTTTTGACCTCTAGTTGATCTTCCTAATTCAGACATACTACATGACTCACTTTCTTCGCTCAAGGAAGACACATCTGAAAAATAACTATTTGCTACTACCTACACTTCATCAAATGAGAGAGATAGCAAGTAATGTGAGATATTTTGCAAATTGTGAAATACATTAATCTCTATAGGGTGTATTTACTTATACCTTTCAATCCATGAGACTGTGTGGTATGCTCGTGAAAGGGGTCTGGGTACCTACATATGTAATTCAATTATCTTATGTTAGCTAAAAAATTCATAATATATATACTCAAAACCACATAGTAAGTACATTAAAAATCATAAGCATCCCATATGAATTTAAAACATTAAAAGGTACATCACAAATTAATTAGATTAAGCATTGATCGCATAACTGCACATTTCTATCAAGAAATCAATATTAAATAGATTAAGCAGTGATCATGTAGCTGTACATTTCATTCATGTCATTCATCATCTTCTTCATCCAACTCATCACCATGATCATCACTGTCATCAACATCATCACCACCACCATCATTGTCATCATCTTCATTGTCATCGTCATCGACATCAGCATCAACATCATCATCACCATCATCATCATCATCATCATCATCATCATCATCATCATCATCATCAGTAGCATCATCATCATCATCTTCTTCTTCTTCAAGAAAAGTTGTGTCAGGAACATCATCGACTAACTGTTGTTCATGATCATCTTCTACATCATCTTCTAGTTGTTCACAATCTTCTTCCATCACATTATACCTCATCAGCATTCCTCTTGGATCATGTCTAACAAAAAATAACCAACCCAATTTATGTGGAACCTCTGAGTAAAATACCTTCTCACATTGGCTTGGAAGAACATAGGGCCCATCCCCAACTAGCTCAAATTACCTTGTATTAATAATTGGAAATCCATTGTCATGTTCAATAATAGTTCTATCAGGATCATTTTGATTAAGTCGTAGCCTATACCATCTGATGACAAAGAGAACTAATCTGAAGAAATTAAAGTCACACTCAAGTATATCATCCAAAATGTCATAGAATCGATTTCAGACTCTCGAGGATGTAAGTCATTTCTAGATGAAATATTAGTCACCTAAAAGACTACACTTATCCCAAAATCATAAGTTTTCTTTGTGTCATCCAACTTTTTGATGCGAAATTTATGACCATTGCAAAACATAGCCTTGTGGTGTTTGACCTGCAAAAATATGTCAAACATGTATAAATTAATGTATCAAGAGTTCATAAATGTATGAGTGATTAACAAATTTATACGTACTTGGAAATATCTTAAACCATGTGCTAAATCTATTTCCCTTTGCGTAACATTTGGATCTTTGTTACGATGAGCTTCATTAACCAATGAAGACACAGCTTCCCATGTTAATGTGTGACCTAAATGATGACATTGTTCAATCCATACCTTCATCCAATCTTGATTGTTTGTAATATACAAATGTATTGCATCCCACTCTTGAGTAGTTGTACAAAAAATAAATAGACAACTTACAACTGATTAATTTTGAAGATTAAGAATTAATTAATAGCTACAATAACATCTTATAATTTATTACCTCTCACTTTCCTCATTCTACCTTTCCCCACCAAGTACTCTCATTCAAATTTTCTAATGGTGTCGAGATCCCAAATGTGATCTATATGGATCTTTGTTGCAAGCTTAAGAAGATATTCAATAACATATACCATAGTCTGGTATACCATATATCCCTCAACCATAGAACCCTCGGGACATTCTCTTTTTCAAACCAAAGCCTTAAAAAATTTTAGGTGCCTCTCAACCATCCACATTGACCGAGTGTGTATGGGTCCACACAGTTCAATCTCCTCAACTTGATGTATGAGGTATTGTTCTTATGCATTGAAAAAGGTTGAAGGTAGACACTTTTTCATTTCACATATTAGATGAGGAATTCTTCTCTTCCAGTATTTTATATCTGCTTTATGAATTTTTTTAGATGACAATCACCTACAATACATTCAAGATACAAAATATATAAACATGAGACTTTACAACATATACAACAAATTGAATAGATATCATTTCTTACCTCATGTATTTTCTAAGATCATATATCACTTGTTTGATGTTATTGTCGAAGTTATCTAGGAGAGATAGGGGTAGCACGTACTACAATAATTATATAAATAATCATGTCATTCTTTTCTCATATAATACAATGAGAAGTACATGCAGTTTAAAAATATATTGTAAATACAAAAGAACATGACTTACCTTGATGAAGGAATGCCAATCATGCATTTTCAACCCTGGCCCAGATTCACTTTTCTTTGATATGGTACTACTTATGTTTGCAGCAAATCCTGTAGGAAATCAAATTTTTTGTATCACTTCTTTTATGGCATCACTTTGCTGCTGTGTTAATAACCAAGGAAGGGCACTTATATTAATCCATTCTCCATTTCTATTTGATTCAATAAAAAATTTCATTGCATGATTGGATTCATGAATGTCACTACAAATTTTGATAATTTTTTCTTTGTCATGCCTTCCATCCAATATCTTCCACAATGTCTTCGTTACATTCTTTCCAATATGCATAGTATAAAATAAATGCACAAATTGTAGCTGCTCGTAGTAGGGAAATCTACTAAATTATCTGGGATAACTTTTTAGTCCCTTTGGAAGGCTCTCAATAGTATTGCCTTGATGACATTCATGATCATTAATCACATAATCAGCAAAAAAAACACAATATAAATATACAAATTCTAAATATAAACTATTAGGTAGAATGGTAGTACCTTGATCATTAATTCTATTATATTCCAACTTCCATAGGTGAGGTTTCATTCTTTGTGGCTTAGATGTAGTCTCTTCTTTCCCATTGAAAATTTTTTTTATGGTAATTTGATAGTTATGATTTTTGTGGAGAAAGTGTCTATGCTCATCAAACTCGTGCTTTCCTAAACTTTTTGAATGACAAGATTTCATCTTTGGACCACAAACTGGACATACAAATTTTCCCTTTGTTTGAAGACCTACAAGATAATGATACAATTGGATTAAATATGTTAATTTTTATATTTAGAATTATCATGTGCAACTTGAATTCACCATAACATACCAAAAATGTGTTAGCCCTGGGGCATCATGTATTGTCCATACAAGCATTGCATGGAATTGAAATTGTCTGTCTCCTATTGGTCTAGAGATGTCATACATAGTGACACCATTTCATAAATCCACCAGCTTGTCAATAAGAGACTCAATATATACATTCATATCTTTAACTTCATATTTACCTAGTTGAATGAACAACAAAATTACATAATTATTGTGATCATTTTACTGCAAGATTTATAATTACATGCAGATAAATATTAAATGATCAAATACCTAGAACAATCATTTCCAACATAATGTGCTCCCTATTTATTGACATCCATGGATGAATGTTATTGTTGATGACAAAAATAGGCCAAACAGAGTAAACAGATCTTAGCTCTCCAAATGGATTGACACTATCTGCTGCCACTGAAACCTTGATATTTTGAGGTTCTTCAATAAAGTGTGGCCACTTTTCCTCTATGTCCTTAAATACAAAACCATCCACAGGAATTAAAATAATTTCATCTTGACTCCTATTGCATGCATGGTAATCCATAAATTGTCCCAACCTACTACACATGAATAAGCTTTGCAAATGTGGTATAATAGGGATGTAACGAAGAACCTTGTGAGCCACCTTTTTTGTTATTTGATCTATTCGATATCTACTCGTATGACATTTAGGGCATTATGTTGCAAATTCATTTTTTTTATGATAAATAATATGTGTTAATATGATTTACAACAACAGAGGGGGGTGAATCAATTGTTCTCAGGTCTAGATGTATAAAACAATCTTTCAAGCTCTTCAACAAATCATATCTAAAAATCAACAACTACTCGATCATTATTGAATACATAATAGAAACATATAATAGTTTAGTCCATTATCCAATAGTATTTAACTTGCAAAACACATAAATGTTCAAACCAAAACATTCACACAAGTATTAACACCAGGATTTATAGTGGAAACTCAATTTGGGAAAAACCACTTTGTAACATGTTACTGATATTTTCACTCTTCTAAAGTGAGCTCTATGAAAAGCCAACCCTATCAAAGGTTATAAATGCACTTTCAGGTGTGACCCGGTTAAAAGATTTCAACCACCCTGTTAGGAGTGCACCTTGTTATAGGGCTTACATACATTCCATTACAATGCAACCTTGTTTAAAGGATTTATACAAATGACTATTAGGTCAATCTCTATTAAAAAGATTTTGACTGATACAATGATTAGAAAGTAATACTAATATTGATCTGAAAACATATAACTCACTTTGCAAATAACAAGTCCAATTCTATACACATATGTTGGCTTACTAACTGTGATCCATTTCCATCTCTATCACTGATCTACTCAGAAATCCCTTCAAGCAATCACAACTCCTTCTCCTTCAACCTTTTCTTCTTATACAGTCAATAACAACAACTCCAGCATCCCCTTTTTTCAACCTCATGCTTAGGTTCCCTTAATAATTCCTCAATTAGGTCAATCCAACTTTTTCCGCTTAATCTCTTTCGTAAATCTTAGGGTTAGGTCAGATTCATCAAATCCTTCCAACTTTATGTTCTTTGTCCATCCTTCTAGAATCATCTCAAATCTCTTAATAGATTTACAATAAAACATTTTATAGTGCATTAAATGCTTCCATACAATCAATAAATAAAGTCAACATGTTTTACATAATCCAAGAATTCAACTATGTTGGCTAGGAATCTGAATTCTTCCTCAAATATAAATTACTGACACTCATTCAATACTATGTTAAACTCCTCGCTCTTCACTAGAAAGCTCGGTCACCACTAAAACTATTTCCTTGGCTAATATTGTCTTCCTCAGCAATTGACTGATGTTCAGCCAACACTAAATTTACTCAACATATACTAGCTCGATCGACACTAACATCACTCGGCTTAAACTAAATTTCTTCACTTTTGCTTGGTTAAGGCTACTTGATTAGTCTTACTTCTTTCTTAGATAAGAAATACATTATCTTATCATTGTGCCACATAATCAAGTACCCATTGAAGTATCAAGATAACTCAACCTTTCCTTAGATGCTATTGTTATCAACCTTGCCCACATCCTTCTCAACAATCAAATAGATATAGTACTTTTTTAAATAGAAACAGTCTTACTAGTTAAGGTTTGACATCAATGACAATACAACAATTTTTTCAATTGTAGTTTCCAACAATATGATCATTGGGAAAAGCATCTATTTCTTGATACTCTATTCCAATATCTTTCATAGTGGCTTATAATTCTTGGTATGAGCGAGGGAGAATATTCGATGGTGGTAACAAAAACTCACCTATCAATCTATAGAAAAAAATATAAGTTGTTGATATTAACAATATTTATGGTACATGTTTCACCTTTTAATTACTATAATGACATATATGACATACCTTAGCATATGTGGCATTGCTACATTGGATAAACCATTCATAACCTTCAAGTTCAATAACAACAATACAACAGAGAGAAGAGTTGTTTGGGAGCCTTCGTAAAAGATTGTGGCTACCTTCTCAAGTAGAGGTATATCATGGATGACATCAACATCATCCTGATTATCATCATCAGTTGTGCCAATACCAAATGTGTCATGGATCAATGTATTAGTACCATCATCTGCCGTATGATTGTCATCTTCCATAGGATCATAATCTTCAGCTTCAATATTCGCACCTCCATGATCCTCCACTTTTAAATCCATATTCTCCATATTCACACCTCCATGTTCCATATCACATACTCCCCTAGGGAGGTCGACCTATATAAAAATGAACACAAATAAACCATGATAATGATCTCATCATCAAGTGTATTTCATATATATATATATTAATTGTTAAATAAATATAATGAAAAACTTACCAATTCATGATAATCAAACCCTCCTTCAATGTGACCATTATTCCTACAATGTATCTTAGCTATTTTGATTAACAACCTTCTAGTGTTTAAGCTCTTATAAATATTGTAGGGACAATAACATTTTCCATCGCTTGTCTTTTCAAGTTAGACCACAATCTACTGATTGTATCCCCATTACCTTCTTCACTTGGATTGTTTGACATGATCCTTCTTCACTAAGATTATCTATAACCTAATTATATATAGAAATTGAAAATTTAGTTATGAAATGATGTTGTAGTATAGTATACCAAATTGAAACACTTCTATTATTGTAGTCTTCCACCTCAAACTCTTTCCTATTGTGGCAAGAAAGAAAGATATTCAAATAATATAGTAGTTTGTAAACCAAAATAAAATATCATATATATTATACAATGCATCAAATTTGACCAAGAACTACTGGGAGCTAGACCCAGAAAATAATTAGATTTGTGACGATTTTCACAATAATACATTTCTTGCAGGGTATAAGGTCCCAGTAGTGCTTAGGCAAATCTGCATGGTGAAGGTTGTATATGTTGTATATTCCTATCTAACACTTTTTGAGGGTGTAGGGAACAACAAATGGAGGTAACTTGAGGCCACAAATGAAGGCAAGTTGTTGATTGAGGGTGCAGGGAACAACACCCATCAGTACTTTTACCAAATTGTAAATTTCAATTTTGAACCATTCTATGAATATAGAACATGGATGTAATCTCAGAAAATAACAAAATGCAGACATGACAAATTACTTTTTTTTTTACTCTACATTACTTACTATTTGAGTTCACATTCCACCTACAACTTGATCAAGTCTTGTTTGATGCTTCAATTTTGTGTTCACTGTCCTGTAGAAGTACACAGTTTTGTATTTCCCCAATATGTTATTCAAAAAACAACAATAGATTAAAATACTTGTTGAGAAAGATCATCATAGGAGTATCAAAAACTCAAGATCCAAAGGTAACTCAACATTGTAAGACTCTTACATTCAACCTTCATCTCATGCACCTAATAAATAGGAGATAAAATACATAAAATTGAAAAATTACATTACAAAACAATGAGCTAAAACTACCTACAAAAGTAGTACCCAATTTATATAAAAAACATTTAACTAATGAATTTTGTTTTTCTTCTCATCTTCACTACCAAAATAATCACCCCTTTAATCTAACTACACTATGCAAGTCCAGTTTAGCGACCATGTGCCTGTCATCCTTAATCAAGACTAAGGAACACTATAGGCAAATACACTATCTAAATTGTCTACATTAAAAGAAACTATATTGCAAGCTTCTATGAATAAGAAAATAAAATTTAAGATTCATTACTTGCAAATACAACATTTGAGAAAAGTTGAATTTTATTTATGCCTTGATGGATATCTATATCATGTCATAAATATCCCATTTTGACATGGGATAAGAGCATAGTGATAGAAGATAGATCCATTTTTTGCATAACCTGAAGTCATTTTATTCCATGAGAGTGCATCTTTTGAGAATTTTTTTTGAACATTTCAAGGGACCAGTAGTTCTACAATTAAATCATCATAACTTTCCCATTACTTAATAATCACACATGGCACAAGCTCTCTTCAAACTCACAATATGTTGCATGTGTAGTAAAAAACTCATGAGATTCTAAAGAAGGCCTCACTCTTAATCAGCAAAATCTTCCTTGTACCACACAAAAAACTATGTGATAACTATGTCTACTCCAACCTTAATTGTTTAAGAATTCATCATATCAGATAAAGTATGTTTAAGAATTGTTGGGACTGGTCCTTTGGCGTGTATTAAATAGAATACAATTTTTCGGATATTATTATGACTCTATTTCTTTGTTGTAAACATGTCATTGGTTTAGTTTTGTAAAAAAAATTGTGTTAGATCCATTTAAAATTATCTTCATTATCTTCTAATTGTCTAAATGCTTCTTTATTTGTCAGCCAATTAATACATGCTAGTATATAAAGAAGACAATCAGAAGACAATGAATATTTGTCTGACAAAAATGAATACACTAAACTGACCCAATGGCATGTTTACAAATATTATCATAACTCGTAAGAAAAACTAAAACAATGGCATATTTATAACTGATTAAGAGTGAGGCCTTCTTTAGAATCTCATGAGTTTTGCACTACACATGAAATGTATTGTGAGTTTGAAGAGAGTTTGTCCCATGTGTGATAGAACCTACTTTATCTAATATGGTGCATTGTTAAAAAAATTAAGGGTAGAGTAGTTATTACTTAGTTTTTTTTATGGGGGACAATGAAGATTTGTCTGATAAATAGCAGGTCTTCTTTAGTATTTCATGAATTTTTACCACATATACTATTTCAAGCCTTTAAGTCTTGGAGAAGAAGAATGGTGTAAGTTGAATAGATCAGAGTGAATGGGGTGTTGAGACATGGTGAATAGACCATGATGAGATGATAATTGATGTTAGGATCAGGGTGAAAAGCCTAGTTGAGGTGTATGCTAGAGGAATGGAGACAAGGTTAATGATCAATCAAAGATCATATGAAACAATGTAAACCACTTTTTGTAATAAAAAATGTAAATTTCATATATATTGCCAGTCTCTGCCACAGGGGTACAGTTAGAGGGTTCATTGAAAAATGATCCTTTGAATGGTTACTATGAATATGAATGATTTATATAGCATATTTCTCATTTTACTTGAAGTTTGGAATAGCTTGTGCAAGGGTGAAAGTACTTTTGATCATTTTGGTCATGACTGTTCCTGTACATAGTCAAGAAATGTAACTATCTAATGATTATATGTAAGGTTGAATGGATTAAATGATTTATTCTTGGTAGGGATGGTTGATAGTGTTCCTTGAGGGAAGGGGGATTGTGAAAGACTTGTTATCATTGTATTGTGTATTTCCAATATGTTTGGATGCAGGGAAGACCAGGAGAATGAAAGATCACTCACTGATTTCATGATAACCTAGTTTGGAAGGGTCACTGGTTGAGGGGATAGTCAAGGTTTGGATGATTGAGCCATTGGAGGACCCTATTTATTTGTATTAATTTCTATTCAAATTAGATGCATGGATTTCTTTTGAATTATCGGCTGCTATGTATCTTGCAACTATGGAAGGAATAGTGTTGGTGTTAGGTTTCATTTATTATTGAATTCAATGGTTTCCAAGATGTGTTGAGGAGTTTTCTCCTTGTTTAATGTTAATTCTACCTGCACAATCCACTCATACAATAGTGAAATGCTATGTGGAAGGGATGGTTGATATTGTTCCTTGAGGGAAGGGGGATTGTGAAAGACTTTTTATCATTGTATTGTATATTTCCAATATGTTTGGATGTAGGGAAGACCAGGAGAATGAAGGATCACCCACTGATTGCATGGTAACCCAATTTTGAAGGGTCACCGGTGATGAACTACAACTGATTTAGAACCTAATTGAAGAATCTGTGATTAGAGATCACCGAGTTGATTGATTAGATATGTAAGATGATTAAATCAGTATTATGTCACTAATACATTTGGGGGCATTTTGCGATGGCTATGTGTCACAATTGCGACAGCTATGTGTCGCAATAGCAACACCCATAGACGTCGCTATTTTTTAGTCGCAAATTGCGACGTCTATGGGTAGCCGTCACAATTGCGACACATATCCCGTCGCAATGTGACTAAGATTTGTTAGCGGCATGGGCGTCGCCCCCCCATCGCATGGCTTCGGAGGGCCATCGCAATTGCGACGGACCTCCCAAGCAATTGTGACGGGCGCCTGCATCGCATTGCGACGGGTTGCCGTCGCAATTGCGACGCCCGTGGGTGGATTAAAAAAATAATAATTATTTAATACATTGCTAATGAACCACATTAATGCTTTTTTCTTTCAACAAATGAGGACAACCACTGTAAAGACAACATGATAATGTACACTCACTGTAAGGACAGTCACAAATGAGGACATCTCACAGTGACTGTCCCTAGTGTAATTGCCACTTGAATGTATTGCTATTCAGCCACATTAATGCTTTTATTCTTCAACAAATGAGGATAGTCACTCTAAAGACAACATGATAATGTACACTCACAGTGAGTGTACATTATCATGTTGTCTTTACAGTGACTATCCTCATTTGTTGAAGAAGAAAAGCATTAATGTGGCTGAATAGCAATACATTCAAGTGGCAATTACACTAGGGACAATCACTGTGAGATGTCCTCATTTGTGACTGTCCTTACAGTGAGTGTACATTATCATGTTGTCTTTACAGTGAGTGTACATTATCATGTTGTCTTTACAGTGTCAATATATGCATTATTACTTAAACTGAAGAGTACTCTAAATAATATGTCATTGTGGAGTTCTGATTGCTTCCAATTTGATATATGCTTGTTCTACTTATGTATCCAGCATCATGTAAGAAAAGTTGATGCTTTTAAAATAGATTCATTTAGCCATGAAATGCCTGTGCATGTTACATACAAGATTCCAAGGCCCAAAACTGATTACTCATTATAATTCATGTACAGAATGATAATCAACCACAACGAGGCATGCGTAGGTGCTGCTTAGATTTTGAGGCATCAGAAGCTCGTAGAAGAAACTTGACCAATGGCTCATGGAATGCAACAAACTTATTGCCTAAAACAGGAGCATTGGTAACCATAGATGATGGTTTTGAAAAGAACACTTCACCATCAATGTCACGTGAGGGAACTACAATTTTTGATGGCAAGCAACTTGTAGTATATAAGAGAGATGTAGGTACAGATGCTGGGAATACATTGCTAATGAACCACATTAATGCTTTTTTCCTTCAACAAATGAGGACAGTCACTTTAAAGACAACATGATAATGTACACTCACTGTAAGGATAGTCACAAATGAGGACATCTCACAGTGACTGTCCCTTGTGTAATTGCCACTTGAATGTATTGCTATTCAGCCACATTAATGCTTTTCTTCTTCAACAAATTAGGATAGTCACTCTAAAGACAACATGATAATGTACACAGGCTGTAAGTGTACATTATCATGTTGTCTTTACAGTGACTGTCCTCCTTCAAGTGGCAATTACACAAGGGACAGTCACTGTAAAGGCAACATGATAATGTAGAGAAACGTTGTCATTTGTATTTTCAACAGTGCCGAGAGAGATTCCCTCCGCGAAATCATAGCTACAATTTCTGAGTACGTTGGGTTTATTTTTCTTTTTTCATTATTATGTAATCTGGTATTCAGCTGTTACAGAGCTAAAATACCCAGAAATGAGGACATATCTGTGTTGAATTTATTGCTAGCGGCTTTGGTTATTTAGAAGTTTAATTTTATTTGTTCATCTTTCAAGCACAAACATTTTGTGGACCGTAACATCTTCATTGTTTCGGGTATGCAATGAAACAGCCGTAACTTGCAACTACCTTCACGGTACTTGTGTACATTATCATGTTGTCTTTACAGTGACTGTCCTCATCCAAGTGGCAATTACACAAGGGACAGTCACTGTGAGATATCCTCATTTGTGACAAGGACAGTCACACATGAGGACATCTCACAGTGACTGTCCCTTGTGTAATTGCCACTTGAATGTATTGCTATTCAACCACATTTATGGGCCCGTTTGGACCACAGCACACAGTAGCATCTACAGAGAAGAATATCCCAGGTGTAACAAGTTGTAAGAATATACCAACAGTTCTAAGAAGTTCCCTAGCACATAGTAGCATCTACAGAGAAGAATATACAACATGAGGGCAGCCACTGTAAAGACAACATGATAATGTACACTCATTGTATGTGTACATTATCATGTTGTCTTTACAGTGACTGTCCTCATTCAAGTGGAAATTACACAAGGGACAGTCACTGTGAGATGTCCTCATTTGTGACAAGGACAGTCACACATGAGGACATCTCACAGTGACTGTCCCTTGTGTAATTTCCACTTGAATGTATTTCTATTCAACCACATTTATGGGCCCGTTTGGACCGCGGCACATAGTCGCATCTATAGAGAAGAATATCCCAAGTGTAACAAGTTGTAAGAATATACCAACAGTTCTAAGAAGTTCCCTAGCACATAGTAGCATCTACAGAGAAGAATATGGGTCAACGAGGTTGACTTCAAAGCCATGCAATCTAATGGTAATAGTAATATCATAATTTGACATACTATCAGAAATACTTCCTAAATAGACTATTCAATCTTATAAGAGATGGATTCATGAGAACTATTATTTATGAAATATGAGTCAATGACTTTAATTAAAAAAATTACACAATCTAATTCTTGTAAAAATATCAAAATTTGACACATTGAAAATACCTTCCAAAAGTATCGTTAATTGATTAATATGAATCACTACTCATGAAATATAATTTTATAAACCTAATCTAAAAACTACACAATAAAAATCTTAATAGCAATATTGTAAGAAACTATTCCCAAAAGCAAGCCTAACAAAATTTGATGAAAATAATTTTTGTTTCACTCAACTTTGACATTCACAACTTCCTCTTTTATTATAATAAGAAAAAAAATGTCTTTTTAGATATACCTCATGAACCATACTCGAATAATCTATCATTTTTCTTCTCAAAAACATATTTGCAGAGCCTGCTTCTTTTACTTGTTTGTACTTTTATCTCTCTGATGGAAAGGGTTCCTTCAGGACACATTTTTCCAAGTTCACTGCTTGAGATATTTGAGGAGGGTTCCCCTGCTTGAGTATCCATCCAACCCATATTCGAGTAGTTCTACAATTGCACAGTCTAAATTAATAATACTGACAATTGAATGACGAATGATGATACATAGAATTGATATAAACTAATCCTAAAAACACTAAAACATTATTAATATATTTATATTTCATAAATAAAATTGATATAAAAGATTTGGAAAGATACATTAAAAAATAGAAAAACAGTAATTTATAATAGAAGGAAACTTAAATTGCTATTTAAAAAAAAAACAAGAGTCTTAAATCTTATCATTTTGTTTCATTATCATCCATAAGTACACACCTCTAGCATAATAATTATATTTTACCACCCATAAAATGAAAAAAAGATTTTCACAAGAGAAATTGAAGCTAGATTATAAAAATGAACCATCTTATTGGAAACTAGAACTGTTATCATACCCAAAAGGACTACAAAATTTCACCTTATCATACCCAGATTGTTGCTTTGCCTGGCGGAGGGAAATTTGATCAGTAAAATTGACACAGAGTATGTTGTCTCCATTGTCATGCTGGATAACAAAACACCAACTTTAATGGGCATGTACTGTCCCTTGTGTAATTGCCACTTGAATGCATTGCTATTTGATGCAGGGGCATCCCTAATGCAAGCCAAAGACACCATGATTGAAGGAAGTTGCCATGAAGCCAAGGAGTCAAATCCTATCAATTGGAACATAAGATTTTCACCTTGGAGCTTTGAAGGATTGACTGGTGAAAGGTCCTTTTGATTGACAAATCAGAGTCTTTTTGAATGACAAATCAGAGTCTTTTTGAATGACAATAAATTAGAATAGGAGTTTTAGATGTTTTCTTGGTTTGTAATAAATATTAAGGATTGATTTTATCTCCTTATAAACATCCACTTGTTGGACACAAGACCCCTTGGTGACTTATAAACCTTGGGCATCTTTTGAGTCCTTGGATGAAATGAGCATAGTAAGTGTTTATTAGGTGTCTTTTAGATGTTGTTAAGAAGTTTGAAGGTCCAAAATAACTTTAATAAGGTTCCTAAAGTTTCACAACACATTTTTAACCTTCTCGGCAAAGTTGTTTGCAAAGTTGTAATGCAACTTTAAAAGTTGCTTAGCAAAGTTGACATTTGTTGGATAAACTGTTCTAACCACCTAGATGGTTGAACCAACATTTGGAGAGCCTATTTTAGGCTTCAAATGGTCGAAGACAGACAGAGAACCAGTATTGTAATCATTTTGCTTTCATAAAAAATAAAAATAACCCTATTTTAGTGCATTTCTGGTGAAAAATGAACTCTGTACGGCTGTACAAATGGTGGTTGGATGATAAAATTTTCCTGGAAGTTGTAATAGTGACATCTGATGCTTTGGAAGTTGGTTTGATTGATTCTCTTTGTTTTATATCTAAGTTATTTCAAATTTTCTGTGCATTGTTTACAAACCCTCATTTTCAGGGTTTGACTGATGTAAAGACCTTAACTCACGTTTCAACCATTGGAATTCCTTCTTCCTTGGTGGAATGAGAGTTAAGGATGTATATTTGTATATTCTAAAAGCCCTGACTACTCTACATCACTATTGAACCACATTAATGCTTTTTTCCTTCAACAAATGAGGACAGTCACTGTAAAGACAACATGATAATGTACACTCACTGTAAGGATAGTCACAAATGAGGAAATCTCAGAGTGATTATCCCTTGTGTAATTGCCGCTTGAATACATTGCTATTGAACCAGATTAATTCTTTTTTCCTTCAAGTGGCAATTACACAAGGGACAGTCACTGTGAGATGTCCTCATTTGTGACAAGGACAGTCACACATGAGGACATCTCACAGTGACTGTCCCTTGTGTAATTGCCACTTGAATGTATTGCTATTCAACCACATTTATGGGCCTGTTTGGACCACAGCACACAATAGCATCTACAGAGAAGAATATCCTAGGTGTAACAAGTTATAAGAATATACCAACAGTTCTAAGAAGTTCCCTAGCACATAGTAGCATCTACAGAGAAGAATATACAACATGAGGGCAGCCACTGTAAAGACAACATGATAATGTACACTCATTGTATGTGTACATTATCATGTTGTCTTTACAGTGACTGTCCTCATTCAAGTGGCAATTATAGAAGGGACAGTCATTGTGATATGTCCTCATTTGTGACAAGGATAGTCACACATGAGGACATCTCACAGTGATCGATTGTCCCTTGTGTAATTGCCACTTGAATGTATTTCTATTGAACCACATTAATGCTTTTCTTCTTCAACAAATGAGGACAGTCACTCTAAAGACAACATGATAATGTACACTCATTGTAAGGAAAGTCACAAATGAGGACATCTCACAGTGACTGTCCCTTGTGTAATTGCCACTTGAATTACACAAGGGACAGTCATTGTGAGATGTCCTCATTTGTGACAAGGATAGTCACACATGAGGACATCTCACAGTGATCGATTGTCCCTTGTGTAATTGCCACTTGAATGTATTGCTATTGAACCACATTAATGCTTTTCTTCTTCAACAAATGAGGACAGTCACTCTAAAGACAACATGATAATGTACACTCACTGTAAGGACAGTTACAAATGAGGACATCTCACAATGACTGTCCCTTGTGTGATTGCCACTTGAATGTATTGCTATTCAGCCACATTAATGCTTTTCTTCTTCAACAAATGAGGATAGTCACTCTAAAGACAACATGATAATGTACACTCACTGTAAGTGTACATTATCATGTTGTCTTTACAGTGACTGTCCTCCTTCAAGTGGCAATTACACAAGGGATTTGTGTTTTCATTTGTGTTTTCAACAGCGTCGTAACCCTCCGCGAAATCACATCGGGATATAAGGGCAAAACAAACAAGAACGTTGTCATTTGTATTTTCAACAGCGCCGAGAGAGATAAACAAACTTAAAACTCAGACTTAAGAAAGATGAAGGCAATGCTTCAAAAGGCCGATGCCCTAAATACGGGAAAACACAATACCACCATTAAACGATGCCCTAGTCACCGTATCAATGCTGCCAGCTCCGTACCAGTATGCTGACTGCTCACTTTCATCCTGTGATAAAGGTAACTTCATTAATCATACTTGAAATGGTAGCATACGAACTAAAGCTGATGAACATTTATAAACTAAAAGTTTAAAACTACAGATTACAAATGTAGTAGTTTCATACGAAAAGAACTTGATGTCTGAAATTTACCATTAGAAGTATCCAAAGGAATACCACAGTACTGTTGAACTTGGAGAATCGGAGATGATCTACACAGCAAGGTTCAATAGCTGTAAGGACTGTTACACCATCTTTAGCATTTGAATACATTTTCTCCTTGGCTTCTGGTGGATCCTCAAAGACCCCCAATGATGTTTTCCCTACAATTATCAATTGTTTGTCAGTATGAGATATTAATAAATAAACATTAATCACAATATTAGGCAAAAAATGTTCTTGATGTCTGAATCTAAATCACAGAAAGCTCTAATAAAGCAGTTCTCAGTTTCACATTAAACTAAGTTTCAATTTCAAATGGTTATAATAATTTTTGCAAGTTATAAGTAGCTGGTTACAGTATATGACATAAAAAGAAAAAAAATCATTTCTATTCTTTTCTTCTTTTTCTCTTTCAACGAAGCTTTTGCACCACACAAATGCATACCAAGAATTTCTCAGGAGGTTTCAAGACCATTTCATACCAAACTTCTTCTCTGTAGATGCTACTGTGTGTCGTGGTCCAAATGGGTCCAAATAGACCTAGTGACTCTAGTAGGTCTCCAAAACCTGTTCTGCAGCAATAACTCTTCAATTTGACAAAGGACCTTATGAACTTATATGTTTTTTGAGTACCCTTTTTGATGTTCTAACAATCCTCCAACTCCCAGACCCTGACTCCACTCCAGCATATCAATGTCCTTATTGACTCCGCAGACCTAATGCATGCCTTTGGGTGTGGGTTCCAAAACAAGGCATTGAAAATGGGTGCATGAAACCAAGATCAGAGTTTGAAGATGTCCACCATGCTCTAAAGATCTAGATTCAACAAGGTTTGAGGTCCTTTACTTGCCGCTACCCTCTGATCTTGCATAATCCATCAACTCCTAGTCAAGAACATTGAGATTCTTGACCTAGGGCTTGCTCTTGAAATTCTCTGGCTTAGTATCCTGTTCCAAAGCTTTTAAAATATGAAAATAAACCCCCTTAACTTGCATTTTACAAAGAACAGAGGATATCCTATGGTTTATTTGCAAGTTAAGGCCATTTTAATGCAATAACCCAAAAAATGAGGGTTTGACAGAACAACAGATAAGAAAAAGGAATAACTTTGATATAAGGTGTCTTGAATCTACCAAATAAACTCTCAAAGCATAAGATATAAATACTCTAACTTCCACAATGGTCTGCCCTCCCTTTCACATCCGTACACTGTACAGTGCTTGAAGGAAATGCACAGAAAAGGCTCTGAAATAGTGGCTCTATCTGACAGAGAGTCCATGCTAGGCTTCATGACTAACCTAGAGCACATTCCTTGTTATGGAGGAAGTTTGAATGGTGAAGAACTTATGGAATTGATAGAGGACCTAGATAACCATTTTGACTACAAGTATCTTATTAATAACCATTTTGACTACAAGTATCTTATGGATAGAGGACCTTGATAACCATTTTGACTCATTTAGTATCTTATTGAGCTTCACTTTGTTTCGAGAATATAGTTTAATATTCTCTACTAAACAGGGCCAACCACGTGAAGGTGGAAGCTCATTTGGCCCCACCCCACTCCCCCTAACATCACTCTACATTCCCCATTAACATCTAACATTCATTCATTCTTTCAATTATTAATAAAATGTAACATTCAATCAATATCACATGATAACATTCATTAACACATTAGATTCGTTAACACGCAACATTCATCAATATGAAAATAAACACATAATTCATGAACATTCATTAGCACATAATTAAATTCATTGAGACATAAAATTCAGTCATTATCAATTAAGGTATTTAGATGACAATCATTTCTTTTTTCTCTTTCTAATTTTTTTTTCTATGTAAGCTCTAAGAGGAGCATCAGTGTTATCATCAATACCCCCCTCATCAGTTGTTTTGTTCTTTGTTCTTGATGATCTCAAATTCCTATGCTGCTGCAAAGGGGGGTCCTCTACAATAACAAATAAAAGAGTTAAATTTAAAATATTTAATTATAATTGTTACAAGTATTTAATTATTTTAAAGAACATAACTGTGGCGCTCTTTAATTACCTGATCTGGCCACATCATTTTGTCTAGACTCAACCTCAACATGCTCATGAGCACCAACCCCTCGATCCTCTACAGTTGCTATACAAAATGTTACATTAATCCAAACATAAATTGTAATTACATATAAAAATTTTAATAGCAAATGTATACCTCCACCACTAGGATGCACATCATGCGAACCTTCATTATGCATAGATTGTGTAGAAGGATTGTCAGGCTGCATTCCAATATCCTACACATTGTTATCATTGCTTTCTTAAAACAGATATACTCACTTTATATTAGAACTTAACATCAAATAGACTAATTGGTAAAGTATTCAATTTGAAATAAATTTCATTTAGCTTATTTACCTGTGGCTCAGATGCATCATTATTTGAACCTTGCACACTGATTTCAGCTCGTAGCCGTTCAGCCATGGCTCTATAGCCTTGTTGGAAGCCAATTCTCTTGTCCTCTTCTGTGAGGCATCTATTGAACTCTGACCCCTACATTTTTTCTTGGTATGGTGAATTTTACTTGCATTGTTTGATCAAAAAAAATTTCCTTGCAATATATAAAAAAATTGATACAAGTTTTCATTTACTAATACTTACAACTCGTGCTTGAAGTTTGGAAAAACCACCAGAGCCGAGCTTGTGTGTCCCGTGCTTTTCTAATCTTGCCTTTGTTTCCTTTGATGTGTCAGGCAATCTATGAAAAGTTTGAAATATGTTAGAGACCAGTACATAATTAGTACATAATTACATTCTTACATAATTACATAATCAAAAGTATCTAGGAAAAATTTAGAGGTTAATTAGTACATAATTACATTCTCAAAAGTATCACATACCTTGCTCTACTCTCTACTGGTGTAATTCTTTTTTTCATGTCGGCTTTATACTTTCCATCCAAAATCAAACCCTGCCACTCAGCCTCAAGAACACAAGGCGGACGCATGTGCCTTGGGTTAACCTCTAAATATTTCCTGTACTGGTCCCTAATATACTTCAAACATAAACCAGCTCTTTCAAGGAGCTTGTTTCTCTCGAATGCACGAGGTCCAAAAAGCTGGGTCATACTATGTACAAGATCATCCTTCAACTTTTTATCTTGGTTATTCCACCTTTTAAGTAAAAAAAAACATGTTAGACTCATAAATGAAGAGAAGCTACCTTTAATATAGTTCAAGAAATTGATGAAAAGGAAAACTATTCTAGCAATGATATGAAATCAAAATAGTGGTTTGGAGTTTTAGTTAGGATATGATGTTCCACCATGTACGTATGGTGGGCCCGAATATCCGCAAACACTCATCACCAAGTTTTCGCCAAAAAATATCATTCCCTACAAAATAATCATGGGATCATTAGTCGATGAAGAGTGATCAAAAACTAAATTACTATTATATCACTATAGAATAATAATAACTTTAAAGTACCTGGAATTTTGGATACTTTTAAGGGAACGCCTTCATCGTCGCTGATGATCAATACGCAATCCTTCACCGTTCCCATACTAGGAACACGGGAACATCCAGGAAATGATGTTGCATCAGGACTTGTTGCATCTCCTATTGCAAAAAATGAAAACCATTATCAAATGCCTCCAAGAAATAATACTTCAAGGGAAATAAATTGGTGCAGAGAACCCATGGCACAAACACAATCAAGGGATCTACATCGTAAACACATAACACTTAAACACATAACAAAAGAGAGAAAAAGAGGGATTTGTGTACCAGTAGATGGTGCAACAGTTGGTGCATTTAGGCTGTGTGTTGTTGACATGGCAGTCGGCAAGACATTTGTGGCTGTCCTGGATGGAGGCGGCGTTGTCATCTCATCATGGAAAGGAGCTGAAGAATAAAATTGTTAGAGCATGCATAAATATAGAATGCGTGGACTAGCATGGACAAGATTGTTAGAGCATTAAAAAAAAAGATTGTTCGAGCATGTATTGTCAATGATTATGATCATTCCTATATATATTCAGTGGAAAACACAAGTGGGGAATGGAACATGTGATCTACCTGAACCACTTGCAATACCGGCCTCATCATGGGAATGGGGTTCAAAATTATGCAAATAACTCTGTAAAGACAATGCATCCATATTTTAATTAATGTCATAAAAGAGCATAACATAAAAACCATTATTGAACTCTTGTAATAATTAAAAATTTCATTAATACTTACTTTAAAGTTTTTAGAAGTGCGCAACAACTCAGCTGCCCTGTCTTTTATTTCCTGAGTCTGAGGATGTATGGATACCAAATGTAGAAGTTCTTTCCCAATTTTCTTTAGCAGCTTTTTAATGGAACCGATCGGGTCATCGGTCTCTGCTAAATCAATAAAAAAAGGGTCCACAAGGGGGGACTCCTGAGGGACTACAGGTTGCTTTCCCTCTCTCCGACCACTGGCCCTCTGTGACAACAATAGTATTAGTATTATCAAAATTACTCCAAAACAATGAAGAAAATAACATTAAAAAAAATAACATTTTGCTTCTATCTAGTTTGCACAATTACAATGAGTTTTACCTGCTCATGTGTAGATGAGCTAGGAATATCGTCACCATCACCTTCGGGCAGTTGCTCCATATTGTGCCCCTGTGTCAAAGATCAAGTATAAAAATGTTAGCCAAAAATTTAATAACTAAATGGTATGTTGGATTCATTGATTAGAAGTTGGTTTAATAGTATGTACCACCCCCATGATAGTAGCCTCGTTTGTATCTATGCAGTTCAAATTGTAATCAATAAGCAGCTCTTCCCCTGCACGTATTGATTTTATCGCACAGATGAATACATGATTTCCCTCGCGCGCCTCAAATATGCAATTGGGTTGCTTTATAGTTGACCCAGGTCGTGTACTATTTATAAAACCCGCAATATTCCCTGTTGCTTTTGGCCTTCCATCAATGTATATAGCCACACTTTTACTTTGATTATTGTCTTGCTGTTGTATATAATTTGCCGAGAGTGCATACCTATGCATACTTTTTTTATATTGAACAATATGCATCCAACTTTTGTAATCGTAACATGGTCCAACATACTCCATCAATTCAGAAACTTTGTTGTAAGAAACCTTTATGCCATCCATAGAAAATAGGCCCAAACCATGTAATGATGATGGTGCTATGCGATATATCCTCTCATTAACACAAAAATCAGTGTTTATTGGAGGAAGTTCCTTGGGTACCCAATGTTTCTGTAGATGTTGGTACCTCAAGGGCACCTCGATGTCACCTTTCGTCTCATCATCATAAGAACATGACCCCCCTTGAGCAAGGAAAAATTTCATGTGTTTATTGAATTTCCTTCTAGTCCTTTGACCTCTAGTTAATCTCCCTATTCTAGATAAACTGCATGTCTCACTTTCCTCTTCTATTCCTATATTTCCTTCACTCGAGGAAGACACTTCTGACAAATACCTATTTGCTGGTACCTGCAAATGGGAGAGATCTTAGAAGACATCAATCTTACTATTGATAAGTGTATTAAATAGACTTTCTATAAGGTGTATTGACTTATACCTGTCGATCCATGAGACTGTGCGGGATGCTCTTGAAAGGGGTTCAATTTTTTGCAAATGTAATTCAATTATCATGAGCATAATCACATCATAATCATAATCACATCCATCATAAGCATCACATAAAAATTAAAAACATTAAAACGTACACATTATAACACTTATAGCTTTTAAATAGATAATGAATAAACTATGTAACCATTTAAGACAAATATATTTCTATCAAGAAATGAATATTAAATACATTAAGGATTGATGGCATACCTTTAAATTTCATCATCATCATCCTCATCATCATCATCCTCGTCATCATCGTCATCATCATCGTCATCATCGTCGTCATTGTCATCATTGTCATCATCATCAACATCATCATCATCAACATCAACATCATCTTCATCATCATCATCAGTAGCAGCATCATCTTCTTCTTCTTCTTCATGTCTCAGGAACATCATCCAATAATTGTCGATCGTGATCATCATCTACATCATCTTCTACTTCTTCGGTATCTTCTTCTTCCATCGCATTATACTTTATCGGCCTTCCTCTCGGTTCATGTCTAACAACAAATGACCAACCCGGTTTATGTGAAACCTCTGAGTAAAATACCTGCTCACATTGGCTTGGAAGAACATAGGGCTCATCCCCAACTGGCTCAAACGACCTTGTATTAACCATTGTAAATCCATTATTATGTTCAATAATAGTTCTATTAGGATCATTTGGATTAAGTCGTAGCCTGTACCATTTGACAACGAAGAGTACTAATTTGAAGGAACTAAAGTCGCACTCAAGTATATCATCCAAAATGCCATAGTATTGATTTTTAGACTCTTGAGGATCTAAGTCATTTCTAGATGAAATATTAGTCACTTGAAAGACTGCAGTTATTCTAGAATCACAAGTTTTCTTCATGTCATCCAACACTTTGACGTGAAATTTTTGACCATTACAGAACATACCCTTGTGGTGTTTAACCTGCAATAATATGTGAAACATGTCAAAATTATTATATCGTGAGTTGATAAACATACGGGTGATTAATAATTTTGTACGTACTTGGAAATCTCTTAAACCATATGCTAAATCTATTTCCCTTTACGTAACATTAGAATCTCCATTACGATGAGCTTCTTTAACCAATGAAGATACACCTTCCCATGTTAATGTGTGACCAGAATGTTGACATCATTCAATCCATACCATCATCCAATCAAGATTGTTTTCAATATACAAATGTAGTGCATCCCACTCTCGAGCAACTGTACAAAAAAAAAATAGACGACTTACAACCGATTTATTTTGAATATTAAGAAATAATTTATTACAATAACATCTTATAATTTATTACATGTCACTTTCCTCAATCTACCTTTCCCCATCAAGTACTCCCCTTTGAATTTTTTAAAAGGGTCGAGATCCCAAATGCGATCTACATGGATATTTGAAGCAAACTTAAGAAGATATTCAGTAATGTACACCATAGTCTGGTATACCATGTATCCCTCTACCATAGAACCCTCAGGATGTGCTCTTTGTCGAACCAAAGCCTTCAAAGATTTCAAGTGCCTCTCAACCATCCACATTGACCTAGTGTGTGCAGGTCCACACAATTCAATCTCCTCAACTTGGTGTATGAGGTAGTGTTCTTGTGCATTGAAAAAAGTTGGAGGTAGACACTTTTGCATTTCACACAATAAATGAGGAATTGTTCTCTTCCAATAGTTTATATCTTCTTTATGGATTTCTTTAGATGACAACCACCTACATTAAGAGATTCAAGTCACAAAAAATATATAAATACGAGACTTTACAAAATAATATACGATAGATTACATAGCAAGAAAAACAAATCGTGAATATAATAAATATATACAATAAATTGAACAGATATTACTGCTTACCTTATGTATTTTCCAAGATCATATATCACTTGTTTGATGTTATTGTTGAAGTGCTCTGGGAGAGATAGAGGTAGCACGTACTGCAGTAATTATAAACCAATCATTTCATTATTTTCTAACATAACATAATGAATAGTACACGTAGTTTATGAATATATTGTAAATACAGAAGAACATAACTTACCTTGATGAAAGTATGCCAATCATGCATTTTGAGCCCTGGCCCAAATTCACTTTTCTTTGATATGAGATTGCTTATGTTCCCAGCAAATCTTGTGGGAAATCAAATTTTTCGTATGACTTCTTTTATGGCATCACTTTGCTGCTCCGTTAATAACCAAGGAAGGGCACTTATATTAATCTGATCTCTATTGCTATTTGAGTGAATGAAATTCTTCAGTGCATGATTGGATTCATGAATGTCATTACAAATTTTGACAATTTTTTCTTTTTCACGCCTTCCATCCAGTATTTTCCACAATATCTCTATTATATTCTTTCCAACATGCATAAGATCAAACAAATGCACAATTTGTAGGTCCTCGTAGTAGGGCAACCTACTAAATTGTCTGGGATAGCTTTTTAGTCCCTTTGGAAGGTTGTCAGTAGTGCCTTGACAACCTTCACGATCATCAATTACATAATTAGTAAACAAAAATCACAATAGAAATATATAAATTACAAACATAAACCATTAAGTGGAACGACATTACCTCGACGATTAATTCTATTATATTCCAACTTCCATAGGCGAGGTGTCATTCTTCGTGGCTTTGATGTAGTCTCTTCTTTCCCATTGAAAAGATGTTTTTCCATACTTCGATACTTATGATTCCTGTGGAGGAAGTGTCTGTACTCATCAAACACATGCTTTCCTAAACTTTTTGAATGACGAGATTTCATCTTTGGACCACAAAATGGACATGCAAATTTTCCCTTTGTTTGAAGACCTACAAGATAATGATATAATTGGATTATTAAATATGTTGATTTTTATAATTAGAATTATCATGCGCAACTTGAATTCACTATAACATACCACAAAAATGTGTTAGCCCTGGGGCATCATGTATTGTCCATACAAGTATTGCATGGAATTGAAATTGTCTTTGTCCTATTGGTCTAGACACGTCATACATAGTGACACCGTTCCATAACTCCACCAACTCGTCAATAAGAGGCTCAATATATACATTCATATCTTTAACTTGATATTTACCTACTTGAATGAACAGTAACATTACATAATTATTGTGACCATTTTACTGTAAGATTTGTAAGTACATGTAAATTAATAACTATCAAATGATAAAATACCTGGAACAATCATTGCCAACATAATGTGCTCCCTCTTTATTGACATCCACGGAGGAATGTTATTGTTGATAACAAAAATAGGCCACACCGAGCAAACAGATCTCATCTCTCCAAATGGATTGACACCATCCGCTGCCAATGAAAGCTTGAGATTACGAGGTTCTTCTTTGAAGTGTTGCCACTTTTCCTCTATGTGCATAAATTCTGAACCATCCGCAGGGATTCGAATAATGTCATCTCGACTTCTATTGCGTGCATGGTAATCCATAAATTGTGCCAAGCTAGTACACCTGAATAATTGTCGCATCCATGGAATAATGGGGATGTAACGAAGAACCTTGTGAGGCACCTTTTTTGTTATTCGATCTATTCGATATCTACTCGTATGACATACAGGGCATTGTGTTGCAAATTCATGTTCTTTATAATATATAATATGATCATTGGGACAAGCATGTATTGCTTGATACTCCATTCCAATATCTTTCATAATAGCAGATAATTCTCGATATGAGCGAGGTAGAATATTTGATGGTGGTAACAAAAACTCACCTATCAATCTACAGCAAAAAATATAAGTTGTTAATATAAACAATATTAGTGGTACATTATTCACCCTTTGTTAACTATAAAGACATATATGACATACCTTAACATACGTGACATTGTTATGTTGGATAAACCATTCATAACCTTCAAGTTCAACAACAACAATACAATAGAGAGAAGAGTTGTTTGGGAGTCTTTGTATAGGGGCTCGTATGCCTTCTCAAGTAGAGGTACATCAAGGCTATCATCATCATCATGATCAGATCCGCTTGGACTAAATGTGTCATGGATCAATGTATTTATACCATCATCTTCAATTATGTTTTCTAGCGCATGATCGTCATCTTCCATGGGATCATTATCTTCACCTTGGATATTCGCACCCCCATGTTCCTCCATATCATGTACTTCCCTGGGGAGATCAACCTATATAAAATTGATTAACATAAATAAACCATGATCTTCAACTCATCATCAAGTGATTTCATATGTATATAAATTGTTAAAATGATATAATGAACAACTTACCAGTGGATGATAGTCATGGCCCCCTTCAATGTGACCATTCTCCCTACAATGTCTCTTAATTGTTTTGATTAGCAATCTTCTACGGTTTAAGCCCTTACAAATTTTGCAGGGACAATAACATTTTCCATCACCTTTTCTTTTCAAGTTAGACCACAATCTAGTGATTGTCTCCCTATTTTGTTCTTCACTTATATTATCTGACATGATCGTTCTTCGCAGGAAGCAAAAATTGGGCTATGAAAACTTCAGTCTACAACTTTCAGTGACTAAGCAAAATTGTCAAAAGTACACAAATCTTCTTAGACCTAGTTAAATCCTTTAATATTTTAAAAGTCTAGTTAAAATATACATTAGATTAAAAAATATACAATTTTCATGCCTGAGCGCGCGGCTACGACTAGTGCAATGGTCTTCTTGCTTAGCTCTAGAAGCTCTCTAGCAATCAAAACATATAAGCTACAAGGCCTAACAGCAATTTCAAAACATATAAGCTACAAGGCAAGACATATTACATGACATGGCAAAAGGATTAAAATATACATTAGATTAAAATATATACAATTTTCAAACCTGAGCGCGCGGCTATAACTCGTGCAATGGTCTTCTTGCTTAGCTCTAGAAGCTCTCCAGCAATCAAAACATATAAGCTATTAGAATTCATTGACTTTCTATAATTGGAAAACTCTATTTGATATTAGACCGTAAACTACTACTATTCTCTCCATAAGAACTAAGTACAAAATTCTTTCAAGTTCACATCCATGATTCCCTTTAGATTAAAATACACAGCAAAAATAAGCTAAAAGTCTAGTTAAAATATACATTAGATTAAAAAATATACAATTTTCAAACCTGAGTGCACGGCTATAACTCATGCAATGGTCTTCTTGCTTAGCTTTAGAAGCTCTCCAGCAATCAAAACATATAAGCTACAAGGCCTAATAGCAATTTCAAAACAAGGGTCATCAAAAGAACCAAAAACAATGTGTGCAAACAATACCTTGTGAAGTGGTATAGACAATTAGAAGATGCTACTATGTGCTAGGGAACTTCTTAGAACTGTTGGTATATTCTTACAACTTGTTACACCTGGGATATTCTTCTCTGTAGATGCTACTGTGTGCCGTGGTCCAAACGGGCCCATAAATGTGGTTGAATAGCAATACATTCAAGTGGCTTACACAAGGGACAGTCACTGTGAGATATCCTCATGTGTGATTGTCCTTGTCACAAATGAGGACATCTCACAGTGACTGTCCCTTGTGTAATTGCCACTTGAATGAGGTCAGTCACTGTAAAGACAACATGATAATGTACACATACAATGAGTGTACATTATCATGTTGTCTTTACAGTGGCTGCCCTCATGTTGTATATTCTTCTCTGTAGATGCTACTACGTGCTAGGGAACTTCTTAGAACTGTTGGTATATTCTTACAACTTGTTACACCTGGGATATTCTTCTTTGTAGATGCTACTGTGTGTCGTGGTCCAAACGGGCCCATAAATGTGGTTGAATAGCAATACATTCAAGTGGCAATTACACAAGGGACAGTCACTGTGAGATGTCCTCATGTGTGACTGTCCTTGTCACAAATGAGGACATCTCACAGTGACTGTCCCTTATGTAATTAAGTATTGTGGGGAAGCATTCTAAATAACCAAAGCCGCTAACAATAAATTCAACACAGATATGTCCTCATTTCTGGGTATTTTAGCTCTCTAACAGCTGAATACCAGATTAAATAATAATGACAAAAGAAAAATAAACCCAACGTACTCAAAAATTGTAGCTGTGATTTTGCGGAGGGAATCTCTCTCGGCGCTGTTGAAAACACAAATGACAACCCGCTTGATTTCGTGGAGGGAATCTCTCTCGGTGCTGTTCAAAACACAAATGACAACCCGCTTTGTTCAAAACACAAATGATAACCCACTTGATTTCGCGGAGGGAATCTCTCTCGGCGCTGTTGAAAACACAAATGACAACGTTCCTTTTTTTTTTTGCACTTATATCCTGACCAACATAAGGTCCATTTGTAATACAACATGATAATGTACACTTATAGTGAGTGTACATTATCATGTTGTCCTTAGAGTGACTATCCTCATTTGTTGAAGAAGAAAAGCATTAATGTGGCTGAATAGCAATACATTCAAGTGGCAATTACACAAGGGACAGTCACTATGAGATGTCCTCATTTGTGACTGTCCTTACAGTGAGTGTACATTATCATGGTGTCTTTAGAGTGACTGTCCTCATTTGTTGAAGAAGAAAAGCATTAATGTGGTTCAATAGCAATACATTCAAGTGGCAATTACACAAGGGACAATCACTGTGAGATGTCCTCATGTGTGACTGTCCTTGTCACAAATGAGGGCATCTCACAATGACTGTCCCTTGTGTAATTCAAGTGGCAATTACACAAGGGACAGTCACTGTGAGATGTCCTCATTTGTGACTGTCCTTACAATGAGTGTACATTATCATGTTGTCTTTAGAGTGACTGTCCTCATTTGTTGAAGAAGAAAAGCATTAATGTGGTTCAATAGCAATACATTCAAGTGGCAATTACACAAGGGACAATGTCATGAGCCGTGACCTATTGAACTTAGTATAATAATAAAATGATTAGATGATATATAATAATCTATTATTAACGGTATATAACAATAATATATAATTATTATCAAAAGATAATAATAATATATAGTTAGCATAATAAGTAATATGTTAATTAAATAATATTAAAATATTAATAAATAATATAATTATGATTATAATTATAATATAAATTAATAATAAATAATTATTTATAAATTATATATATTATATTATAATAATATATTAAGTAATAATATTAAATCAATTATTGATATAATAATTTTATTATATAAATAATATTAATAAACCTCTCAATATAAAACAATATGTTATCACTATAATAATATTTATTATAATATTATTAATATTACTAACATCATTAATTATAATATTTAATAATAACAATAACATTAATAATAATAATAATAATAATAATAATAACGTTTAAAGCAATATCGAATATCTGTGATCGATATACATCTACATTAAACATCTGCATTATCTATCACGATGAGGAATGAAGAAGTGATACAACAATCACTAGTCATTACACATCGATACCATGAGAGGATGATTAATGAACCAAATACTATGAAGTCAAGATCAACATGATATGAATAAGGGATAGGTCGCTATGTGTTTCAGAAGATGTATTGATAAGCAAGAAGGATAACCATTCATATATTATAAATAATCATTAATTGCACAAGTTTAGACAATGACATATCCGATAAAGCAATATCAAACATGAAGACCCGCTAGCAAATATGCACCATCACTTCCTATGTTATCATGACAATAACATAAACTAGATTGAATTCTACTATCTATATCAATAGACACCACATAGGAGGATATCGACTAAAGGATTGAAAGATTATCGATTGTCTGAGATAAACCACATCTTGTAGAAACACAAAAGCATCAGTGATTATATCACAAGCTATTGATGAATGAGGCATCAGTCATGGATAATAAGTACAATGTATCCTTAAGTATTAACAGGAATGGAAGTCAATTTGAAGATCAAACTCCATTACCAGCAATCAACCAATAAATGGACAATTATCAGAAAATGATATCGACTTATATCAGAGTAGAAAGATTGGATATCATCATAACAATATGGGATAAGGCAAGAGTTAATATCGATTGACTAAATACTAATGATAGTTAGACCAAACTAATACAAACACAATGGATGTTAACTACTGGTTGCACTACCAATTAGGGAAGATTACCTTCATAAAAAGATTTGATATTGAGTCAATCTGGGAGTTATCTATGATCAAAAAATAATGAAATAATATTATGTGAACTGTCGGATTATGGAAAGGTGTGATTAACAAAGGGACATGGAGGAAGAAACAAGACACGTCTCATTCATAACATCTCTTCATTTGTTAAAGACAATATAAGAATGCATTCTCGTCAGTCACTCAAGGCATCATTAGAACTTTATTTACTTATCCATATTTGGATATACTCAATAGAGCATCTGCCTTTGGCAGTTTGGTTTCAAGTTTATCATTGCAGATCAGAGACAACACCATGATTGCACAGATAGAAAGGATAGTCAGAAACAGCATCAATATTTGAAGTTGCAAGCATATAATTCAAAATCTGAAATAGCAACATATCACTCATAACGATATTACACATTTGCATAATTACATCATCATATCAGACACAGCAAATACATTGCTGTAAGCAATACTTATTGATTGTATATCGATATTGTTTATATCAGACATACCATCATTATACTATCACTATAAGTGATAGGAAACATCATATTCATAGCATATTTCATATCATTATATCCGACAGTGCTATTAAACATATTGGTATCAATATCATCTTGCACACATATTGTGATTGAATCTGAAATAGCGGTTGATATCTTAAGTAACCTCCATTACTTAGTTTAATTGTAAGTATCTGATAGAGTACGTCTGAGAAGTGGAGTAATTGTTCCTATTTTCCAAGTTAGCCAAAAAGGGGACATTACAGACAATCACTGTGAGATGTCCTCATGTGTGACTGTCCTTGTCACAAATGAGGACATCTCACAATGACTGTCCCTTGTGTAATTCAAGCGGCAATTACACAAGGGACAGTCATTGTGAGATGTCCTCATTTGTGACTGTCCTTACAGTGAGTGTACATTATCATGTTGTCTTTAGAGTGACTGTCCTCATTTGTTGAAGAAGAAAAGCATTAATGTGGTTCAATAGCAATACATTCAAGTGACAATTACACAAGGGACAATCACTGTGAGATGTCCTCATGTGTGAATATCCTTGTCACAAATGAGGACATCTCACAATGACTATCCCTTATGTTATTCAAGTGGAAATTACACAAGGGATAGTCACTATGAGATGTCCTCATTTGTGACTGTCCTTACAGTGAGTGTACATTATCATGTTGTCTTTAGAGTGACTGTCCTCATTTGTTGAAGAAGAAAAGCATTAATGTGGTTCAATAGCAATACATTCAAGTGGCAATTACACAAGGGACAATCACTGTGAGATGTCCTCATGTGTGACTGTCCTTGTCACAAATGAGGACATCTCACAATGAATGTCCCTTGTGTAATTCAAGCAGCAATTACACAAGGGACAGTCACTGTGAGATGTCCTCATTTGTGACTATCCTTACAGTGAGTGTACGTTATCATGTTGTCTTTAGAGTGATTATCCTCATTTGTTGAAGAAGAAAAGCATTAATGTGGTTCAATAGCAATACATTCAAGCGGCAATTACACAAGGGACAGTCACTGTGAGATGTTCTCATTTGTGACTGTCCTTACAGTGAGTGTACATTATCATGTTGTCTTTAGAGTGACTGTCCTCATTTGTTGAAGAAGAAAAGCATTAATGTGGTTCAATAGAAATACATTCAAGTGGCAATTACACAAGGGACAATCGATCACTATGAGATGTCCTCATGTGTGACCTTTGTGAAGGCAAGTGCCAATTTGTACCCAAGTTACCAATATTGTGGCAAAAGTGGGAATGAAGCATTTAGGGGTCAAATTGGGCAAAGAAGTGTAGAAGTGGCCTATGTGAGGTCTAAATAGCCTAACTAAGTCATGGTTAGGGTCTTATGGTGTTTGAACAATAAGTTTTGAACCAAAATCCCAAAGGTTGTAACAAGTTGTCAATGTTGTCATTCACAACATTGACAACATTTGTGCAAGGGAGCATTTTCGAGTAAGATGGTTATGTAACTATATGAAACCATTGAATTAGGCATCAGATCAACTATAAGAGGCCTCCATCGATCTGTGCAAAAGGTTGGGGAGAAAAACATTTTGAATTAAGAAGATTTGTAGAGTAACACGGTTTTAGTGAATTCTTGAGTTTTTTTGTTTCTTTGTTTTCAGTTGATTAATGGATTAGATAGCTCGCAGTGTCTATTGGAAAAGTTAGTACAAGTTGTTTTTTAATTCTGTGTTGTGTTTTTTTTGAGTTTTGAAGCATTCCAACTAGTTTGTTAATTCTTTTGTTAAGTACCCTATCATTGGTTTGAACCAGGCAAGTTGAACAAATGGAGTCTTAGCTCATCATTCCATTGTCAATTTTGTACGGGCTCTTGGAATGGGTGAGGAGACTCCATGTACTATATGTTTGGAAGGAGGGGCCCTGGGAAGCTCATTTTCTATGTTTGCAATGATGTCCTAGGTGAGTCAGTTGAGCACAGTTAGGGATGACAAATCATTACAAGAAGATTACAACAAGTTGAATGCATTGGTTGCTTCAACTAAAATCTCATGGAGAGGTAGACACACATCTAAAGAATCCCCAAGTCAAATTAGAAGATTGGGTGAGTTTCTTTGGCTGCTAAGAAAACAAACTCTTAGTCAGACTGTCCAAGTTGTGTCAAAATACTTGTTTTCAGGCATGGCTGTAGCAGTTGGTGTACAAAAAATCTAGGAGGAGAAGACCTTAGATATCTTGGAGTTCTCAATAAAGGGCATCTGAATCCTAAGCCCTTTAGGTGGCTTAATATAAACAAAAAGGCTTGACAAAGGCCTAATTGCTAGCAGCCTATTTTTGGGTGCAATTGGCATGGTTTGATGAACCGGATTGAAGTACTGATGAAAAGTATAGGTGAAGGAGCAATATTGAAACCAATAGAGGTCCTAGTGGCCAGCCTCTCCATGGAGTAAAGTTCTAGTTGAATGTGTTTCAATTTGTGAAGACAAGACTAGGAGTGTCCTAGTAGCTAGATTGGTATTGAGCAGAGTTCGTTGTATTTCTTGTTGGTGTGCACTAGTTGAAGGAGTGGGATCTTGGGTAGAGATACCTAAAGAGTGTAGGGATAGTTAAGTACCCTATCAAGTCAAAACATTGGCCTAAAGAGACCCTAGTGAAGGATAGGGAGTGAGCAAGACAAAGTGTTACATCAATTAACAAGATCATTTTTTGGTAATTGTGTACATTATCATGTTGTCTTTACAGTGACTGTCCTCATTTGTTGAAGAAGAAAAGCATTAATGTGGTTCAATAGCAATACATTCAAGTGGAAATTACACAAGGGAATATCACTATGAGATGTCCTAAGTGTGACTGTCCTTGTCACAAATGAGGACATCTCACAGTGACTGTCCCTTGTGTAATTGCCACTTGAATGAGGACAGTCACTGTAAAGACAACATGATAATGTACACAAGTACCGTGAAGGTAGTCGCAAGTTAGGGCTGTTTCATTGCATACCCGAAACAATGAAGACATTACAGTCCACAAAACGTTTGTGCTTGAAAGATGAACAAATAAAATTAAACTTCTAAATAACCAAAGCCGCTAACAATAAATTCAACACAGATATGTCCTCATTTCTGGGTATTTTAGCTCTCTAACAGCTGAATACCAGATTACATAATAATGACAAAAGAAAAATAAACCCAACGTACTCAAAAATTGTAGCTGTGATTTCGCGGAGGGAATCTCTCTCGGCGCTATTGAAAACACAAATGACAACGTTCTTGTTTTTTTTGCCCTTATATCCCGATGTGATTTCACGGAGGGTTACGGTGCTGTTGAAAACACAAATGACAACGTTCCTTTTTTTTTTTTCCCTTATATCCCGACAACATCGCAATTGCAAGTTAGGGTTGTTTCACTGCATACCCAAAACAATGAAGACGTTACGGTCCACAAAACGTTTGTGCTTGAAAGATGAACAAATAAAATTAAACTTCTAAATAACCAAAGCCGCTAACAATAAATTCAACATAGATATGTCCTCATTTCTAGGTATTTTAGCTCTCTAACAGCTGAATACCAGATTACATAATAATGACAAAAGAAAAATAAACCCAACGTACTCAAAAATTGTAGCTGTGATTTCGCGGAGGGTTACGGCGCTGTTGAAAACACAAATGACAACGTTCTTGTTTTTTTTGCCCTTATATCCCGATGTGATTTCACGGAGGGTTACGGCGCTGTTGAAAACACAAATGACAATGTTCTTATTTTTTTTGCCCTTATATCCTGATGTGATTTCGCGGAGGGTTACAGCACTGTTGAAAACACACATGACAACGTTCCTTTTTAATTTTGTGCTTATATCCCGACAACGTCACAATTGCGACAGTGCCAAATGTATTATCGTCACAAATTGCGACGGTGTCGGGCTATATTTGAAAAAAAAAGGCCAAAACCGCATGACATTTGCCTGCCGTCGTAAATTGTCGTCGCAATTTCACCCCAAATGTATTAGTGTGTTGTCATTGATGTCAACTACTTTGACAACACTTATATTGTAAGTTACTATACCAAAACATCTGTAGAAAAGGAGTGAAAGAGATGAAGAATAGAAATATCTACATGAGGAAGATGGATATGACAGATGAGGATAAGGAATACATTGAGTAACTTGTTAATGAGTCTATGACCTTATGATATTGACTTGATTATGTTGCATTCATCTATGATGAGGAAAAGAGTCTAAAGACACAAAGTAGTGTTGTCGGTTAATGAAACATTTCAGTATACACCAACAGAGTGTAGTGTATACCAAGCATAGTGTAAACCAAGCTTGTGTTCACCGATGCATTTCTTTGCTAACTGAGAATAATAGAATGAACTAAATGACTAGCTTAGCCGCTAAGAATTGATGAGCTGGAAAGTGTATGATTTCGAGGTAATAGATAAAGTTTGTTATGATGATCAATGGCTAACAAAATTTAGGAAAGATCTAATGGATTGGAATCAAACTTTTTATTGACAAATAAGTTGAGGAAGGTTAAAATGACAAAATTAGTGGATGAGATTAAGTGGCAAAATTTGATGGAGCAGAAGAAAATGGTTTAAATGTCTATATAAGAGACTAGAGATTTCATAAGTGAATGTGATGTCGGAAGAAAAGGAAACTATAGAATCATTGCGTGAACAAGTTTTCATGCATTCTGATCATATTGGTTAAGGAGAACCCTACTATAGAGCATTACCGAGTGATAGAGAGTAATTACCGACAGACAGTAAGTTGATATATTATTGAATTAGAAATGTTACATTGATCAGAAAGATTTGTATGAGATGAATATTGATCTGTATATCTGCAATTGAAGTTGTAATAGATCAGATGACCTACTATTACATATTTAACCATTGTACACATTCAAATCTCTTAACAAAGTGGACTAAGAAAGTCTTTTATGTATCATTCATAGAATGAACATTATTATCCTGTCAACCCCAGAGTGACTGTTGGTTGGATGATAACGGTTGGTCTTAAATCCTCTAACAAGGTCACACCTAACAGTGTGTTTGTACCCTTTAACAGGGTTGGGTCTTCATAGACCTCACTTCAGAAGAGTGAATATTTTTAGGTTGCCAGTCCCAAGTGGTTTTTCCCTTCATAGGGTTTCCACGTTAAATCTCTTGTGTTATGTGTTGATTGTGATATTTGTTTGATGTCATATTTTCATGTTGCATATTTTATTTGATCGATAACTACTATATGTTTTAGACTGGTAATTGGTAAGTACACAGATAGTAAAAGTATTTTTAACTTACCAAGCAGTAGAAGTTGAAGTATTTTTTTTTGGATTATACATTTTGTATTGGGATAGTGATGAACTGATTCACCCTCCTCTCAGTTATTCTAACAACTGGTTGAGGGGACAGTCAAGGTCTAGATGATTGGGCCATTGGAGGACCCTATTTCTTTGTATTAATTTCTATTAAAATTGGATGCATGGATTTTTTGTGAATTATCAGCTACTATGTATCATGCAACTACATCCATAAATCTGCATATACTTCTCTAGGGTTGTAAGCCACTTAGGGATCAAAATAGAGAAAATAAATCAAAATCATTCTTTGTCCTATTTCCTTTTAACAAAGTCTCAAATATCAATGATACAATACATTTGATGCCCTAAGCTATCAATACAAATGGTGCCTAGCTAGAAGCTCATGGGTTTTCCATTTGATTACCACAATCAACATTTCAAAAAAATGGATATCCTTGAGCACAAGAACCAATAACATCAAATAATGGAGTTAAAGCATGGGCTAGGGCACGACACTAGTAGAATGTGGTCATTTTAGTTAGCATCTCAGAAATATACAATGATGTCATTAAACATGCCAATAATATCAACAAACGTGAATCCAAACATTTGAAAATAGTGAATCAATATCCTTGAGCACAAGCACCAATAACATCAAATAATAGAGATAAAGCACTAGCCAAGGCATGACACTAGTAGAATGCAGTCATTTCAGAGAGCATTCATGATCAAATGAAATGCAATGCATTTGAAATTTGTGGTCGAATATGATGCCAGAGGCTCGAAAGATGAAGAAATCACATACCTTCTCTCGCACTCAACTTTCATTCATTTTCTCCCACTCCTTCTCTATGCAATTGAAATAAAAATGATGAGGCCATTTCACTTTTTTTTTTATCTATACCCCAAATCCATCAGAATTTTGATGGTCAATTTAACACCCATCGGAATACTGACACCATTGGGGCCTATTACAAAAAAAAACACCAAATTTATAAAAAAATTACCTGTCGGAAGTTTCTGTCAAAATTTGGCCCCAAATGTAGTAGTGAGTGATGCAAGATTGAGGTTGAGGTTTGTAAGAATGATTTAGAATAATTGAGAGGGGGGTCAATCAGTTATCCTTGGATCTAGATGTACCAATTAAACTTTTTAGTACTTCAACAACTTAGATCTAATCAACAATTCAACTTGGTCTCTATAGGATATATCAGAAACATATAACATGCAATCCACTATCCAAAAGTAATTAACTTGTAGAATATAAAGATTTCAACAACATTAACATCAAAATAATTCACACAAGTATAACACCATGATTTATAGTGGAAACCCAATTTGGGAAAAACCACTTTGTAACATGCTACTAATTTTCACTCTTCTGAAGTGAGCTGTGTGAGAAGCCAACCCGATTAAAGGTTTACAAACATGTTGTTAGGTGTGAGCCTATTAAAGGATTTAAAATAATCTATCAAAAGTGGCCTGGTTAAAGGACTCAAGAACATCCCATTAGAATTTCACCTTGATTAAAGGATTTATGTACAATGACTGTTAGGTCAACCTTGATTAAAGGATTTAGACTAATACAATGGTTAGAAAGTAATAGTAGTTTCTAATTTGAAAACACACAACTCACTTTGAAAATACAGATCCACTTTGCACATATGTTGATTTAATGACTAACATTCATTTTCATCTTGATCTCTGAACTACTCAAAATTCGCTTCAAGAAATCACCACAATTCTATTTAGCTTCTTCTCAGCTTCTCCTTCAACATTCTGCTTAGACTTATCAGTCAATAACATCAACCTCTTCCACACACTTTAACCTCACAATTAGGTTTTCCTTTATATGTCTTTGATTAGATAGGTCAATCTTTTTCCACTTAATCTCCTCCGTAGATCTTAGGTTTAGGTCAAATTCATCGAATCCTTCCATCATTATGCTCTTCATCTTTTCCTTCTAGATACATCTCCAAACTTCTCTTTGAATCCATAAGAAAATAGTTAACCATGCATTAAATGCTCCATACAATTCATTAATAATGGCAACGCATTTTACATATCCCAAGAATTTAATTATGTCAGCTATGATCCTTAATTCATTCTCCAAATGTAAATTACTGACACTCCATTAATATTGTGTTCATCTTCTCCATCATCACTATGTATCTCGGTCATCGCTACAAACTGTCTTCCTTGAAAAACATTGTCTTTGTTCGGTAATTTCTTGTTTCTCGGCAATTACTAATGTTCGGTCAACACTATATTTACTCATCATATACTAGCACTTAGTCGACACTAAAATCACTCGTCTTAAACTAGATTTCTTCACTTTTACTCGGTTAAGCCTATCTTTCCAGTCTTTCTTCTTACTTAGATAAACAACACATTATCTTATCAACGTTCCAACTATTAGAATGATTTATAATAACTGAGGGGGGGAGAATTAATTATCCTCAGGTCTAGATGTACCAATTGAACTTTTTAGTACTTCAACAACTCATATCTAATCAGCAATTCAACTCGGTCTCTACAATATATACAAAAAACTTATATCACGTAGTCCACTATCTAAAAGTAATTAACTTGCAAAATATAACAACATTCACATCAAAATATTCACACAAGTATAACAACAAGATTTATAGTGGAAACCCAACTTGAGAAAAACCACTTTGTAACAAGCTACCGATTTTCACACTTTTAAAGTGAGCTATGTGAGAAGCCAACCCGGTTAAAGGTTTACAAACACACTGTTAGGTGAAACTCTGTTAAAGGATTTAATCACCTTGTCAAAAGTGGCTTGGTTAGAGGAGTTAAGAACATTCCATTAGAATGTCACCTTGATTAAAGGATTTATACAATGACTGTTAAGTCAACCTTGATTAAAGGATTTCAAAATTACACAATGGTTAGAAAGTAACAATAGTTTTTGATCTAAAAAACATAAAACTCACTTTGCAAATACAAATCCACTTCACACATACGCTAATTTACTGACTAACCATCATTTTCATCTCCATCTCTGATCTGCTTAGAATTCTCTTCAAACAATCACCACAACTTTGTTAAGCTCTTCATAGCTTTCACCTTTATCCTTCTGATTAGACTTGTTAGTCAATAACATAAACCTCTTCTTTATTCCACACACTCTAACCTCTTAATTAGGTTTTCATTTATACCTCTTCGATTAGGTAGATCGATATTTTTCTACTTAATCTCCTCTGTAGATCTTAGGTTTAGCTCAGATTCATCGAATCCTTCCATCATTATGTTCTTCATCCTTCCTTCTAGATACATCTCCAAAATTCTCTTTGAATCCATAATAAAATGATTTACCATGCATTAAATGCTCCATAAAATTCATTAATACTGTCAACACATTTTACATATCCCAAGAATTCAACTATGTCAGCTGGGATTCTCAATTTTTTTTCTAAATCTAAATTACTGACACTCGGTCAATACTGTGTTCATCTTCTCGGTCATCACTAAAAATTGTCTTCCTCGGCAAACACTATCTTGCTCGGTAATTTCCTATCACTCAACAATTACTGATGTTCAGTCAACACTAGATTTACTTGGCATCTACTAGCGCTCATTCGACACTAACATCACTCATCTTAAACTAGATTTCTTCATTTTTGCTTGGTTAATCCTACCTTTTCATTCTTTCTTCTTCATTAGATAAATAATACATTATCTTATCAATGTGCCAACTAATCAAGTACCCATTGAAGTATCAAATAACTCAACCTTTCCTTAGGTTCTCTTGTTATCTCCTCTTTCCAAATCTTCTTCATCAATCAATAGATATGGTACTCTCTAAGATAGCAATTGTCTTACTAGTTAAGGTTTGACATCAATGACAATATAACAATTGTTTCAATTGTAGTTTCCAAAAATATCCCTCTTTGGCATTGATGGAAACACCACATGAATAATACATGATTTACCAAACAATCCAAAATTTATGTGCATCAGAGATTTTATAATATCCTTAGCTTCATTATGATTCACAACTTTTTCCTTGCCTGACCGCTAGCTCAATTACTCGCTCTAAATATTTTTTGTATCTCTCTCTTAGGTTTCATTGAATCTTCTCCCTCAATGATGTATCACTACTCTTCATGAATTTCATCTGAATCTCTCTTTCTATGTTTTCATCTAAATCTCTCCCTCTTTGACAATAATGCCAAAGTTTAGATCTTCTCATGTAGATGTCTTCATGTCAGTTTTGTATGTTGCATTCTTCCTTTGTCATCTTCCTTATGACTGATTAACATCTCTACTTCACTTCTCACAACTCTAGGAAGCTCTTAAATTGTGACCTTCTCTACATCAATTTGTCAAATATTTAGTTTAGCACATTTGATGCAATGCTCCTAGTTGACTAGGCAACCTCAGTAAGGGGAATCACCCCTAGTTTACCTCTAAGAGATTCATGTGTATCCTTAGGTAAATCTTTGGTGAATATGTCTGCTAATTGCTCCTTTGTATTCACATATTCCATTCTTACTTCTTTTTCTTGAACTCGCTCTCTCAAGTAATGATACTTTATAGAAATATGCTTAGTCTTTGTGTGCATCACTGGATTCTTTGATATATTAATAGCACTTGTGTTATCACAGCAAATAACAACCAGCTCTATGATTTACCCCTTCATTCCTTTTAACAATTTCTTGATCCACACTAAATTTGAACAATTCATTGTTGCAGCAACATACTCAGCTTTTGTTGTAGATTGGGAAATGCACATCTATTTCTTGCTTATCTAGGAGACTAATCTCTTTCCTAGAAATAATGCTCCACCACTTTTAGTTTTTCTATCATCAACATTTCTAGCCCAATCTGCATCAGTGTAAACTCTCAGTTCAAATTTGTCATTCTTCTTGTAATATAATCCATAATCCGCAGTTCCTTTTAGATATCTCAAGATTCTTTTCATTTAGATTGAGTAATGTAGATATTTTTCTCCATCTAATAAACTTGCAAACCAACAAAGAATTTGATCTCACCAAACATAGACATTTCAAACTTAGTTTGCATCTCATTTGAAAAATTCTAACATAGGGTATCTTGTCCTCCAAATATAATATCATCAACAAAAATTTTAGCTAACAAAATCCCTTTACCTTTCTTTGTCTTCATATACAAATTACTGTTGTCATTTGTCCTTACAAATCCAATCTTTATCAAATAATTGTGCAGTCTTTCATATCATGATCTAGGGGCTTCTTTCAATCCATACAACATCTTGTTCAGCTTGCAAACCATATTTTTCTTGCTCGGGTCAATAAATCCTTCAGGTTTTTCAATGTATATCTCATCTTCTAATATACCATTGAAAAATGTACATTTGACATCTATCTGATATACTTTGAAATATTTATATGTAACATATGCAAGTAGAGTCCTCACTCCTTCTAATCTTGCAACAGGGGAAAATGTCTCTCCATAGTCAATTCCTTCTTCTTGTGCATACCCCTTGCAAACCAATCTTGTCTTGTTTCTTGTGACCTCTCCATGTTCATTTAGCTTGTTTCTGAATACCTATTTTGTTCCAATAACATTCTTATTTTCTAGTCTCAGCACCAGAGTCCAGACATCATTTTTTTCTATTTGATCAATCTCTTCATTCATGGCTTGTATCCAATCATCGTTGTCTAGGGAATCTTTTATAGTTTTAGACTCAAATTCACATAATAAGAATGTATGATCTTTCAACTTAATTCTTTTCATAACTCCAGATTCTTGATCTCCAATGATTTGTTTAGGCTTATGATGCAGGGGCATCCTGACTTCCTAAGGATTCTAGTAGTCTCAGTAACTATCTGGTGGATTTTGGTTACTTGGCTATTGATCTCAATAAAAGACTGGAGTTTCTCGGTCTTTGGTGATAGTTCTCAATCGAAGTCTATTTTTCTTCACCGATGGAGCTCGGTGATCTTGGTAGTGGTTCTCAGTTGGAAGTTCTAATGGAGCTCGGTGGATGGTGGCCACGCGGTGACTCGATGTTTTTTTTCTTAGTTCTTGGTTACCGACATGGTCTTGATGTTTAATTTCTGGTGCTTGACAATGCTTGTGGAGCTCGATTGGTGTGCTTTCTCAGTATATTTATTAACACTTGGTAGTTTGGCTTACCAACTAGTGTTCTTGGATATTTGGGAGGCCAACTTGGTGTATTTACTATTGGTAGCTAATGTTGCATTCTCCTAGGTAGATCTAGAGGCTGACATGGAGAATTAATTATTTGTAAGGCTATTTGAGAGCCGAATTGTATTACATTTAATGTTTGTTTGTTTAGGAGCCGACTTGGCTTAGGAGTTATTTGTTTCTACCAAGATGACTTGTAGCTTAGCTAAGTATAAGTAGAGGGTATGGGGTAGAGTTGTAGGTATGATGAATTTAGGAGGAGAATCATCTGAGATTAGTAGAGCTAGTAGCTTGCAAGCTTGGGAGTAAGAAGATTTCTTGGTGGCCTGTGTGCACAAGTTTAGATCTTTTTGGGGTTCCTATCGAAGGCTTCCTGCTATAGATCTAGCTAGCTAGGGTTAGTTTGGAGTTGGATCTTGAGGGATCTTGCAAAACTATTTCTTGGTTTATATTTGGCCATAACTAGGAAGGCCTTATAGCTTGACACATTACATCTAATCAATTAGTTGATGAATAAAGGATTCAGATTTTTGTAAATCTTTGTTGTGTTATTTCCATTGCATGATTTTTGTTGTTGGCTACAATTTTGGACTGTCCTTAATTGGATTCTTCGACCTTGACTACGTCAGGTGGTATCAAAGCAAGGTTGATCTTGAGTAATTTGATCTGGAGAGTTGATCTTGTTGGGAGAAAGTTGGTGAAGAGATTGTGTGCGATCTGAGTTGTAGACCTGTGGCACTGAACTTGTGAAATCATGGCATATTTATTCATGTAAGGTGGTAGGTTGTGATTTGACTTGCATATAGCTTGGAGGTTGTCACAAGGTGGTCAATTTTGGGTTTGGTTGCAAAGGGTTTCTTATCTTTGAGGATGGCTCCAAGAGGATTGGACCCTGGTGCGATTTCTTCTCTTCGTGATGTGGTGGAGGCAAAAATTTTTGAGAATTTTTCTCAATGGGAAATAGATTTGTTGAACCGTATGGAGAACCAGGTTGATAATCTAGTGGAGGAAAGTGTTGTTGAGCTTTGTAGAGCTTATCGAAGTTGGAACATGTTGATCTAGAAGAAAGTTATCTAGCCAGTTAGAAGACTAGTCCAAGAGAGAAGACATCTTGACAAGATTTCTTGTGATAGTATAGAGGTCGAAGAGGTATGTGATATTGGTTTTGATGATCAGTTGGTGGACTCTGACATGAAACCTACAAAGAAACTTGTGACTGTTGCTGAGATACCTATGTTTACCGACACTGTGGTTGACCTTTTCGAGGCTAGTGAAAATATTTGCTTTCATGTTTAGTCGGTTGTGCCTAGCATGGAGATTAAAAAGCATCTCATTGGGTGTGATTAGGCTACTGTTGGTGAAGAGTTATCTATTTCTAAACACCTTTGTGATGATGGTGTTACCAAATTTCTTTTGTTCAATGTTGAGGTGCTGATATTGTTTTCTGGTTGTAGATTTGAGTTACTGGTTGGCATTAATGAGTCTTGTGCTTATTTGATACTCGGTGATGAGTTGAAGGTTTAGTTTATTCTTGTTCTTGGGCATGCTAACTGGTTGGTTGTAGATGGTTAAGGAGGACTTGTCTAATGGAATTCTTCATTTTTCTGGTTTCGTGGATTGGAAAACCTTGTGTGAAGATGAAGTGGAAGTTTGTTGCTCTTATAGGAGCAAAGTGTGAGACACACTTTCTTATTTACCCCAAGTGTCTGATGCAGGGGCATCCTTGATTCTTAAGGATTCTAGTAGTATCAGTAACTATCTGGTGTAGTTTGGTTACTTGGTTGTTGATCTCAGTAGAAGACTAGAGTTTCTTGAACTTTGGTGATAGTTCTCAGTCGAATTCTATTTTGCTTCACCGATGGAGCTTGGTGATCTTGGTAGTGGTTCTCGGTTGGAAGTTCCGATGGAGCTTGGTGGATGGTGGTCACTCCATGACTTGATTTTTTTTTCTTGATGCTTGGTTAGTGATAGGGTCTCGGTGTTTAATTTTTGGTGCTCAACAATGCTTGTGGATCTCAGTTGGTGTTCTTGCTCAGTATATTTCTTGACACTCGATAGTTTGGTTTACCGACTAGTGTTCTTGGAGATTTGGGAGGCCAACTTGGTGTATTTACTATTGGTAGATGATGTTGCATTCTCCTAGGTAGATCTAGAGGCCGACATGGAGAATTAATTGTTTGTAATGCTAATTGAGAGCCGACTTGTATTGCATTTAATATTTTTTTGTTTAGGAGCCAACTTGGCTTAGGAGTTATTTGTTTCTATTAGGCTGACTTGTGGCTTAGTTGAGTATAAGTAGAGGGTCTAGAGTAGAGTTGTAGGTATGATGATTTTAGGAGAAGAATCATCTGAGATTAGTAGAGCTAGTAGCTTGTGAGCTTGGGAGCAAGAAGATTGCTTTGTGGCCTATGTGCACAAGTTTAGATCTTGTTGGGGTTATTATCATAGGTTTCCTATTGTAGATCTGGCTAGCTAGGGTTAGTTTGGAGTTGGATCTTGAGGGATCTTGTAGAACTATTTCTTTCTTTGTAATTGGCCGCAATCGAGAAGGTCTTACAGCTCGGTACATTGCATGTAATTAGATAGTTGATGAATAAAGGATTCAGATTTTTGTAAATCTTTGTTGCATTATTTCTGCTACATTATTTTTGTTGTTGGTTGCAAGTTTGGACTATCCTTAATTACATTTTCTGACCTTGACTATGTCAGCTTATGATTTCTTCTTACATATTGTGCCAATGTAGGTTCAGATTTCTTTTCTCCTTGTTCTAGATCTTTAGATTCATCTTGCAAATTATCTGCTTCTGCTTCTGATTTCTCGGTGGCCTCCTCTTGATGCTTGAAATTACTTATCCATGACTCTGCATTTGTTTCAGGTGTATTACTTGCCTCTCCTTCTTCCATGTATACAAAATATCTATAATCTTCAAGTTCCTTCTTTCACTCAACTTCGTTTCTTTCTGTATATTCATCAACTCTAACATTTGCACATTCCATAATTTTTCTAGTGTTAGAATTAAAACACTTATAAGCTTTTCTCTTAATGGAATATCCTAGGAATATGCTTTCATCACTTTTTGTATCAAATTTTCCATTCCTATTGTCTTTCAGTTTATAGCATTTACTCCCAAAGACTCTAAAATGCTTCACATTAGGTGCATAACCATGCCATAACTTAAAAGGTGTAGCATTTGTACCTTTCTTAATTTGTACTCAATTTAAGGTATAAAAAATTATACTTATAGATTCTTTCTAGTACTTGTGTGCAACATTCTTCTCAATCATTAGTATTATAGCACAATCCATAATTGACTCGTTTCTTCTCTCTACTATGTCATTCTATGGAGGTGTTCTCAGTGTAGACATCGATCTTTTTATTCCTCTATCATTGCAGAAAATATTGAACTCATTTGATATAAACTCTCCACCTCAGTCAAATCTCAAACATTTCAGGCTTCTACCTATCTCTTTTTCAACTTTTTCCAAATACCACTTAAACAGCTGAAATGCATCAGATTTCTCTTTCAAAAACATTGCAGTCATCATTCTAGTGTAGTCATCAACAAACAGAATAAAATACCTATCACCACAATAACTTTGTACACCCATAGGTCCACAAAGGTCTGTATGAACCAATTCCAAAATATTTTCAGAAGTATATGTCTTGCTCTTAAAACTAGACTGTCATTTCTCCCAATTGACATTGTTCACACATCACATTATTAGGTTTCTTCAATCTTGACAAGTCTCTAACTTTCTTCTTTTTACTAATAGTTACTAGATTGTCAAAATTCACATGACACAACCTCTTATGCCATAACCATACATCATCAAATTGTGCAAACAAACATGTTTCTTTAGATAGGTTTAGATAGAACAAATTAACTCTTGTGTGTTCTCCACTTCCAATTAGTTCACCAGTAGCATCAAATATTTTAGCCTTTCTATGATGAAATTCCACTCAGTAACCAGTATTGTTCAATTGTGCAACACTCAACAAATTATAGTTGAAACCTTCATCCCAATAAGCATTTTCACATGTGATCTTATGAATCAATCTAATTGATCCTTTTCCTCTCACAGGACATGGTGCATCATTACCAAACTTAAAACTTCTACCTTTGTAATGATTTAGGGTCTCAAACTTACTTTAATCACCATTCATGTGATGTGAGCAACCACTATCAATAATCCATTTATCACCTTTACTCACATAATAAATAAGTGCATTTTTCTCATCTTCATCAGAATCATCTTTCATAGTAATGTAAACAACTTCTATATCACATTCATTAGATTCACTATTTTCATTGTCAGTTTCCTCTTCAGAAATATAGCAAGATTTCTTACCTTTGTCTTTATAGTCTTTGTACCTTCGATAATCTTTGTCATTTCTCTTGTCTTTGTACTTTATTTCCCTTCTCTCATCCTTTCCAATCCTTTCAAGGCATCTTGTTGCAATATGGCCAACTTTATTACATGAAAAATAGATTATAGGTAGTTTACCTTTATATTTCCCTTTTCCTCTTTTTAGCCTTCTAGCCATAAGTGCCTCAAGATCATCCAGTTCTTCATCAGAGGTGTCGCTATCACTGTCACTATCACTATCACTTTTCACACATTTTTCTTTTTCCTTCTTAGACTTATGCAAAACCATTTGTGACTTGAATGCAGATTCAACATTAGGAATAGTGTAGTTATCATAATTAGACAAAGCAAAATAAGTAAGCTTACCAATGAGACTTTCTAGAGTTAGAACATTACCAGGGTTACATCTTGATTCTTGTATTGTAGAAATTCTGATGGCATAGATAGGAAGAAAAGTTCTTAATAATTTTCCAATAATATTTTCATCATCAATTTTTGAATTATCTCCTCTAATAGCATTCACTAGCTCCTTAATTCTACCGCAATACTGAGAAATATTTTCACCTTCTTGCATTTTCATTTCATCAAACTTACCTCTCAAACTTTCAGATTTTTCTCTCAATACATTTGTATCTCTACCATAGATAGTTGTAAGAGTGTCCCACATTTTCTTTGCAATACTACAGTCCTTGATATCTACAAATTTAGGATAGCTTAGGGAAGATGCAATCTCCAACATTTCTTGATTGTGTTATTGGTTTGTTTTCATCTCCTCGATAGTCAAAGGTGTAGAAGGTATAACATAGTCATGTTCCATATAGTATTTTGTCGAATCACCAATACCAACTAGATAAAATTTCATTAAAAATTTCCATGTAGGGAAGTTCTCTTTGTTCAACTTTGGTACCTCCTTTTTGTACATCTTGATCATTTTCTTCAAGTACCTTTAAAATTTTCTCTGTAAGCAAGAATAGCTCTGATACCAATTGTTAGAGTGATTTAAAATAATTGAGAGGGGGGGTGAATTAGTTATCCTTAGGTCTAGATGTACCAATTGAAATTTTCAGTACTTCAACAACTCAGATCTAATCACCAATTCAACTCAGCCTCTATAGCATATATCAGAAACATATAAAATGCAGTCCAATATCCAAAAGTAATTAACTTGCAAAATATAAAGCTTTCAACAACATTCACATCAAAATTATTCACAAAAGTATAACACCAAGATTTATAGTGGAAACCCCATTTGGGAAAAACCACTTTGTAACATGCTACTAACTTTTACTCTTCTAAAGTGAGCTCTGTGAGAAGCCAACCCGGTTAAAGGTCTACAAACACTCTGCTAGGTGTGACCCTATTAAAGGATTTAAAACACTCTGTCAAAAGTGGCCTGGTTAGAGGACTTAAGAACATCCCATTAGAATGTCACCTTGATTAAAGGGTTTATACAATGACTATTAGGTCAACCTTGATTAAAGGATTTAGAATGATACAATGGTTAGAAAGTAACAATAGTTTTTGATCTGAAAAAAACATACAACTCACTTTGCAAAAAAAATGCACTTTGCACATATGCTGATTTACTAACTGACAATCATTTTCATCTCCATCTTTGATCTTCTTGTAATTCACTTCAAGAAATCACCACAATTCTGTTTAGCTTCTTCTCAGCTTCTCCTTCAACCTTCTTCTTAGACTTATCGGTCAATAACATCAACCTTTTCCACACACTTTAACCTCACAATTAGGTTTTCCTTTATACCTCTTTGATCATATAGATCAACCTTTTTCCACTTAATCTCCTCCATAGATCTTAGGTTTAGGTTAGATTCATCAAATCCTTCCATTATTATGTTCTTCATCTTTTTCTTCTAGATACATCTCCAAATTACTGACACTCGGTCAATAATGTGTTCATCTTCTCAATGACCACTACAAATTGTCTTCCTCGAAAAACACTATCTTTTCTCAGTAATTTCCTATCACTCAGCAATTATGGATGTTTGGTCAACACTAGATTTACTCAGAATATACTAGTGCTCAATCAACACTAACATCACTTGGCTTAAACTATATTTCTTCACTTATTCTCGATTAAGCCTACCTTTCCATTCTTTCTTCTTACTTAGATAAACAACACATTATCTTATCAATGTGCCAACTAATTAAGTACCTATTGAAGTATCAAATAATTCAACCTTTCCTTAGGTTCTCTTGTTATCTTGTTTTCCAAATTCTCTTCATCAATCAAAAGATATGGTACTCTCCTAGATAGCAACTGTCTTACTAGTTAAGGTTTGACGTCAATGACAATATAACAATTGTTTCAATTGTAGTTTCCAACAGAGGTTGAGGTTGAGATAAAGGTTTAGGTTGGATATGTTCAACATGGTTAACAACATGGGTAGCTTCTTCAAATTTATCATCATAAATAATGTCTATAGAAGAAGAAGAAGAAGAAGGTTGTACAATAGTATTGATTGAATGAGATGGAAAAGGATTAGTGTATATTTGTAAATTCTGATTAGGAGGTGAAACTAATTTATTTCCATGATTAATGTCAGTATCAATAGATATAGCATTGGAATGAATAAGATCTTGGGTAACATTCTTTATAGAATATCTTTTTTTACTATCATGACCAAGTTGACGATGGTATTGGAAAAAGGATTTGGAATCAAAGGATCAAGGAAGAGGTTTGTTTGGATCAATTGGTTTAATATGAGGAAGCTTAATAATATTATCATTTATTAACTTCATCATCACATTAAGCAAAGATTCAAACATTGGAGTAAAATCACAAGAAGGTCTAAAAATAGAGGAAAAAGGAGCCACGCCTTTGGATGTTGCTACCAATTGCATATCAACTGTATTGGATTATTTTTTGATCTTGATGTAATTGTTTGGCTTATGAAATTAGTTAGGATGAGAGGTGAAATCACTCTTATCAATAGTAATAGGAGCCATTGGAGTGTTTGTCTCAAACTGACTCACTTGTAGTTGATAATCATGAAATAATGCATATAATTGTGAAAAAAGAAGAAAACTTAGTAAGAAGAATTTTATGTCTAATTTCTTTTTGAAAATTAGAAATAAATAATAATTGTATATAAACATCAGGCACAAGATAAGAAATATGAGCATGCAAATATTTAAATCTACCAATAAAGTCACAAAAAAATTCTTTAACACCTTGTTTACAATGCATTAAAGTAGTCAAAGAAATTTGACGGCCAATCTTGTTTTGAAATTGTTGAATAAAATAATTAGCAAGTTTGTGAAAGGAATCAATGAAATATAGAGGCAAGGAAAAATACCAAATCAAAGATTTATCTCGAAAGGTCCTAGTGAAAAAATTAGTCATAAACCTATAGTCATGAGAAAAATCACTACACAAGGTTTGAAAAGTTTTAACATGAGTCACATGATCGCCCTTACCATTATAAGTCTCAAGGTCTTAGATCTCAATATTTTGAGGAATAATGACTCAAATTATATCGAAGGACAAAGGATCATAAATGTCACATGTAGAAATGATGAATTTGGATTGAGTCAAGAAAGAAAATTGTTGTTACAAGGAAGAGGTAGTTTGAGCTAGACTATTAATGGTGGAATCAGTAGAAGAAATGATAGAAGAAATGTTGCAAATGTTAGGAATGTTATTATTGGAAATGTAAGGAATGTTTGAAAATGCATGAATTAAATTAGTAGGAGCATTGGTAGGAGGAATATTGGAATATGAAAAGGGCACATTATGATATGAATTTATGGATATGGGTAATGAAACACATGGGACACTTTTAGGAAGTGATGGTAAAATAGGATTAGGGAGACTCACATGTGTGTAGGATTAGAAGACTGAATTGAAGTTGTGACAAGAGGTGGAGCATAAGTGGACGTGCTAGGATTCAAAGTCAGGATAGGAAAAGAGGTCTCAACATTTTTAGTTAGTTGAATGAGACCTAAATATTGAGTACAATCCTTAAGAGGTTTGAAATTAGAATGAAAAAGGTGAGAAATACTATGCAAGACGTTAAGACCTTGGTCATCTTTACGAATAATTTTCATTATGCCTTCTAAAAGGGAAAGGGTCATGAAATTGTGGTTTTCTTGAGCTAGCCATTGTTCAAATTTCTCAAATTCATGGGAAAGTTTGTGGAATTGGTCAGGAGGAACTCTTAAGGCTTCATCTTCATCATGAGAGGAGTGAGAAGAGTTATTCTACATGAGAGGATTAGGATCATGAGCGAGAATTTTGGTTTCATCAAGATTCCTAGGAAAAAAGGAGGGTTTGGGATCAAAGGAACCCATGAGCCTATGACTTATTCTAAACAAAATGCTATAAGTTGGAATCAAAGTGATAAAACTCATACAAAAAGAGATGCACTATAACAAAGATGAAAATCATACAAAGTAGATCCTATATAAAGAATATCTAATCAACAATGCATGCAAGATAAGATATGATATAACTATAATGCACATAAGGGAGATCTAACTACCCAATCAAAAGGTATAAATCATGAAAGCGCCAGGTTTGCTAAAATGTAGCATAAAAGAAAAAATTTCTTGGTTGATTTATATGATGGAAATGTTATTTCACAAGTCTTTTATGCACATTTGGGAAAAATAAATAGGGGTCGATAAATATAACCTTCTAGAGCACCCAAATTAGATTAACATAGGCCAAATGGATGTAGGGGTTCTAATTGAAAATCCAAGTCCTTTCAAGGGCATATACTTAAGGATCTCTTTCTTGTTTGATTTTTTTTCCCTTTAGTGTAAATGATTGATTGATTAATTCCAATTAAAATTAAGTGATCTAATGCTAGTTGATTAATTAATTGCAATGCAAGTAAAATAGAAGCACGTGTAAAAATTAAGAACATAAAAAGACCTAGTCTGATATCTCAAAGTAAGTGCTATGAAATGAAAAAGAGGGAAATTGAACTCACCTTGAGGGATAGAAGAGGTCATAAGATCATATCTAAAAATAGGCTAGCAGACTATAAAAGAAATTGAAACCACGTTGGATGTGAAACCTGCAAGCTGGAAAATGCTAAGAATGAAGATCTAAAGGCCCCAAGAACAAGTTGACTTCTTGGGTATAGGCTAAGGTTGACCTGTACTTGCACTATCCAAAAATATGAGATCCAAATGTTTGATAGAAATTGTAAGCCAAAATTTTTTAATTCTGATCCCAAAAACCTAAAAAACCTACAAATATGCTCCCACACAAGAAAAATGGATTTTTTTTTATTTTTTTATTTTTTTTGGTGGGGGAGGGGCTTGCCTTGGGCAAGCCCCCATTTAGAAATTAACCTTGAATTGAAATAAAATCATGTAAAAGAAAGACAAATGTAAATATTCACCTCGCTTGTCAAGCCTTTATGGATGGAATCAAATTCACTACCCACAAAGATATATGAATTCTTGTGTGTATGTTGATGTAGAATGTATGATATCTTCACAAATGCAATACATCTACAAGTGCCAAATCATAGACCATGGATGTAAGTATGCTTGAATTCTTGAATGGTTGAATGCTTTTACGATGTGGATGTATGTAGATCTCCTCCCTTGATGGCCAACTCCACTATCTCCTTAAAGAAAGAAGCTAGATCTATGGAATGAAATGCTTGAATGAATGCCTTCAATGAATCCTTTCTAGCTTGGATTGAACTCCTTGAATGCACCTCGAACTTGATAGCTTGCAATTGACAGCTTGAGTATTTTTTAATTGAATATATTATGAATTGAATGTGCATTTATGTATTTGTGTGTGTGTGTGTGTGTGTGTGTGTGTGTATTGAAGGGAAAATACCTCCTTATATAGGAACTTGGAGTTAGAATCAATGAAGGTTGATAAAGAATAGCGGGAAAGACAGATACCTTGCATTGGGCTCGGGGACCAATCAAAATTTAAAACCCTAGGTAAAGGTCAATTTTGACCTATAGCAGGTATAGATCAAGGTCAACCTATACTTCAGGGTGCAAAAAACAATAAAAGCAACCCAAATCTTAAGAGGTATTAGGGGTTTCAAGGGAAATGCAAGGAAAAATGTGGGAAAAAGAGGGAAATCAAGCATAAATGCATCAATGTTCTAAGAGATCACTAAAATGGGGTCTAATAGGTCCTTGAGCTTCTAAATTAATGGGTGCTAACTTTTAGGACAATACACAAGTTAGGTATTGTCTTTTTTCTTATAGCATTTAATACAATAGTGGAATCCCATTTAATTTCTATCTTAGTCAATTCTATTTTTAAGAAAAGAGAGAGTACTATAAGAAGAGATTTGAATTATTCCATATTGTTTGTATTATTCTCAAAAGGTTTTGATAATCTAGCTATGGTCTTTCCCTAGGATGAGTGTATCATACAACCCGCACCAAAGAGCACTAGATTCCCTCTAGAAGAACCATCAAAGTTTAATTTAAACCAACCACTTGTGGGGGGGTTCCTTTTACAATTTTCTCTATTTTGTATGCTAGCGTGTCCACCCCTACCCAAAAATTGGGGAGTTTTAAGACCAAACCAGTTCTTGAGCATGGTATCAGCCTAGCTTATGTAGAATTTTGGAGTGTTAATTTGAGCATGCATTATTGATTTTATTATTTCCACTATGGCTTCTATTTTGTTTAGAAGCATTACTTTATCTAGGGATTTCCCTTGGAAAATTATATTGTTTCTTTCCTTCCATAGTTCCTATATTATAATTAAAGGGGAAATGATCCAGAGGTTTCCATAGAGGCTCTCCTTAGATAGGATGGGCTAGGTTTTGAAAAATGTTAAAATATCATTGGGCAGTGTTGATGTCCATCTAAGTTTGGTACATAGCCACTGCCAACATTCGAAGGAGAAGGGGCACATGAGTAAAAAATGATTGACAATCTCCTAATTTTTATAGCATAATGAGCAAATTGAAAGTCCCTGATATCTAAATTTTTTGAATCAATCTTCTATCAAGATTCTCCCCTACAAAGTCACCCATGAAAAGATGCCAACCTTTGGAAAGAAGAATTTGTTCCAACACAATTGGGTAGGTAAATATGTGTTGGGCTATTCTTGTTGACCTAAAATAATTTTTTATCCCTCCCTGACGGTATGCTTGGCTAATTTAGATCCAATCTAGATGATCTCATCCCTCCCCTATTTGAGAAAAAATAATCTATCCTTCAATACTTGTTTGATATTATCAATAGCTCCGTATGATATAGCTAGGTCCTCAAATTGTTTCCATTTCCACTTACCTTCTAAATTGTTCTTTGATACTGTAATCTAGTCCCTAACATGAATACCCCATTTTTTAGAGAAAATTTGGCCGATTATATCTACATCCATAATATTTATGATGATAGGGTATCATACCCATGATTCATTCTAGAATAATTCTCTACTTCCATATTTAATGTTCCATGAAATGTGATTAAGTATGATATTGTTGGACTTGGCTCTAAAGTTCCAAATCATGTGGGAACAAATCTAGGCTTGTGGCTTTATCTTTTTTGGGGATCAAGATGATGAATTTTTTGTTTATTTCTCTCATAAATCTACATGATGATCTAGTTGCATCTAATGCTTCTATCAATTCCTTACCAATAATGAGCCAACATTTCTAGAAAAAAACTTTCTTGGAATCTATCAAGGCCCGTGGTTTGTTAGGGGGAATTTGATTTAGTGGTTCAGGGATTTATTCCTTTGAAAAATTTTCCATTAAATTTTGATTATCTTCCTCTAAAAGAAGTCTGTGAATATCTTCTAGTATCACTTGCTAAGAAGATAGATTTGATCCTTCATAATTATTGAGGAGGTTAGAGTAATAGTTAACTATCTCTGTTTGAATCTCATTTTTATCTTCTAATATATTTCCCCCTTCATTGTTAATTTTATGGATTCTATTGATACTTCTCCTTTTTTTAATGCTATTATGGAAGAATGTAGTGTTCTTATCTCCTTCATCCAACCATGTTTCTCTTGATTTTTGTCATCAGAAGATCTCCTCTTTTGACAAGAAATCTTCATAATCTCTTAGGAGTTCTTTTTCCTCATACTATATCTTCAATTCCATACCATGATAGATGACAAGCTCATTAAGATCTTTGATTTTTTATTCAATATCATTTTTGGATTTAAAAATGTTCTTGAAATTATTTTTGTTCTAGCCTATAAGATTATTCTTGATTTTCTTCAGCTTAGACATGAAGTATAAGAGTTTGAATGCTTCAATGTGGCAATCATTCCATCATAGATCAACCAATTTGGTGAACTCCTTATCTTTCATCCACATATTCTCAAATTTGAAGGGGCATACCAATGGTTTGTCTTCTCCTAGTATATCCATCTGGATGGGA